>OY292399.1:4531949-5131949 GCA_958496205.1 Idaea biselata
AGTTACCTGTCCTGTTTTCTGTCTACCAGAAAAAGCCAACACCGTCTCTGTTTGAAATAGATTTGAACAATAGCAATTTAAAATATCTTTTACAATAAAAACAATATGTCATTTCCAGACACGCAGGCGATTAAAAAGAATTTGGTATTAAAATTGAGTTTTAAAATTCAAATTTTGTGTATAAAATGAATGTCAAATCAAGCATAGAGCGTTATTAAAAAACTTTTAGGCTTCAGAATGTTTGTTTTTAGCTGATGGCCAGGCACCGCTATTTATGGCGTTTTCAAATAACATGAGAAGTTTCAACTAAAATACGTGATATTAATTTATTCTACAAATTTCGGAACAATTACTTGGTACCTACCTAGTAAAAATATGAGCATTTGAAGTAAAATTATGAACATCTCAAGGTAACTTGTTTTTTTTTTACTATAACAAGCCGTCGGTCGTCGAGTAGGTAATCGGTGTACATACATAAAAAAAATATTATAGGTACATATACTGACGAATTGAGAACCTCCTCCTTTTTTTGAAGTCGGTTAAAAATATTGCTTATTGCGTCCATACTTCACTCACATACCTAAGTCCCGATGTAGCGGAAAAAATACAGCTGTCAGCGTTCCAAATTTCCAAAAGTTTTATCGTGTATCAGTAACAAACATCATCACATGCTCACTTAGGTATGTATGTACATCCCCACAAAACTACGTGGGTATACAATATTAGTAAGATATCTACAGAACGATAACTAGTAGGATACTAACAATACACTACCACGTTTATGTTTCAGTTTTCTCATTTCAAAAAGCTTTTAAACTCATATCTATTTCTATGAGTCATCCTCTCCACTCAAGTTGCTCGATTACAAGCTCGGAGATGCCAAGAAAACTTAGCACCTAGTAGGTATGTTATCCCGGTAGACAGTTACAAAGTTGATATTTATGTTTTCTATACCAATATGGCAATAATATACGACGGAGGTACGGTTAAGGAGATTGCTCGTTGGAGTAACGCCAAATCTGAGGTTACGTTTCTACTATTGAAACTCGAATGTTCCCAAAATCCGTCTTGTTATTATATTGGTTCCTTAGGCAGTGGTCCGACCGCGAGCGAGAAAACGACTCAATATCGACCAGCCTAGCTTCATCCACTGATCTTACATAATCGTTCAAGATAATCAACGCCTGGCGCGGATCATTCTTGGATGGGTGACTGATGATGTGCGTGGCAAATACATATTCTCAAGCTCCTACTCTGTGCTTTGAACGGCACTTATGGAGTGGATTCTGGTTGTTATCCATTATAGGTAACAGTCATTAGGTCAAGTTACAGTTTAAAAAACTCTAAGACTATTCTCTATTTCAGAATCATAGATCAAAAATGTAATCAAAAAACTACATTTACTTGAAAGTGACATCTGTGTATTTACTTTTTCCTTTGAATATTGATGGTTCTTTGTTTCCCTACATTTTTGATCTAAGATTCTAAAATAGAGTAAACCTAGGTGAGCAACACCACCAGTTTAACGATTAAAAATTTAAAAAACCCCCGACTTAAAAAATCTTCCAAGTTAAAACAAAACTAAACTTTAAAAAGGCAAAAATAATAGGCCGAAAACAAATTTCATGTCTTTGAGTGGGTATGTGGTACCTTACGTTCCCGCGTCGGGGGACGCGGGAATGTGTCACAGAAGTTGATGGTAACCGACCCGTGCTTATAGTACCTAACATTCCCGCGTCCCCCGACGCGGGAACGTAAGGTACCACATACCCACTCAAAGACATGAAATTTGTTTTCGGCCTATTATTTTTGCCTTTTTAAAGTTTAGTTTTGTTTTAACTTGGAAGATTTTTTAAGTCGGGGGTTTTTTAAATTTTTAATTTAATTTTTTTAAAGTTTTGTTTTGTTTTAACTTTGAAGATTTTTTAAGTCGGGGGTTTTTTAAATTTTTAATTTAATTTTTTTATTTAACCCTTTTTGTAAAAGCGATTTTGATGAAACATGCTTATTGTTGTCACAAAAGTCACGTCCTTTTATTTGATACCCCACTCGGGTATATTTGAAAACATTCGGTTTTTATTTCCGAGTTTGACCCTACATATACTTTGAACGGCTGAACCGATTTTGATGAAACTTGCATATTGTTGTCACAACAGTCATGCTCTTTTATTTGATACCCCACTCGGGCATATTTGAAAACATTCGGTTTTTATTTCCGAGCTTCAACCAACATATATTATGAACGGCTGAACCGATTTTGATCAAACATAGCTAAGAACACTCGCGCAAAAGACACCTATTAAACAAAAAAAACTACATTCAAATCGGTTCATCCGTTCGTGAGCTACGATGCCACAGACAGATACACAGACAGACAGACAGACAGACAGACAGACAGACAGACAGACAGACACGTCAAACTTATAACACCCCTCTTTTTCCGTCGGGGGTTAAAAAGAAGTAGATTCAACCAACCAAACATTTTCGTTTTACCCATTATCCAATCGGTAGACTACTTACCTACCTACATAAAACGGTACTTTCGAAAACACATGGTAATGAAAGGAAAACAATTCGACCAACGGATTTTCATTTGAGAAGCATATTAAAATGTTCAGGCATTTTTACTTCACTTTTATTTACTGCCGCTGCGTGTGAAATTTATTATGTGGTAAAAACTTTATAAAGATTTGTAGTTTAAACTCAGTTGCTTTGCGAAACAAGCACTAAAAGGAAAACATAGTGCATTGCAGGCAACAAAATATAGGTCGTTTTAGAATGTTTGAAATGAAAATATACAACAATAACAGAGTGCTATTTACTATACTATTGTCGGCTGCGGTAATTCAGGCGGAAAATGCGGAACTAACTACCCCATACCATAACTACTGACAGCTACTACTAATATTAAGAAAGATGGCAGATTTTGAAAAAAAAACTGTTTTGTATTATTAGGATACATACCTGAGTATTATTTACAGTGAATCATCATCATGATTGCATGCAACCGGGAACATCGCTCGGATGATGATGATGATGATCATCATCCGAGCGATTTTCCCTGTTGCATCCCTCTCGAGAGCCCGGGGTCCGCTTTCCTACTTTTCCGTTTCTTTACTTACATCTAATTATTTACAGTGAATAATAGTTATTATATCGTTGTCTGGTAGGTACCCATAGGACAAGTCTATTTGCTTAGTTTGGGCTAGATGGCGATGTGTGCAATGTACTGCAATATTTGTAAATTTCTGCACACAATTTAAGCTAGAAGAACCATATTTTAGTTCGGAGATTACAAATTCATGAGTGTCATGGCATTGGAACTCCTCTCCCGGTTATCTCTGATAGCAGTCGTTAGGTCAAGTTAGAGGTCTTAGGGCGACCTGAAAACTCTAACACTAGGTGAGCCACACCACTACACGAAAAGAAGAAGGAACTACTCGAATGTGATGTCAGTGACTTGGTTTAAGATGTAGCACCCGCACCTAGAAGACCGCAATAAATAAATAAATAATAAATAAATATTGCACAACGTTACACACAGCGCAATCTAGCCCCAAACTAAGCACTAGGCTTGTACTATGGGTACTAGACAACGGATATACTACATATTATCATAGTTTTTTTGTAAATACATAGAAAACACACAGACCGGAAACAAATATTTTAATTTTAAGCATAAATACTTGCACCTGGCGGGAATCGAACCCTCAACCTTGTGCATTGCAGTCGTGCCTTACCCCGACGCGCCACTGAGGTCGTCAAAAAACGCAATAGAACAAGTTCTGACGGGTTTCCCTTATGTTATCAAAGAGTCGCGGTATTTTTTTCTAAAAAAGAAATCCACACTTGCAAATTGAATTGTGATTAGAAATTCATAGGACTCACCGACATTCGTAGAGAGCATTCAAAAAATGAGACCACCAAAGAGGCTGCACTCAAAACGCTTATTGCAATCTTCATAGCATTTCTGCAACTCTGGCCAAGTCACATTAAGTCGGTTCGTTCAAACCGCTTTCAGTGCAAATGAGCTCCGGTGCTTCTGAGAAACAGTCTCAATAGGTACTGCGTCCTAATCTGTGTTTCAATGTGCCAAGTGGAGTAATTAATAGTTATTGGAGACCTAATATCAGTAGATTATTGTAATGTGACGTTTATAGAACCTTCTCAATCGGTTCGGTTAGAACGTGCTAGTTTGGCTGTGTGTTAGCCACAGACATAGATATAGGTAGACGTCACATGTACCTACCTCGATTTGTATTGAAACCGAGCGTGCAGACATTTTAATACCTACTGTGACGTCACAGCTAGAAAAAATGTTCATGCGTTTTAGGTGCTCGAATTTTTGGGGATTTTGCAGTTACTAATCAAGCAACGAGGCATTTTATTCGTTTTTACGGACGTCTGGCAACTATATACGCGCGAGGACTGCCAGTTAGCGCCGACTACCGCGACGTTTTGTCAGGGTTTTTTTACGTTTTTCTAACACGCGAAGGATATGAATTCGCGTGGTCTAGCTATATCTGTGTCTGTTGTGTTAGCATTGGTTTCATCGATTAAGGCGCACAATGTCTCGTTCGCAAAATACCCCTTCGATAAAAATCGTCTCTTTCCCTTTCTCAAATTCCGTGGTAGGTAGATAGTAGTATGGTAGGTAGAGCTTTATTTATCTATTTTATAAACTAGCTATCAGTCTCTTCTTAGGACACCACGATTGGTTTTGGGTAAGTACCGATGTAGATCATAGTCTCCCTCAGATCCCTTAGTCGCCTTTTACGACACCCACAGGAAAATATGTGGTACCTTATCCTATTCTATACAGGAGCTACACGGCCAAAATAAATGATGTATCCAATGTAGTACAAAATCCAAAATAATTTATTTGACTTTTAAACATAATATTTCAGTATGGCACTAGTAATAAATTAATAATACTTCAGCGAAGTTACACAATTATACAAAATATAATTTAAATATAAACACGTTAAATCTTTAAGTAGGTACCATTTTAAACTAAGATGGTTGTTTTCACTACAAATATGGTTTAAAAACGGGATATTTAACACCCCGTTTTTAATATTTGCACGTTTAATCAAATTTATAATTTTATAAAGAATCTCAAAAATTAAAAAAAGGAGTTTAAAACTAACAAAATAATGTAAACACTTAAAAAATATTCTAGTAATATCATAAATGTGATAACTGTAGATATACCTTACCTAAGTATGATTTCTCGTACTTCACGCAAACACTACTGAACTGATTGCGATGGTTTGTAGTATATTGACAGCTGCAGGTTGAGAATAATTCCAACTTTGACCAAGCGGGTGAAGCTTTTTAAAATAAGAAGTAAACATTTTTTTAAATAATCCTCGAAGGAAAGAAAATACTTTCAGTCCCTGACCTCCATTACAACTGGACAGGACATAGCGCACTAAAGTTTGTGCCTATTTGATCAGCGCCATGTTGCGCTGTTGTCGCGCGTTTTCTATTGAACAGCATCAATTGATCTGCGACATGTTGAGCGACAACAGCGCAATATGACGCAGATCAAATCGGCACAAGATCTAATGTCATTTTGTATGGTATAGCAATACCAGCGTACCTACTTGTATAGTTTCATTTCAGTGCTTTCAGTACATTAGGTAGGAAATTCTTTAAAACAATAGCGTTCCATATCTTGCTAATGCTCTTTTAAGGTATCATAAAACCTCTTTTCAAGCTCTTATAGAACTAAATGTTATAGTATCATACAAGTCTGTAGATTATAAATATAATTACGTATGGTACTTTTGTATTTTACTCATTAATACGAACTACATAAAAACCAAATTTGTCTATACGCTATTACATAATATGTTTTGAAGTCGATCTTTAAATTAAGAATGCGTTTCCACCAGAGATGTGCGAGTATGCATAGGTTAGTTTTTTTTTTTTTTTTGTTGTTTATTTGTTTTTATTTATTTTTTTGTTTGTTAATAGATAACCAATGGAATCGCTCCATTTACCTAGCCTCGGTCAACACAAAGTTGGAAAATGGATGATAAATAAGCTATAAGCTATAGCAGCGATATAATATAAACTTGATGTCCTTTTACTTTTAGTTATAATTAGAAAGTTCCTATGTATATGCAATTTAGCTGTCCAGACGTTTTAGTGTCTATACTGTAAGTCTGGGCGGCATTTGAAACAAATAAATAAATAAATAAATACATCTCTGGTAGAAACGTAACCTGCTGACGCTGCGTATGTAAGTGCGAGGAAAAGAAGATGAGATTGAAGAACTAATAGATACGCTCCATATAGTGAAGGTGGTTGCATTAAAATAGAGCGATTCATTTAGTTCATAACAAACACATATCTGGAGAAAAAGTAGGCTTTAAACAGAACATATAAGTCGGTGGCACTTCATAAAGGTTTCGCTGTGCGTTTTCCGTACGTAGCCTCTTAAGGGGACAGTCTACCTACTCTATTCTCCATACAAACTTCATAAACGTAGTCGACTATTTTCCTCTCTGGATATTAGAAAAAATATGTTTATGCCATAAGTCCTTTATCAGCCATGACCATGCATTTTTCTGAATTTTATTTCTATTCTAATTAGAAAATGAAATAAAAGAAAAACGTAGGGGCATTGTCATGGCTAATATAGATTTTATGGCATAAAGATATTTGCTCTAATATCTTTATCCAGAAAGGAAACAGTCGACTACTTTTGTATGGAGAAAGAGTAGGTAGACTGTCCTCTTAAATTGGGTCATTGTATGTACATGATTTTAAGAAGTGGATTTCACATACAGCGGGTTTTTATCCTTTGGGTACGGACCCCTAAATATGGTTATAATAATAAGAATTTCTAAAAGTCGAATGACTGTTAAGGCGTCAACAACAACCTTCTATCTGATTAACTTAAATTATCGTCGGCGATACACGTTAACAAATGTTTTACTTAATTATAGGGAAATGCTATATCTTTTAAAATCTCATCTTTCTTAATAAAAAATGCCCCGGAACTTAATACACGTTGTAAAACTGATAAATATACTCTATGCTTTGATTTTGACGGGGTTGATTTTTAAAAACACTAACAGCCATTTTTTTCATTGAAAGTTTAAAGTCAAAGTGACCTATGATACAACATTTTCTTTCAAGCATTACTTTGACTCGACTTCAATGAAAAAAATGTCTGTTAGACAATTATTACTTAATTAAGGTTTGACTATTAAACATAGTCATATAAAATACTTTATAGAGTCGGTTTTATTCTTATCTTTAAGTAAATCTACCTACAGTATCTATCTATATAATGTCAACCTTCTTTGGCCAAGTGTGTTTTAGTTAATGTTAGTCAATGTTTAAGTTTTTCTTCTTCCGTAGTAATATGGAAACTTATGTATGTAGTGTGTCCTGAAATTCACAAATAGCATGATTAGAAATCTTCGATAAACCATTCACAAGGTGCTGCTTCTTAGCTAATCCAAAGAGTCAGTACAAAATGACAATCCATTTTTGTTGCTCTGATTTTCAACCATTTTTATTTGGCTTACTAGCCTGATTGAAATGGCTAGGATTCGGCACCGTATGATTGGTGCGTAAGAATTGAGCCAAAAGAAAAAAAGCTTTCCCATAATATGTGCCCCATTATGTGATACCCCAAAGTTGCACCAAGGAACAAGAAAGTGTTAGAGCCAAACAACTATTTCACATGGTGCAGTTTCCAGAAAGCCCGTAAACTAATGACGCCCCTGTTTTTGCTTGTCTGATTTACAAAAATGTTACATTGGCTTACTAACCTAATTGAAATGGTTACGATTTGGCTGCCAAAAGAATAAAAATAAAAGCATTTACATATATGTGCCCCATTTTGTGATACCCCAAAGTTGCATCAAGGAACAAAAAAAAGTATTCGAGCCGAACAAATACTTCACATGGTGCAGTTTGCTTAGCCTATCCAAAGAGCTAGTAGAAAAATTACGACCCCTTTTTTTCACTTGTCTGATTTACAACAATTTTGCATTAGTTTACTAACCTGATTGAATTGGCTAGGATTCGGCTCCGTATGAATGGATAATAAGAATTGAGCCAATAGAAAAAAAAAGCTTTCCCATTATATGTGCCCCATATTGTGACACCCCAAAGTTGCATCAAGGAACAACTGTTTAAAAGCGCTTGATCCCAAGGAATCTAGTTCGAGCTACCTTCTAATTCATGCAGTAAAGAGTAAACACCTTTTTTAAACTAACTTAAATTTATACCAAAAACTATTGCAGTCTCACCCATAAATCAATTGAAACCAATCAATCATCAACGAATCTACCGAGCTAGAAAATGATGAAGATATATATTCTAAAATAGTCAATTTCTTATAAATCGCTATAGCGAGATGCCAAGACAATAATCCGATCATTGATTGGCAACTAAACTAAGGAAGTTTAGCTTAGCTTACCAGTATTGCATACAAGTAAGCATAGCTTAACACAACATAATATATACAAACTGGCTTAACTAACTAACTAAGCAAACTAACTTACTTTAGTTGGCGTGAAACGATCGGCTTCATACTATTCTAAAAAAATATTCACAAGGCAGCCTTGGATTTTAGAAAAGCATCTGACTAACTCTAAATTTGGTTGTTAAATTATATTGACACAAAAAGCACTAGTGCCCATCACCACTTACTCTATAAAATCTACGTGTTCACTAAATTGGTTTAAATAAGTTGGCCCTCTTACGGATGGTGTCTTATCCTTCTATGGTCTGCTGCTGACACTTCTATGCATAAAACTATTAGCTTATTATCACAGGTGAATCTGAAAATATATAAGTGGCATTAACTATAGGCTATTAAGAGAGGACAAAATGTAATTTTTTTGTTTAAGTCAACGCTATATAATTCTTTGACTGACTTCAGCTTTTAGCCTCAGAGAAATCCTCTAAAGAAAAGGATCATTGCTCATAATGTAAATCCGGTTCTCGTATGAGGTCTTAAAATTCAAGTTGTTATCAATTCTTGGAGCAGAATAAGAAAGGTTAGAAGAAAGTAACGAAGACCGTTTTCCAGAGGTATATGAGACAGGTTATTTAAGTATATTAATTCAAGATGCCCGACTGAGTATTAAAGTACCTACAGGTAAAACTAAAGGACAGATTGGATTTTACGTTGGCAGACACCTGCTTAAAAGGATTTAGAATTTTATCACAAAATTGGCACTTCCACGCACTATATTGTTAAAAGTAGCCAGGTTACTTACTTGTCCTGATTCAGCATTTTCTCATTATGAAGAGAAGACGCCATACCAATACTATAAGGACTCTCATTGTCCCATTCTTCGCAATAAGAGTCAACCATCCGCTCTCCTCGAGCGTTGCTACCATGCCAGATGGATTTGTGTGGCCTGAAATCAGATAATGTTCCATTATATTCGAGATGATGATTTTTACGTTTGGTTCGAGCCGATACTTCTAATAGGACTTTGCTTGTAAATATTATATACCTACATATAGACATTGCACGAAAATTAGGAGAGAAGACACTAATCGAAATTAAAAAATTCTACGGAGTGGTTGTCAACATAAAGGGATTGACGAGATGTTACGTCCACAGATACATTTCAGAATGACCGATAATTAAGAATGACCAGTTGATATAAAAAATAATCAAAATACATATTAAATAGGGCGAATAGTAATAACATTCTGCAGGTGCAGAGATTAATTATTCCAGAAGTTAAATAAGCTGTTACTCACCAATGGGGATCAGTGACAACGTTTCGTCCATCAAAACTGTTTATATTCACAGGGGACTGCACAAACTTTGCATTAGATCCATTAAATATGCTGTTCCAAGATTCGAAGAGAATTTCCCCTTTCAGGTTCCTCACCGGCAGATGTCGCTCTCTCCTTTCAACCATTGATATAGCATTGGCAACTCTGAAAATTATTGAAACTATTGGTTAATGGTATATTAGTTATGAAATGACGAAGATTTGATTTTCTGATCTGATCTTCTCGATTCTGAAGTCAAGAATGGACCGACCATTATTTGGCGGTAATGAAACATGAATAAGAGTTTTGTTTTTAATACAATACAATGAGAACTTGATAACTGTGGATTTATGGACTTCCGAATTCTCGTTCGTTCATTCGTTTTTCTCTTAAATTTAGTATAGAAGCATGTTGTTTGGAAAATATGTTCTACAGAAGTTAGTATCTATTAAGAAAATGATTGACATTATAGATGTTTTTAGTTTCTCCAGTTTTATTTTGTTCCAGACATATTAACGGAAAGCTTTTGACCTCATGTAGCCAACTATATAACAAGGCAGATGGAGAAATCTCCCAGAGAAGATTTCAAAACACTTTTCGAGATGTGAAAGACGACCCTTGAACGTGCAAGAAGATTCTTCCATGTTCAAAGACCGTCGCTTTCACAAAAAGTGGTCGCGGAATAGTTAAAAAACCGTAACATTCCTTTCCCGCATTTGCCAATTAAAAATCATAAAGTCATCATAACAACTAACTGCTACAAGTAATAAAACTTTCCAGTACATTTCTCAAACAAACCAACAACAAAAAGCCACAAAACAAACCTATTTGTCAAGAAAGCACGGAAGTTGCCGCCATAACCGTATCCTAAAGATTGTTGGTTGCATTCGTAATCAGCTGCACTGTGGCCGCTGCGGGTAGGGGTGTGCACTCTGCCTGTGTGCGGGTCGTTTAATGCAGCTAGCCGTATCTAGAGGGAATGATAGAACTGTTTTATGACTCTTTAATGGCTAGTCGTCATCGTTAGTAGAAGTCAAAGTTACATCTAAAGTTCAAAGCAAATTTAGCTTAAAGGTAGTACTTACTTACTACTACGGTTACTTTAGTTGTTTTTTTTAACTTTTACTTAATAACGCTCAAACTGGCATTTAGAAAAATATTTTTTTAAATAATTTGATCCATAGTATAGACTTAATTATAATATTAAAATATATCACAATAAATTATAATTAATAATATCAAAATAAAAAAAATATACCTACACAAAATAACAAATTAAAAGAAGCAGTAAAATCAAAACGTCATAAATTTAATCATAATGTCATTAAATAAAATATAAAATGTCACAAAGGTAAAAATAATCCTATGTGTTACTTCAGGTCTGCAGCTTTCTACATACCGGTTTTCATCCCAATCAGTTCAGTGGTTTTTACGTAGGTAAATAAAGGAGCCACTAACTTGAACACACGAACTTATTTACTTTCAGTTCAGTTTCTTAAATATAGGCATTTCTACCAACAAGGGCAATTTTAAGCCACCAACATGTGGCTTAAAATTGCCCTTGTTAATAATGTTAACATAACATTTAGAAGTTTAACGGCACCGGTGGTTACATTAAAAAACCACATGGAAGCATTTGTTAGTAAAGCGCTAGTAAATCCGTGTTTGGTACTGTAATTTCACTAGGTAGGTACACTGGTTATCTTTCGCGGAACTAAATTGATAAATATAACACCAAAATTAAACAATTTACACGCCACATAGTAACTAGGTTTCACGAAAATAAAACTCCAGGACGAGACTTACCAAACAAAAGTCCTTTTACTTTCAAATTAGTATTTACTTACATAATGACGTGGTTCAACCCTGCTATGCCTTGGTGTCGATGCAGTGATGGCACGTGGTGTGGTAGATGAATGTTGGAACTGTGGTCGTGGAGGAGCCGGGTAAGAGTTAGGTTTGACTTCTCTCTTTGTGTGGAACATTGGACCCATCTACAAACGGACACGAAAACAATGTAGTGTTTTATTTTTAGGTTGCAATATGTTTCTGACAGGCAGTGGGCAGCTCTACAAGAATATAAGACACCGTCGGATTTGATAGAACTAATCCAATTATTATTATATTATTATTATTATTAAGACATTTACTGCAAAAGCGTCAGTAGAGTCAAACTGGACAGAAGCGGAACCAAAATTAGTATAAACCGAGGGGTCAGGCAAGGAGATCCTCTCGCCGAGAATATTTATACTTGTACTTCAATATATAATGAAAGACTTAGCATGGAACAGTAAAGGAATATTTATTAACGGCTCCTACTTAAGCAATTGAGATTTGCAAATGAGATTTGCAGACGATATTATTTTGTTTTCTGAGTCTGCTAAACAACTAGAAACAATGATACACGAGTTAAACGACTGCAGCAAAAAAATCGGTCTGGAACTCAATACTAATAAAACAAAAATAATGTCGAACCACACAAACACGACCATAACAATACAAGGAACTAACATAGAATACGTTGAGAATTATACAAGGTGGATAGGATAATACGACATTTTTTTTAACTTGACATACCTACACTCGTTCCAAGTCCACCTACCAAATTTCAACAGAATCGGTTGCGTAGTTCAGCCACAGGACTCTATTTTCCATTTTTGAAATTTGCTACACGATGTATCTATAAACAAAACTGTCACCAGCGCCAGGCGGCCGCGGCACCGAGTATTAATCATACAGAGAAACAGCTTCATACAAGCCCGCGGCGTAGGTACTTCACTACATGTGTGCGTGACCTCTCTCACCGACAGTGTGCCGACGGGTTCACGTACGTGTGCCGAGTAGGCTCTTCGGGCGGCCTCGGCAAACCCGAGCGGAAAGCGGTAAGTGACTTTTCACAGCTTTGTGCACACATAGCTGTTCATGTAGTGGAGTACCTACCACCGCGGGTTTGTATGAAGCTGTTGCTCTGTAGGATTAATACTCGGTGGCCGAGGCACGTACTTACACTGTGGACATTGGTACATGGTGTTCGTATTGGTTTTAATTGTTTAGGATATTTAGTTTGTTTGAAAATTTTACTTTTTTAATTTCAGTTCTCTGATTAATTATACAATTCCAAACTATTCCAACACATTATAACAACCCAGGGTTTTGTTTAATGTCGTATCGTCCTATCCACCTTGTATATACCTAGGAAAACAAATATCATTTAAGCCATCTAGACATCGTGATGAAATTGAGAGACGAGTTCAAATAACTTGGAGAAAATTCTGGTCCTATAAAGAAGTTCTAAAATCGAACATGAGTATACATTTTAAGAAAAAAGTACTGGATTCATGCCTTTTGCCCTGTCTTTCGTATGGAAGCCAAATGTGGATTTTTAATCATCATACAATAAACAAAATAGAGACAACTCAAAGAGCAATGGAAAAAAGTCTACTTAACATACGAAAGACACATAAAATAAGAAACACAATAATTAGAAAACGAACTAAACTAATTGACGCTCTACATCACTGTAAAAAATTAAAATGGAGTTGGGCGGGACATGTGTCCAGAATGGCAGATAAAAAGTGGACCAAAGCTGCTACGGTTTGGAGAGGACCGTTGGGAAAACGGAAGAGAGGTAGACCAGCAGAGAGATGGGAAGACGAAATAAAAGAGATAGCGGGAAAAGACTGGCTTTTTGCAGCAAAAGATAGAGAAAACTGGAAAACAATGGAGGAGGCCTTTACTCAGAAAGAGATCTTTGAATAATTAATTAATTTAGTGAAAAAAAAAAGATTAAGAAAGAATGTTTTATAAGTATCGTTTTTATATTTATTGTTTACTCTTTGTTTATGCACTATTCAAAGTTTAAATAAAGGCTATATATATATGTTTCTGACGGTAATTTACACAACTACAAGATTGAAAAAGAAATAGTTCGAATTTCCAAAAGTTGTAAAACGACAGTTGTTTGCCTAGACTTGTAGAACTACCCATTTCGGCTCGAAACACGATGTATATGGTCATTAACAAACCTAGCAGCCGTATAGCAGCATTTAGAAAACCATCTGATTTCCACGGAGTTCTACCAGTAGGTACACTAGATATTTTAAAACACTGGTTATAATAGTAGGTACAATAGGCATTACGGAACAGAACGCCAAAAATTAGTTTAATTTGAAAATTGTTGTCTACAGTAACAAAAAAAAAATAACAGAAGTGAGGTTGGTCGCTGCAAGGAAAACCTGGGAAGACGGGGTAGGTTGATCCAAGCTATGTGGAGCTCCCGAACAAAGTAGGTACTGCCTAGTACCTCCTTGTATGACCCTAAAACCCTAATAGCTGTACGTTGGCTGATCTGATGTCAGCCAATGAAAACAGCAGATCTCCCAATATATTGAAGTGGGGGTTTAACCACATTCCCTGACAATTTTTTGTGCCATTGACAGGAAGAAGAGAAGAAGAGGAGTAAAAGAATTTAAAAAAATCAAAAGTGAGGGTGAATGTAGCTTTCTAATGGTGAAAGAATTTTTGAAATCGGTCTAGTAGTTTTTGAGTTTATTCATTACAAACATATAGATCTTTCGTCTTTATAATAAATAAATAAATTCTGTGAACAACACACAGCGCCATCTAGCCCCGTGGTAAGCGACTAAGCTTGTGTTACGGTGACTAGACAACGGATATAATACTTAAACTTATTTTTCTTTTGTAAATACATACATTTTATACATAGAAGGACACCCAGACCAGACACAAATATTTATTTTTAAGCATAAATACTTGCACCCGGCGGGAATCGAACCCGCAACCTCCTGCATTGCAGTCGGGCTCTCGCACGACGCGCCACAGAGGTCGTCAAAAGAGGAGGTCGTATAATATTAGTGTAGAAAAAAATGTAGATTAAAGAAAATGAAATTTCTATTAGGCTATGTTTTCAAAGTATTGATTTGTAATGGCCGATCACGTAAAGACGCAAATTTAGTTTCAAGATTATATTCTAACCTCAACATGTTGCCAGCCAGAGTCGACCCGCACAAGCAATATTTTCTCTTGCAAAACGTACGCCAAAGTTCCCGGGCGTGTCGTCGAGGTTCTCTGCAAAATTATATAAAACATTTACAATAATTTACATATTTTTATTCTTGTTGGACCATGGTTGGACCATTTAGTGGTTAGGGAGTTGAAAGAATGTTACCAAGTGGTTTAAGAATTTGTGTGTTGTATGATCTCGTTGGGAAATTTACGGTGTTGATTTCCAAGCCAAGTCCATGAAAAACATCGTGTGAACGTGAAGGATACTCCGTTTTTACCGGTTTATTGAGCTGGGAGATTTGCAGCCATTTTGCATTCACTTACATTCGCCTAGCTTAGTGGAATGGTTTGGAAAACGATATCGTGTAACGAAGTTGTGTTAGATTTTTCTTCGGTTTTCGCGATTCTAACGTTGCTTTTATTATAGTATTATGCATTTTTCAAGATCTGGGCGGCATTTTGAGGCTTTACCAGAAAAATGCTAAATAGACCTAATTTAAACAATGCAATTAAAACCAAAAAAATTAAAAAAAACGGATTTGAACCCGTGCCCTTCGCTTGTCGAGCGAGTGCACCACCACTGTGCCACACAAGAACCCACGTGACATGGTGAATTAACGATTATGCTTTCTCCCTGTTTTGCTTACCTACCGACTAAGGTTGGGTTTGAATTGAACGCCATCTACCAGAACAGTTTTACAAGTATTGACTGACTCGGTTAACTTTATAGTTAACGCCTCCGACATGAGACGTTACGTTGTTCTCTCCCATTAATTTTTTTTTTGTATTGTTGATGCCTTTTTTAGTAAAATATGATAAATAAATTATCGTTTAGTTCAGTGTTGCTATGCTTGTTACCTTTATTAACGCAGTTGTTGTTCTATAAATCACAGTGTTTGCTGTATATACATCGTCGTCTTCATCGTCGAATAAACCTGAAAATGATTTAAAATGAGATCCCACACGTTATAGGTAGGTATGATGAAAAAACTATTTTGAGTTTCAGTTCTAAGTATGGGAAACCCAAAAAAAAAATTGTATTTTTTTCTATTTTTGTGTGAAAATCTTAATGCTTAAGAGGAGTATATACGCCAACGACCTTGAAACTGAAAATCCCTGTCGGGCTCATCGAAAATTGTTGATTATTTCATGACGGAATGTCGTAGAACTTTTTTTTGTGTACAGATTGTAGGTGACATTGTTTCCTACATTTTGGTGTAGTTTTAAGACAAGAATCTCCTATTGGTGCAAAGCCTATCCAAATTTTAGACAAAAAATGTCTGATTTGGCTAAAATGTCGATAGGCTTCAATACGTTTCGACATATTTATATGGAAACTGCACTAAAATATCGGAAACAGTGTCGCCTACAATCTGTACACAAAAATAAGTTCTACGACATTCCGTCATGAAATAATCAACCATTTTCGATGCGCCCGACATGGATTTTCAGTTTTTCAGAATAGGGCCCTTAATGACACACGGGCTCAGGTATAATACGAAAAAGACCGAATTATTAGTATTTCAGCCAAAGGGATCACATAAAATAACTAACATTCCTCCTGTTAAATTGAACGATACAGAGTTGAACGTTGTCTCTAAGTTTAAATACCTGGGTCATTGGGTCACGGATAATATGTCAGACGTAGAGGATATTGAAAGGGAGAGGAGAGCTCTGTCTGTAAGGGCAAACATGCTGGTCAGCAGGTTTGCAAGGTGTAATAGGCAAGTAAAGCTAAGTTTGTTTAAAGCCTACTGCCAAACATTCTACACCTGCAGTCTGTGGACCGATTACACCAAGGCTTCGTTAAATAAAATACGAGTGCAATATAATAATGCATTTAGGGTGCTGATGGGGCTTCCGCGCTCATGCAGTGCTTCAGGTATGCTGGCGGAAGCCACAGTAAATGGTTTCCATGCTATCGTTCGCTTGAGGATTGCCTCACTTATGAGGCGGGTGCGTGGCAGCTCTAGCGGCATCCTAAATGTATTAGTGGATAGACCTGACTGCCGCATATGGAAGCATTGGATCGGTGTGCATATGGGACAGGCAGGTAATGCATGATTTTGTGGACCTATTTTATTTATTTATTTATTTTTTACTTATGTTTACTAACATTAGTTTCATAAGTGTGATCTAACAAAAAAATGGATTTTAAATTATCTGAATAAATGAATTTTATTATTATTATACGTCCAGTATCACCAGGGCTATGGAGCCCCGGACTTTTGGAAGGCGTGCGTGGAGCCGAAGCCAACACGTAGAGGCCCTTTTCAATAACAATTTTACTCGCAAACAATGAAGTGGACACCAAGCCGGCGATTATTCCTGTCTGCACTATAAAATGCAGCCAAGGACAACCACCGGATCGGATAGAACTATTGAGAAATCTACGGATGAAAACAACATGGGCTATAGTGATGTGGTGGTAGTGGATTGGCTACTGGGGGAACTATGGTGATTATGGCGCCTGCCGTAACAATGTTCAATAAACACGTAAAAATGGCAGGCGGAGACTCGCCAACTCACAAACTGGGCTCCCTAATCAGCTGAGCAAATTACAGCAAGGGAGCAACAGGGACGTGAGAGGCTAAAGGATGGAGAGACCTCCCTGGATTTTAAACCATCACTGGGATGCCAGAGAGCGGGCCAACTCATCACTGACGTGAGGCGTCCATCCTCCGAGCATTTCTGCTCTCGCGACTCCACTCTGACCAGCCGGTGAAGGCAAGCCAGAGGCGGGGGACCGCTTCCTCATCATTGTTCACTCCGACCAGCCAACTAAGGCAAGCCGGAGATGAGGAATGGTGATTTCCCCCTGGAGCACTCGGGAAGCCGCGGGGTCGCTACTCCCCGACACCTCGCCTCAAGGTGCCCTGCGAACAAATTATTATTATTATTATTGTTTGTAACGTCTCCGTTTCACGGGGCTATGGAGCCCCGGACTTTTGGAAGGCGTGCGTGGGGCCGAAGCCAACACGTAGAGGCCCGTTTCAGTCACAATTTTAATCGCAAAGTTGAAATTGACACCAAACCGGCGGTTATCCCTGTCTACACTATAAAATGCAGCCAAGGACAACCCCCGGTTTGGATAGTACTATTGTGTAAACTACAGATGAAAACTACTTGGGCTATGACAATGGGTTGGTAGTGGATTGGATACTGGGGGGAACTATGGGGACTATGGCGCCTGCCGTAACATTGTTCAATAAACAAGTAAAAATGGCAGACGGAGACTCGCCAACTCACAAACTGGGCCACCCTAAATGAAGCCGAGCAAATTACAGCCAGGGGGCAACAGGGGCGTGAGTGGCTGAAGGATGGAGAGGCCTCCCTGGATTTTATACTCAGGTCACGGGCTCCCTGAGGGTCCAGCCTACCTGGCCCACTCACCACTTACGATTGGCATCCATCCTACGAGCAGAGTGGGAGCTCTACTCTCGCGACTCCACTCCGACCGGCCGGTGAAGGCAAGCCAGAGGCGGGGGACCGCTTCCTCGTCAGTGTTCACTCCGACCAGCCAACTAAGGCAAGCCGGAGGTGAGGAACGGTGGTTTCCCCCTGGAGCACCTTAATAGTCACAGAATACATCCACTTGTAAACATTATTTCTTAGTGTTAATCCACACTTAGGAATATACTGCATTTTTGAAAAAATGCTTTTAAAAACTTTAGTACCCGGCGGGATTCGACTCGCGACTATTGGTAATCCGAACCAACGCATTTGATCGCTTCGCCGGGGCTACCCGTGGCGAAGCGGTCAAACGCGTTGGTTCGATCTACTTACCAAGTTTCAACAGTAGTTCTTATAGTTTCGGAGAAAAGTGGCTGTGACATACGGACGGACGGACAGACAGACATGGCGAATTTATAGGGGTTCCGTTTTTTTGCCATTTGGATACGGAACCCTAAAAATGACGATTTGCGTGGAGAAACAATTCCTAATTTTTCGATTGAACAGCTCGAGAGTATCTCCAACAAAAGACGATTATATACGTAGAATTGCTTATTCCAGTTTCGTCGAATCAAACCTTAATTTATTTACTTACTATTGCCATGTATATTGTTAGGATCGATATGATTTGGCAACGATCCAGTAAATCCAGCTATAGTACTTTGAGAGACGAAACCTCCCGGTTCTCCTTTAGGTCCTGTTATCGATAGTCCTGGGGGCCCTGGAGGTCCTGGGGGTCCTATGATAGGAACTTTACAACTCTGTGAACATTGACCAGCAGGGCCTTGTGAGCCTGTGTTGCCTGTTCTGCCTGGATCACCGCGATCGCCTTTGTCACCTCTTAACTAAAAAGAGATTTAAATAATTTTATCTAAACTGTTTTATTACTATACCTAACACAAAACAATTTTTACGAAAATTACAATTACCTCTATTAGTTATAACAATATTTCAAACATTTTAAACTAGACTAGTCTTATTATTTGAAGAAATGCTTTTCAAAAATTTGTACTCGACAGAACTTTTAAACCTTCAAACCTGACATTCCGTGTCATGCGCTCGCCAATTGCGCCAATGGTGCCCGTTCTGTCTTCAAAGAATCAGTCATCCAAGTGTAGGAAACACTTTGAAAAAAAACCAGTGACAAGGCGCGACACGCGAATTAGGAAGGAGGTAGTTCGATATGGACGCCCCTAACTGCCATCACCTATATCTCCAGTCTTGTGAACAAGCCAGTTGAAGTTACTGGCGAAATATCGAGCTCCGTCAAAAACAATTTTAAATATGGTAAATAGCCCGATAAATAATAATATTGTAGTGAAAGAAACCATGTTAGTTTAAAATCGAATATTTGACTAGTCTAGTTAGATATGTCTAATTAAGTATTAGGGAAAAAAAGTATCCATAATATAAAAGAAAACTTGTATAGTACCTGACTGTAGTCACTAGGTATTGCGCATTCTCCTTTGTCCCCTTTGAGTCCGATTGATCCATTGTATCCAGCCGGTCCAATAGGTCCCTAAAATCAACTCGATCAAAACATCAATCCTCAAATAACAATTTATTATACAGGGTTTTAACTTTCTTAAAACCTTAAAAGATCAAAGTGTTTTCTATAATGAGCTTTTATAGAATTCGTTTCTTTTCCAATACGTAGTGCCAAGCTTCGATTTAGAGTAATTTTATTAAAAGGCAGATGAACTAAATATATTTCATTACAGACGGTATAATAATATTCATGCATAAACTAAGACATTTACGGCCTTACTTATAAACAGCTGCATAGACGTTTGTCTTTTACTGTGACATGAAGGGCGCTCGCCCACGGCGGCTTTTTGTAGCGATGCAGTCGCGCGTTTAGCATACGCGCGACTAACGCGTGGTAGTCGCATTTGTAACGCGCTACAGTAGCGATGCTAACGCACTACCAACGCGCTACTGCAGCGCGACTAAATTGATCGTGTCGGACGACATCGGGGAAAAAACGGAGGGAGGGGACTGAATTGCGCTTGCATCGCGACTGAAGCGCGATGGTATCGCGTTTGCATCGCTACTGAATCTGAGCGCCCCGTGAGCGAGGGCACACAGCTAGCGACCGCTTTGCGACTGTATCGATGCAGAATCGCGTTAGTATCGCTACAAAAAGTCGCCGTGGGCGAGGGGTCGAAGTTTCAATGTTAACAGACGCTGACAAACGTTACATAACTTAGTCATCTGTTAATCATCGTTTATAAGTAAGGGGACACAGGTATAAAGTAAAATTTCTACTGACTAAGTCCATTACGGCCAAAAGTGCCTATTCATGCATGAGAGATACTATCAAAACAAAACTATAGGTTTTTAATAATTAATTAATTCTTTCGTTACATAAATAACAGTATAAAGAATCATTTATTCATTAAAGCTTACATTAAAATTACAATCAACTTAAAAATAAAAACTAAAAAACCCAAATTAAAACCTAATTACAATTAAACTTAAAAACCAGGTTTTGGTTTTTAATTGAAGACTATTATTTGAAACATCTTTCTAAAAAAAAGCGTCAGATTATAGTCTGAATTTAAAAAATATAACTTACTTCTTTTTCTAACTGTCTTTATAAAAGAAAGTCGTGTTAGTTACACTATTTATAACTCAAGAACGGCTGAACCGATTTGGCTAAAACTTGGAAGGGAGGTAGCTAAGACCCTGGGAAAGGACATCGGATATCGGTTTTTTTTAAGAGATTAGTAGTATTGTAGCGTAGTAGTAGGGTAGAGTATTAGTAGTGTAGGGTTCTCGATTTACTAACAGGCACGACAACGTATATCGGGGCAGCTAGTAGATCCTATCCTACTAATGTGAAAGTTTGTATGGATGTTTGGATGTTTGTTACTCTTTCACGCAAAAACTACTGAACCGATTGCGATGAAACTTGGAATATAGATAGCTGGACACCTAGAATAACACATAGGCTACTTTTTATCCCGTAATTCCCGCGGGATCGGGACTTACGCGGGTGAAACCGTGGGGCGCAGCTAGTAGTTTAAAAAAGCTCATTGCGTTATACTATAATGCGATAACCTTTTTCATATACTAACCGTAGGCCCTGGGCTTCCTCTGTCACCTTTTATCCCCTTATAACCAGTAGGCCCTCGGGCACCACTTTGTCCTTTAGACCCCGGCGGGCCCCTCGCCCCGGTCGGGCCCGGTAAGCTCTTCACGTTGCCGTCCTTTTAAAAGAACAATATTTGGGTAAGTGTGGTTTTCAACATGTGTTTGCAGTCAGTGAAGTGTTTTATTTGAATCGAGACTATTATTGTATGTGGAACATGGTTTTGATAGTGTTATTTAGTCGAAGTACCTATGTAAATACTATTTATTTATATGGTTTAAAGTTTGGCATTACTATTATAAAAAAAACCAGTCAAGTTCGAACTGGACTCGCGCACGAAGGGTTCCGTATCCGTACCACTATCACAATTGGGTAGGGAACCCTACAATAAACGCTGGACCAACCAATCCGTGAACGCAACGCAAACGTTAACATTTATTTAACTACCAGCGCAAGTCTATCACTCGCATCACTAAATGGCGTTAGTAGTCAAAATACATACCGGTATCGTTGCGTTTTTCTGTCCCTGAATTACGTTTGTTGTATGGGAGCCCCTCTTAAATATTTGATTTATATTGTTTTTATGTATTTTTTTTGTAAAATTTCAACCGTCTAGCTTTTATGGTTCATGAGATACTGCTGCCTGGTTACAATCTGACTGACAGACGGACAGATTTCATACGGGTTCCTGCATACCCAAAGGGTAAAAACGGGTCCCTTTTACTAAACCTTTGCTTTCCGTCTGTCTGTCAGCAGTCAGTATCTCATGAACCGTGATAGCTAGACAGTTGAAATTTCCACAGATGTATTTCTATTGCCGCCACAACAGCAAATACTAAAACCAGAAAAAAAAAATTGAAGGGGGACTCCCATACAACAAACGTGTTTTTTTTTGCTAAGATGGTACGAAACCCTTCGTGAGTCTGACTCGCACTTGGCCAGTTTTTATTGAATGTAGTTAAAAACATGATTAATGCTTTATTTCTGAAGTTGTACCTAACATGATTACTTACGGTTAGATTAGCAAAAACAGAGGCTGGTATTTCCCCCGGAGGTCCAGGTTCGCCTCGATCTCCTTTGTGACCTCTGTGCCCTACAGGCCCTATTTCCCCCTTAGGCCCAGGTTCACCTTGATGTCCTATCAGACCATCTTTACCGTCTTTCCCATGATCACCTGGGGCCCCATCTCTGCCTGCATCACCTTTGATACCCTGAAGAAATAAAATAAAATGAAATAGAATAAAGAAAAAAGTAGAATTCATATTTTTTTAATATTTGTACCTGCTCTCCCTTTTCTCCTCGATCTCCTTTGAAGCCTCTAAGTTTTTCAACAATTAATGCATCTGTAACAAAAATTGGTTATTCAAATACATAATATCGTTTAGCCTCGAAATAGAATAGGGTTACCGGTTACCCCATCTCTTCCCGTGGGGGTCATAAAAGGCGACTATGATCCCGATGTTACTATGATGAATAGTTACCCCAAATAGGTTTGCTAGTCTGCCTCAGGGATCTGACCGTTTGGGGACCCCGGGCGCCCGAGAGGGACGCAACCATAAACATGGCTGGGATGAGAAGACAGAATGTGGTAGTTTTTTATGCGAACCTGAAGTTCATCTTGCGCGGTGGCGGGTAAACTACTTAGTCCTAAAAAGGGTTAGTGTCAGACAGGCGGCCGACTGACAAAATGTTGCTTTATCTATTTGCAGTAGCAGGTAGCTAAGCTTAATGAAGACTTACCTACTGTGCTTACTCAAAATAATTTGGCATAAAGAAGAAGATAGTTAATAAAATTACTATCAAATTAGTCAATAAGACCATAACCTAAACGAGAATTTGATTGCATTTCGGATGAAATGTAAATGTGTCGTTTTGTTATATGAAAAAATGTAGGCGTACCTTGATTATGTTCGATATAAAGCGTGGGATGATTCTAATTATTTCCTTTAAATCGATTATATTTATATTTTCAGTGATCCCTAATTTTGTTTTCTGCTCCTACTTTTATTATTTTGTCATTAATCGTGATTTGAAAAAAAAATTCAAAACACTCACGGAAACTTCAGGTCTAATACTATTTAGATAATAATTTGAAATAACATAAATTTTAGATTGCCTTCTCTTTTGCACATCATTTTATTATTGAAACACAGTAATCCCTTGTTAACGACGAAAATTACGTGCAATAGTAACCTGTTGCATTGCATTGGAGGCATTGCTTCTGACTACCGACTAACTACTGTTTTAAAAATATTTTAAAGAAACAAAAATCATCTTCAAAACTACACTCGCGGTAAGGCTCGAACTCGTGTTTCCGTGTCTCCGTCGCAGCGTGCTAACCAATTAACCATTACACCTTACAAGTTTTGGTTGTTTACATTTTCTAATTAGAATAGAAATAAAACATAGAAAAATTTGAATATTTAAAAAAATAATTATCACTATTTCGATTTTTGGTCAGTTATGGCCATGGCTGGTATAGGATTTATGGCATAAACATATTTTCTCTAATGTGACATAAACACCTTTATCAAGGGAGGAAACAGTCGACTACGTTTGTAAAGTTTATATGTAGAAAAGAGAAAAGACTTTCCCGTGATAGTTATGTATGTTTCTCTGTCTTCTAACTTAGGCTTGTTTGAAAACTAAACTCGTTCATATTCCTTGAAAATATTTCTAGTAGATATGCCTAGTGCATTAAAAAAAAATTAAGATATTATATCCTAAAATGTATTAACGATACTTTGTAAAAAGCTAGATACCTGGGATTTACGACTATACATTTTGTGTGATTAAATTCCTTTATTCATTATCTACAATCAGGTAAAATCAGTTCAGTAGTTTCTGAGAAACTGAAATACAAGGTACCTATATTTTTTAAATCAACTGAGTCGGTATAACAAAGCCGGTATAGATAACGGTACCAATACAAAAAAATGAGATTCAATCTGCTTACGTTATTACATTTACGTGAGGAGAATGTCTCGATTCATATTGAGATTTATTCAGGTTTTCTATATCTAAATAAACTACTTAGGAAGAAAGGGTCTAAAATAAACGGAACATTGTTTTGATGAAGTTGAATTTTCTAGAATGTTCTACTAAATAGGATGAGATTGATTGTGAAAAATCGTTCATGATTGAAAGTATGATTTATGATTCGAACAGCTAAAAAATTACAAAATTTGGAGAGCGTTGAAGTAGTAATAAATTATAATATACTTACTTATCATTAAGAATAGTATATTAAGGTTAGTAGATTCTAGATATTTTATAGGTCCCTGCCACTATTTTTCGTGACTACAGGACTGGTTTTATTCTCTATTCAGTTTTAACTGTCTTTTAAGTTTTTTTAAGCAGTCTAGTTTTATTTTTCATAATTTTTTGTAGCCACTAAAAATCTTAAAAGGGAATCTAAATGTTTTAATGTATACCTTATTGTTTGATTAACAAATAGGTACTTAGAAAATTTATTTTCAAGGAAAAATAGCATTCAAAATTTTTCACTTGCGGCGAGGCTTGAACTCGCGTCTTTGGGTCAATACCCCAACGTCTATACCAACTAGACTACGCAAGTTCACGTCTCGTGCCGTGAAAACTTCCAATGCTATATTCTCCATTGATTGTTTACGATTAAGGCTCGTTAAAGCGCCATCTATCTAACGCTGCAGGAACAACTTTCCAGTTGTTTACACCTGCGTCGTAATGGTTAACTTTACAGTTAACTCATTACTAACTTTTTCCATTACTAAATAAAATAGCCTTGAGCTACATACAAAAATTAATAGAAATAAATAGGTACTTACTATCTGTTCGATCCATATCAGGGTCTAGTAATTCTGTAATACTTGCTGGTGTGCCTGCTAAGCCAGGAGCGCCTTTATCCCCTCTGTCACCTAAAAATATTTATGTGTTTAATATAGGTTAAAACTTTAGATCGCTGTATAAGACTTGCATCAAAACAATCATAGACATCGTTTTCTATTTATTTATAGGTCTCTGGGGTGTATTGGCCCAAGTGTCGAAATGTCTAAGGGATTTAGATGTCCAGTTGCCAAAAACACCACAGGTCAATTTGGCCTGAGTGTTAAAATATCTAGGACATCAAAAATATCTAGGACATCAAGTTTATCCAAATTAATTACCTTTATCACCATTTTCACCGTGTTTCCCATGACGTCCCGGAGCTCCAGGTAAACCATCCTCACCAGCTTCACCTCTCTCTCCTTTTTCACCTCGTGGACCTTCCAAACCTCTCTGGCCCTGAAATTAATTAATAATTTATTCATTATTTTTTAATTGTTGTCCAGAAATACTTAGTGACCTTTTATAATAAAAGTTTGTACACTGGGGATTGATGGATCGGTGTATTTTTCGAATCGCGTTTAATGGATATAAAATTCATAATTAACCAAGAGAATAGTCCAAGAGGCTTAATGTTAGTTAGATATTGTTATAATAATTTACCTGATCACCCTTTTCTCCTATTTTTCCGTGTTCACCCCTAGCACCGATGTCACCTTTTTCTCCTTTTGGTCCAATTAGTCCTGGTGGTCCAATCGGTCCTTCGTCTCCTTTTACGCCGGGAATGAATACTTGTTTAGCCTTCTTCTCTTCTTCTGTTTCCTATCAAAGCATTTTCTGAGAAAAAATCTTGGTAGATCTTTGAAATTACTCACATTTTTTTTATTCGTTTTGTTCTAATACTATTGCGATTGCGATGACACTTGGATTAAACTAAATGCTAATTTTACAACTTACTCGTATATCTACGTATATACAAGTAGTAATATTAAAGTTTCTTTGTTTTTTTTTTCTTTCAACTGATTATTTTCGTTCATTAAATAATTTAAGCAAATACATAAATATATGACTAGTACTCACCATGTATCCAGGGCCAGGTGGGCCTGGAGGCCCTGCAGGACCAGGGGGTCCTCTTTCTCCAGCGATTCCATCTTTCCCAGGGTTTCCTTGATCACCAGGTAGACCATCAGACCCTGGATTACCTGCATCTCCTCTTTCACCTTTCAGACCTTCAGGGCCTCTGTCTCCTTGAGGACCTAGGTTTCCCTAATAACCAAAGGGATTTTTCTTTGAAAACTTAAAATAAAACATTACCTTACTATATTATTCCATTTATCAATAAACATACAGTTAATCCTGGAATCCCCCGAGGCCCTTCTTCACCTCGAGGACCTGGCTTTCCAGGTTCTCCTCTCATTTCGGGCATTATTTTTAGTAAACTTGAAACCATGGATTCGGAACATTCACATTCCTGAAAGTTTAAAATATACATAAAATATGATTATAAATCCATTATTGCTGTTGAAAAAAACCATTATTGCTGTTGAAAAAAACTATTAACTTACTCCTACATCACCACGTTTTCCTTGAGGTCCCATGGGTCCTTGTATTGATGCTCCTTGTTCTCCCTATAAATTTAAAACAAACATAACCTCAAATTAAAACGATGTAGGTTTAGTGAATGAAAACGAACGCATCTCATCTGGGCAAACTACTCACTATTAGGTATAGGTATTGAAATTATGTGTCAATATAATAAAGTGGTAAATAAACTATACTTACTTTGATACCCGCGTCTCCTTTTTGGCCTTTTTCACCTTTCTCTCCTCTAGGCCCTACTTCCCCCGGCATACCATTCATGCCAGGTTCACCCTTTTCACCTTTTTCAGGTTCTAAAAAAAAATGATTTTAAAAAATTTCCTTATTTTTTTTAAAGATTTGTTATATACGTCGTAGAGTAAGAGAGTCGAGTATCTGTCATATTTAACTTTATTTTACCTGGTGCATGTGGTGTCTCCATTCCATAGCCTCCATCACCTCGGCCAGGGTCTGCTCGAAGCTAAATAATAATAAAAAATTATAAAAAAATCCTCATGTTTAAAAATAATACTTGTTTTAATCACACTGCAGCAAGCTAAAGCCAATTAAGTGGAAAGCATTTTGGAAACTAATGCACGAACGAAAAAATAAGTTTTTTTTTTCCACTTACAATATTTTCCGGCGAGTCCTAAAATAAAAAAGGTTATTTGTTAACTAAAAGCCAATCGAAGTTCCATAATCATTTAAGATTTCATTCGAAAAAGTTTTTGAAAAATTAGTTAAAGTTTTTCGTAGAATGAATATTGTGTCATTTAAGCTTCAATTAAAAGACATTATTACAATAATTATTTTTGCATTAATGATGATCATAATGTAAATTAATAAAATTTTGTTTAATCAGCTTTAAAATAGCCGTATGTGCTTCAAGTGTCTAATGTTAGGTTTTTGAAGATTTTTAACAGCAGTAAGTCACTTGCTTGTGAAATAGTTACAAAACTATTAATAGATGGCATTCTATTAATATATTTTGAAATGATTTCAGAAAGGGTCTACCGACCGTTAAGATCTCCAGAAACCTAGGATAAGATAATAGGTAGAAAGAAATGAAACTTAACTTAAATGACAAAATACCATTTTATGTACAAATCAAATTGAATAATAACTTGAAATTTAGGGTAAAATTTTGAAAAAAATAAATAAATTACAACAGTGGAAAAAGTGACCCCGTTAAGGAGCCAGCGGAGGTTGACCTGTCTCTACAAACGTGGTTACTACATTGTGAACGAAGTTGAACCAAATACGAATTACGTTACAAAGGACGTAATAAGTCTCTGGCATAGTCGACGGCAGACCTCTTGATTTTTTATCCATCTCTTGTCGTACGAAGAAGCCTATATATTTGGATAGGGAAGATCCAACTAAACAAAACATATTCCATCACATGCTGTCCTAAAGTGACACGTTTCCGAGATAACTGCCAATGAAATTTGAAAAGGAAATTGTTCGAAAGTTATGTAAAACATCATGTCGCGGATGGATTCGTATACCAATTAGAAGAAGACGTCAAACTATATTATGTTTGCATTTCATGTATCATTCCCGTTCGTTTCAAAAAGATTAACACAACCTCCGCCAGTTCCTTAAGTTGAAGTTTAAAAGCACACATAAAGCACTTACGTCATAATATTCCGTTTCCATGGGGATTACTGTCTACGAAAAAGAGAATATATTTTGTTAAACAGACATGTATAAGCTTAGTTATTATTATTAGTTACTATCCCATTTTTAGGTATTAACATACGTTGAATTGATATATTATTTTGTGCATCCGACAAGGTTTTATGAGAAAAGGATATCTATTCTTTCTCCATACAAAATGTAGTCGACTGTTGCCTTCTTGGATAAATACATTATTTAATAGCATAAAACGTATTTGTGTTTATGCTGTAAATAAATCATGACCATACGATTTTTTTTTGGTAATTAGTCGAAGTAAGTAAGAGTAGGTATCCTTTACTCTTAATAGTAAATATGTATAGTCAGGCTACATAATTGCATACTCAGTTTTGAGACATATTTGATTGCATCATTTGTAGACCTACGACCTTCTTCTACTGTACTGTCATTTCATTTCACACAAAACACACATCGTATTGCAGAGTTAGTAAGTGCAAGACTTGTACAAAACGACTATAAATGTATGGACCTTAAGGTGGTTTTGCAATTATGTGGCCGTACGTACGTTTTTAAAAATAAATAAACAATATAAATACCTAAGTACCTTAAAAGAAACAGATGTAAAAGAGTTTTTGATTACGTTGTGTTAATATTTTTTTTTAATAACAGCAGCGTTAAACGTTTTTGATTAAAAAAGATTTTTTACAAAAAGTTCCTAAGCCGTTTTTAAAAAGTTTGTCGAAACAAGTTATAGCGAAGTAAAAAGATTGCTATCAAATTTCGATACTGTACATTTGTACATTGAAAACAGACAGACAGCGGAGTCTCAGTAATAGGGTCCCGTTTTTACCCTTTAGGTACGGAACCCTAAAAAGGAGGAAGCCCAGAATAGTAACAGATTTACTTTTAAAGTTAAAGCGACATTGATAGCTGCTGTAGCGTTTTAGAAAATAACTATAATAAAATACTAACGAAATCGGGTAATACGGAGTCCTGAAACATAAATACTAAACATAAAATAGGGAAACATAGCGGTTTTTTACCGTAGTTTTCAGTCCAGTTATATATCTAATAATTAGAGATACGCCGAGTAAAAGTTTTATCGAGTAACCGAGTACCGAATATTACTCGGTTCAATATTTGCCGAGTACTCGGTTCCTTACAAATGCTCTGAGGGCGGCATCTAGTAGCTATATGCTGGCAAGCGACCCGCGGACACGTGCCGCGGACTATACCGTGACTATCTGAACGCGCAGAAACTCTTACTCCCCTAGATCACAACTTTGAAATATTGATATTAAAAATATTGAAAATTTAATATTTATTCAATAAAACAAGTCAGACATTTTACATAAACAATAAATCACAAAAAAAGAAAAAAAAAAATCTTTTTAATTTTTGTATGTAGCTCAAGGCTATTTTATTTAGAATATTTGCCTCGCCGCAAGTGAAATTTTTTGAATAATTAGCATTCATAAAATAAATATTCTAAAGAAAAAAAACTTAAAACCTAAAGCAATAAGAAGTTGTTGGCACCGCCGTCCCGCGGCATGGCGGCGGTATTATAAATATTAATATTCAAATATTGATTTTAATATTATTAACTACTAACTACTAGTCCTACTATTATTTTTATTATGTATTTTTATTACTTTCTTTCCAAATTCCAATGCTGCAATTAATTTTCTACAATGTCTAGTAATAAGTGTCTCTTGATACTTTTAAATATAAAGTTTGGTTGTGCCTCTTAGTGTGAGGCTTTATTTGAACCGAGTATTCGTCCAATAAACCAAGTTATTCGGCGATTTAGGCGATGCCTACGGCGAGGCGTACGGCGATATTAGTACGAGTAGTAAAAAAATCGCCGAGTACACCGCGTACCTAGTTCTAAACGAGTACTCGGCGCATCTCTACTAATAAGTAAAATAAAAATATTAGTCTAATACACACAGACGTGTATTCACGCGTCTTAATTTGATATTATGTAAGGATCTACTGTTCGTGAATATAAATACGACAGGTTATCAAAGAGATTCAATTAAAATACCGACATATACCTACATAAAACTATGCACATGATATTATTTTGCGCGTGAATAAACGTGCGTGTAAATTCAGTTAAAATAAGTAGGTAGGTATCCCAATTTTCATGCAGCTTAAATACTGTCTAAGCACTAATAAGCTTTTAAACCCATTGTACTAACAAAACGAATTAAAATTAGTTACAAGTTTCGTTCTAAACATTTAATCCAATTTGACGACAAAAGTCTTAAAATTAAGAATAAATCTAGCTCTAAATTTAAAAGTTTTACGTTTTTATACATATACATTTTATAGTCCTGACCGACTGAACTATAATCAACGCACAGCCTAAACCACCGTTCCTTCAGACATTAAATTTTGAGGGTGTGTTCTTTGTGATGTCTTAGTATCCACCAAGTTTTCTGGAAGTTCCCACGGAATCGGGATTTATTCCACAGGTGAAACCGTGGAATATTACTAGTTAGATATACCTAATATGATTCAAGTCATGACCCGATATTAAAAATACAAAGTGTTTGAAAACTTTTCAGAGTCGTCATACACAATTAGTCAAGTCACGGACTGTTTAAGTTAAGAGTCAATAAAAGTCTACAAAGTTTCACTGTGGCATCTATCAAAAAGTTTTGAAACTATTTTATAAGAAAGTGTTTAACGGTCTTTAAAAATTTCGAGAAACCGAGGGTAGCCAATGCATCTCAGTTAACAACAAAGTTTCACGACAATAAAACTGCAGCACTAAGTCACCAAATATCTAATCCAACAGAACAACAGCTTCATACAAGCCCGCGGGCGCGGGCGGTAGGTACTCCACTACAAGCGCAGCTATGTTTGCGTGACTTCTCACCGGTTTCCATTTGTCTTGTCTTGGTTTTGCCGAGGCCGCCCGAAGCGCCTACTCGGCTCACGTACGTGAGTCCGTTGGCACACTGTCGATGAGAGAGGTCACGCACACATAGTTGCGCATGTAGTGAAGTACCTACGCCGCGGGCTTGTATGAAGCTGTTGTTCTGTTGGATTAGATATTCGGTGACTAAGTGCCTAACTTATTATTGAAATTGATGATATAGATTCGAGCCTACAAAAAGTCTAAGTCAAAATTAGCTTAAAGGTAATAATAGGTAATAAATGGTTTTAACCTAGATAACAATCAATACAATTACTTACACCATTGCAAATATTCTTTACAGTTCCGGCGTCAGCGTTGTTGTATATTTTTATCTTTTGGATAGCGCCCTGCAACAAATTATACATAATATATTAAATAAATATGTTTAAAAAATAATAGTTAAATTATTATATAAAGTTGAAAGATTATGTGAATTTTGTTCATCTATAGCAGGGGTACCCTAACTTATTTGAGTCGCGCCCCCCCGTCCTCCAGTCCAGATTGTCAGGTCAGGATAAAAAGTGTTCAAAATAAGGATTTTTATTGCTCATTATTTTTTTTCATTCATACAAAAGGTATTTGGTCACTGCCAGCCTAGAGGCTGATATTGGCCGACTGAGGAAACAATATTATGTTCTTCACAGGCGTCAATTTCAAATAATTTCATTGGTCGTATCGAGCCGTCTGGAATGCATTCTCTCAGCGATCGCAGGTATTAACTGTACAGGTGGCCCGCGCCCCCCTTGAAATATGTCTGCGCCCCCCCTGGGGGGCGCGCCCCCCAGTTAGGGAACCCCTGATCTATAGACTAGGAAAATAACTGGAATGAAGAGTAAAATTCTAGTAAAATAATGTTCAATAGTACGTGTAAGGCGGAATCCAGACGAGTACGCTAGGCCATCGTGACTAAGGGTGTTAGGTACGTCAGCATCAAAAGTCGATGACCACATTTAAAGTTTCAAAACCGCTATACATTATAATATACCAAAATTGATTAACATAACAAGCGCCATAATAGCATAAACATTTCTTAAGTTCAAAACTTTCTGAACACTACAAAGTCAAAAATCTCTGAACATCTCAATGTCAAAAATTACCTATCATTATAATTTGCAAAAGTATCTTAACATCAAGCTTTACAAAACTGACTGATCAATAGCAAATCTTTGTTCCGGTCGGATATCTAGTGTAATAATCATTATAATGTTCAAAAATAACTTATCATAATAAATGAACACAAGTAACTGAACATTAATTTATTTCGGCTACCTAGTATGTAAACCAGGGGTTTCCTAACTTATTTGAGACTGAAAGGGGGCGCTTTCAGTCATAAAAAAAAATCCGCGCCCCCCCTTCCTCCAGTCCAGATTATCAGGTCGGAACAAATATCAGTAATAGGATCCCGTTTTCACCTTTTGGGTACGGAACCCTAAAAAGGATTCGATTACAAAATAATTTTTATTGCTCATTAAAGTTTTACAAAAGGTATTTGATAAGTAGTACCAAATACGTTTAATAGCTCCCGTGAGGTTGGCGCGGGGCCAGTCTAAAGGCTGTTATGGTTCTTATTGTTCAGAAATTCGCCCATTAAAGAATCAATATTATGTTCTTGACATAGGCGTTAATTTCAAATAGTTTAATTGGTCGTATTAAACAGTCTGAAATGCATTTTCTCAGCGATCGTAGGTGGCCCGCGCCCCCCTGTAAAGGTCCTTGCGCCCCCCCTGGGAGGCGCGCCCCCCACTTAGGGAACCCCTGATGTAAACGTTTGAATGTAGCTGAACTGGGTATTGAAAAATCAGCTAGTGACTATTTTCCGATTTATCTAAATACCAAATTACGTCAATTATGGTTATAAATAAATCTGAAATATACAAAGTTATTTTTGCTGTGGATAAAATAAAAAAATCGTGTTTTAAAATGTTAGTTTAAAATCATTTGGGTATTTGGAAAGCAATGTGCCAAATATATGATAAAATAAATTGATGATTTAATAACCCGCAACCGCAATGGATATCCGATATACATAACTGACAATTTAGTGGAAATATTCTTTTAACATTCGTGGGTAAATCTTTTTCCAAATACCCACAATATTTTTTTTATACCTGCACATTATTAGTTTAATCCACAGTCAATTTTTTTTTGTTTATTTAAGATTTACTTACAATAATAATTTACATAATTATGGTATTTAGATGAATTTGAAAATAGTTGTAACCGAAATAAATTAATGTTCAGCGACTTTTGTTCATTTATTATGTTAAGTTATTTTTGAACATTATGATGATTATTACACTAGATATCCGGCCGGAACAAAGATTTGCTATTGATCAGTCAGTTTTGTAAAGCTTAATGTTAAGATACTTTTGCAAATTATAATGATTAGTAATTTTTGACATTGAGATGTTCAGAGATTTTTGACTTTGTAGTGTTCAGAAAGTTTTGAACTTAAGAAATGTTTATTCTATTATGGCGCTTGTTATGTTAATCAATTTTGGTATATTATAATGTATAGCGGTTTTGAAACTTTAAATGTGGTCATCGACTTTTGATGCTGACTGTACCACACCCATCGACCGATCGTCGATCCATGTCATCGATCGACATCGGTTGACGTTGATCGATTGGTGTGGTAGCTTTAATTGATCGACGGATACCGGTCGACTAACCAATCGATCGATTGACGGTCGATGGCATCGGGCGACGTTGATCGATTATACCCGGCGCACGGCGCGGGCGATCGATCGACTAATTCGATCTACCGATTGATCATCGATCGACAATCGACAATCGATCGATTGGTCTGGTAGAAACTGTCGATCGATTGATCTGGTAGGAACTATCGATCAATTGGTCTGGTAGAAACTATCGATCGATTGGTGTGGTAACACCCTTAGGCAGGCGAGTACTCACAAGCAACGAGGAAACCCTGCAGCAAATGTTCCTTCATCGCCACATAGCGGGTAGGACAACAAACAGGATTATTAATTAACTCTTACTATGGTCGTACCAGCGGGACCACATTTTAAAAGTGCTTGTCTTCCCTACTTATGTCATAGTTCGTGTCGCTAGACTCCTAAAGAGCGACACTAATTTCCAAAATTTTACAAGGTGAATGAGTTTGAATCTCAAGAGATAATTTTAAAGGGAAGCTCATAAAAATAAATCAATGACTAAGACATAAATAACACAGAAGTTTGTGCACAACATTATCTTAATCCACATCAAAACTACTGCTAAGTACTGCGTTCTAAGTTGTACCAATTTGCATACCAGCTAAGCCGCGTGCACATTCGTCTGCTAATTTTACGGTACAGGCAAAGTTTACCAGCTACCTGAATACTAAGAGTTAGTATTCATATACATAGGTAGGTGTGTTTACGACACGGCGACAACTAAATACATTAGCCACAAACTCGCAGTTGCTTAGGGCTTGTTTAAACTAACGTTTTTATCGCACTCGTACTGTGACAAATAAGTATACACCGCTAGAGGATGCTGTTATTTTTAACTCTCAGTATTGCATAAAGTCTTTTTATGTAATTTATTAAGCCGTGTTCCCACTGCAAAAGAGAAATAACTCTTTCAAACGTAAATAGGTACCTACATCTAATGTTCCATAGCACGGTAGAGTCGATAATAAATGCTCCTGATTGTATTTGAACTCACGGCCTGTAGATCACCAGCCTGCTGTTTTTCTAACTGCGTGGATCAGCCTGCTGTTTTTCTAACTGCGCGAAAAAATACCTACCTATCTCACTCTAACAAAGAATCTTTAGAATACTTAGAAACGATGACTAAAGTTTATGTAACGTTTGTCATTTACTATGACATGAAGTTAGCCGACAGTAACGTTTGTCTTACATAAACTTAGTCATCGTTTATAAGCGGCTATGTCAATAAAATGCTTTATCCTGTCTAACTAATAGATCAACGCACAACCTCAACCGCTGGTATTACAGAGCTGTTTGGAGACAGTGTTTTTTTATTAATTATGATATCTAATATCAATAAGAAAGAGCATTGGTACTTATGCAAGGGGAACCGTAGCGCACAGTTAGTATAATAATATAAAACAACAGTAGGTACTTAGTTAAGTAAGGATTCATATTTAATTATCATTTAAAATCGCCATATCTGTAGCAAGCCTAGGCACCTAGTGAAAACTCAGTCGCTCAAAACAGTTTCACCGCAGTTTGATTTCAACGGATTCACTTCGGTCCGTACGAGGAGTTCGTAACGTCGAAATTTTGAATATGGCAGTTTTTTAATATATTTTCACTTTTACTGAATCTCATTTATTAGCTTAGTAATCGTAACCGCATTAAATAAATATAATAAAATAATAAATCATCAATATTCACGTGTTCACGTTATTCAATACACTTGTGAAGAAAAATAAATTATTATTTTATTTAGAGAAACAGTATGCGCGCAGTTAGTGGTACCTATAACAAATACATTTTACTACTTGTCACACGAGTGTGTAAAAGTAATCAAAATAATTTTAAATTTGCCGGGTCTTATACGCGTGCAATTATTATGAGTTCCAATCGTGTTAGTTTAAAAAGTTTACTAATCAAAATGACACAGTATGGTTACAAACGCCATTTCACCTACATGTCATGCAATGGCGTGCCACACGCAAAGCTAAAAGCAGATGGCGCTGGCGTCGGATGATCTTTTTTTTTTAATGATGGCCCCTCCAGTGAAAACGCCGAGTTTTTTTTTTCATTCGGTCTGAGACCAATATGGCCAATTTGGCTCCGAGAGTTGTAAAAAACAAATGTTTGACAGTTCTTAATTCAAACCAAAGATCATCCGACTAACGCCCTCTGCCGGGATAAAAAGTTAGGGTTCCTTCTCATTGATTTTACGCTTTTTAAAATATCTACTGAATTTTAAAATACCTTACGAAAAAAAGGAATAAACTGTTAGATAGTAAAGGCGATTGCCAAGTCTCCTGGGCGTTTCAGATCCAAAAAAAAATTAACATGTCTGAACGGTTTTAGCACTATTCAATAGGCACATAATTGTAGTTTTATACTGTGAAAACTTTCAGTTTTTATTCACCCTGGTTAATTCATTTTTGGCCCCCGGACTCTCGGGATGCCAATGACACACGTTACAAATATCAAGTTTTGTTCCAAAACCAAAGAGCGCGGACTAAATTCTCGAACCAAAGAGGTCGGGTAAGCACGCGAACTTTCGAGTTTATCGTAATAGAAACTCCTTTATAGATTATTTTGACAATATGGATTTTTTTGGTGCAATATGGAAGACGCAATGGCGGAGGCGATAGTTCAGTTAAACGTTTAATTAGTACCATTTAGGATTCTAGGGTGAAAAAAATGCTGAAATTGCATAAATGAACCTCAAAAATTAAAATAAACTTTTACAACTATACATAACATTCCGACACGGCGCCAAAACTGGGTCGATGAATGGACATCCTCTTTTATTGCAAGATTTCAAGTGTGGGTCTCTCTGTTATTTTTTCTATTTTGATATGAGGATTTTTCGTTTAAAATATCTATAGAATGCTGCACCGCTGCACAATAGAAAATCTGCAGAGATATTGATGAAATCAGTCTTAACGTACTTTTTAAGCTTACACGATTTCCGTCCATCATTATTATTAGAAACACGGGTCTAGATCGCATGTTCTAGGTAATAATTATTATTTATCTACAACGCGATCTAGACCTGTGTTTCTAATAATAATGACAGTCTGTTGCAGCTCCCTTCCTGTAATTTACTCAGCTGATTGGGGTGGCCCAATTTGTGAGTTGGCAAGTCTCCGTCTGACATTTTACGTGTTTATTGGACATTCTTACGGGAGGCGCCATAATCACCAGCCCTTGTTGTTTTCATCCATAGGTTTCTTGGTGTCCACTTCATAGTTGTTATTGAAAAGGGCCTCTACGTGTTGGCTACGGCTCCATGCACGCCTTCTAAAAGTCTGGGGCTTTGTAACCCCTTGATACTGGACGTATAAATGACAATCTCATCGTAGTATTATTAGATCGGTGTGAATGCAAGGAAGCAGATTCGAAACAGCTGTGATGCTACGATGCTACGGATATTATTCCTAACTCTGAACTACTGAAGCTTCCTAAATTTCGACTTCATCATTCATTACATCACTTTAGTTTTGGAAATTGATTTCAGTTATAAATAATTAAAGGTGCGGAGAGTAGGTACATTAAATTTTATGTAAAGTTTTATTTTTTAATAACATAAAAGCCATGTAAGATGTTCAAGATAATTTGTCTACAAAAAAATACTTAATACACATTTTATATAAGTTAAAATTATACAAGTTTAGCTGTGAATTATAATTTCTATACTTCGTTTATTGATTGTTGACGTATGATTTGACACATCTTCCTGAAAAAAAAACGTCAAAAAGGTATAAAGAAACAAAACGTCAGATCGTAGTCTGAAATTTTTAAAATGAAGTATTACTAATTATATCCGTCATATTTTGGCATCGAGCCCAAAAACCTACTGGCAGCTTTGCCACGCTAAATGGCAATGCCAGTCTGAATTTATAAGCAAGGCTCACTAATTCTAAAATGATGAACTTGAAAAAAGACACTGACGTTGAAAACCTTTTAAAACGAATGCATTTTAAATGTTTTCCCGACATTATGTCCATAAATTATTGTATGAAAAATGGCACTTTGATATGGATAGTGGATGATAGGTGCCGGAGTGAAATATGAACTTTACAATGTTCGGCACTGTACCTGAAAACTGTAAAATTTTGTGTGCTCGTATAAAAGATGGAAATAAAAGTCTTACTTGAATTATTTGCATTTTGACGTTTTGAACTTAACCCAGTTGCAATTGTTTTGAATATAAATCAATTTTGAAATTTATCCAAAAACTTATCTAATAATTTAGTCAGCACAAATTGTACTTTTAGTGTGTTACCATACCAATCGATAGATCGTTGATCGATGCCATCGATCGATGGTAGAATGGATTAGTCGACGTCGACCGATAGTTTCTACCAGACCAATCGATCGACAATCAATCGACGACGGTCGAATGGATGTACGTCGACCGATGCCATCGACCGGCCATCGATCGATTGGTTAGTCGACCGGTATCCGTCAGTCAATTAAAAGCTGCCATACCAATCGATCAACGTCGACCGACCGATTGGTGTGGTAACACCCTTAGTGAAATTGTCGTGTTAGTAAAAATATTGTAAATTTCCAAAATATTGGAATTCTCAAAAAAGTAGAATTCCCAAATGTTGTGTACCTACCCAAAAAATTGGATTACACAATTTTGCATTTCTCAAAAAATTGAATTACCAAAATGATCAAATCTACCAATGTTGAAAATCACTTAGAAAAGACTAGTCGGCTACTCGAAACTCTAAAAACAACAAACAAACACAAATACAAATTCTTCTCCCCTCCATTACATGATCGGGTAGACGTTAAAAAGCTTATGAACAGCAAAGTTTCTATGAAGTTTTTTTTCCTTGTTTATGAAACTTGATGATTACGGGAGGGTTTTGTTGTGCCAGTTTAGAGTTTTTGTGTGTAACAAGTGTGAACCGTAAATTTAGTTTTTACTGCAGTGCTTACAGTAATGAAAGTAAAGTTATGTTCCACAGTTACTTTTTAGCACTAGCACTTCGTGGTTTATATTTTCATAGTTTATTTTCTTTTTACAAGTTTTATACTTCTTCTTTGTCTCCTGTTGGTGTTATATATACGATAATTATAAACAGGAAATATTTGGTTGCTTGTTGTAACGACTTCCGAAACTACTGGTTCGATTTCAAAAATTCTTCCACCAATAGAAAGTTAGATTATCAAGGAGTGAAAAAGGCTTTTTCATATTTTACATATGTGTGTACCGAAAAGGTAACGAATAACAGTTATTTAACTTAGTCAAATCCGCCCTTAGTTAAGTAACGTTTATTTCTAAGTATTTGTCAACTTTGAAAAAGAAAAAAAATACCATAGTTTATTCATCTGTTAATATTCTTTTATAAGTAAATAGCTGCATCTCGCAGTTTCACCCGCGTAAGTCCCGATCCGGTGAAATTATCGGGATCAAAAGTAGCCTATGTTACTCAGGGTGAATGTAGCTTTCTAATGGTGAAATCGGTTCAGTAGTTTTTGAGTTTATTCATAACAAACATACACACACACACACACACAAATCTTTCCTATTTAATATTAGTGTAGAGTATAATAAATAATAAAATTTATTGAATAAATCTTTTTACAAAGTAAACTATAAAACTAAACATATCAAGAAAACAATAAAATAAAATTTCAGGCGAAAAAGGACAAACATATTAGTATAGGTAGATATAGATTAGTATTATTTAGATATAGATGAGTAAGTGTTACCCCTTAATTCACTATACCAATATTATAGGTGATCAAACGAACTTACCAAGTGAAGTTCGATCATTATAATATGAGTTGGTTAATTCGAAGATATATTATGTTTAACTAGTAGTCCCTTTGACATACAGGCAATGACGTACGTATTTTTAGAGAAAATTTAAAAAGTAACAGTTTTACTTCTACCTATCCTCACTCCTGCCGCTCTTACCTCATTCTGTTTAGAGTTTGAAGCAAAACTTCAAGAAGATATTAACTGGGTTTTTGTATAATTAACAACCGTTATAAGGGTGAGGCGGGTGGTTATATATCTTCGAATTAACCAACTCATATTATAATGATCGAACTTCACTTGGTAAGTTCGTTTGATCACCTATAATATAGCGTTGGTTAATTCTCGATATATTATGTTTAACTAGTAGATATTCAGAGTGGTAATAAGTTTTGCTTTCCATGTAGGTCTTAGACATTTGAAATGAAATAATCTAAGTTGAGTATCGAACATAGATATTTATTTCCCGTCTCTAGTCATCTAATATACTAGCCCTTACTTGACCATTGGTGAGTAAGAATTTGAAGGTAAAGACCGTGAGTTTAAGATTTAAAGAAATGAATCTCTAAAATAATAATCAAGAATCATTAATGTTAACAAAATAATGTTACTCTACTCTTTAGACGTCACGTCGGCGCAGAGCCGGTATTAGCAGTCCCGCGTTCCGGGATTGGTGTTTTGATTATTTCGTTAATTATGGTGAAATGTGCACCATACTTATCTTAAAAAGAAAAATTAAAGTTTTTACTTAGCAGTGCACTGGGCTAGATGACTGTTTGATAGGTTAATTTTATTCAATTTTGTTTCAAAGGTAATTTTGAATTATGAACGATTTATAGTTGTGTATTCACATCGTTATTGTGACGTGCGTGCCTTACATCATGGTACAAAGATGTCGCATTATGTATGGAGCAGTTCGTGACTCAAGTATAGGTCTTTTTCGGTTTTCCAAATGTGTTGATTTCTACTTGATTAGTTAGTATTTGTGAAGTATCGCCAGATAGTTAAACATTCTGTATCAGGGTTAATTTTATTTGATTCAGGATTTCGACAAATTGTTTTTATTCTTAATATAAAAATCGATTACCCGGCTAATACTGCTGGTCCTGCACCGTTGCCTAATGCGCCTATTTAAGTGGCACGTGTGAATTGTTTACCACTAATTCTATTTACGTATGTTATACAGTACCGTGGTTTTTATATTGAACCAAATGTTAACGTTATTTATAACTTTGGCAAGATATTTTTAACTGTATAGTAAAAATAGCCAAAAGCTACAGGTAATAAAACGGTGAAATTCCTTAATAAAACATAAATGAATGGAACCACTTGAGTATGTTTACCAGCCATGCCTGAGTGTAGGGTGGCTTGGTGGGAGTATACGGAGGAAACCAATTGAATTGTTCGTGTAATGTACAACGCTATATTTGAGGCGATTTGTCGATGATAGCTAAGCTTGATTCAGATCGGATTGGTAAAGATAAATTTAATTTACTGATTCTATATGAGATGTGTTTGCACCGGGATTCGATGATTATTTTACTCCCAGGGTTTACTAGCACGGTATATAATATATGTAAATGTTTTTTCCTTCTATTGCAGAAAATTGTCTACGATTTGGGGCTAGCACTGAAAGGCGCCGGTCGCACTTAGGATATTAGGTACAAACTTGTGAGGGCAATTGAAATTGAGATTGTTGCAATTGAATCTTAAATCACTAATTTCTAATTTTTCGTCTAATCTTAAGCATTTCCACTGGTTAAGAGTTTCGTTAGCGTTCTGTGCCTAATTCTCGTATGTGAATTTTTACCTAATAATGAATATCCAGTGCGAATAAATTGAGCGTATAACAATTTTCAGGAAATATTAACTTTGTCACAATCTTATTGTACAAAATGGAGTTGAAATTTCGTTTCAGCTATTAAAAGATATTATTTTGTTACAATATGGTTCAAATAGTTATATTTGGAATATTTAAGGGCTTGTTCGAAATGAGGCCATATTCAACAATGAGTTGTTAAAGGTTTTCTAATTACCAAAGGTATGATCGGTATTCAGCTAAAGCTGCCACTTTATTATATTCATATAATTATTATATAATCTGTGATTCGCAGACTAAGTGAGCTACTGTCATAGGCAGTATGACGTAACTGTTTTTTACCTATATTGAAACGGTGTAATTATGTACAGATATATATTTTATTTATAAAAAATTGCGGGCATGCCATGTTGCGGAACAATTGCCAAGTCAAACGGTAGGGTGGTCAGGAGACGAAGTATTTTCCCTGTTCTTCCCGCTCCCCCCCTTGTTTTGACGGGCGCGTGAATGTTTTTCTGTGGTGGCAGCGTGCAGATTGAGTGCCCGTCATAATATCCTAAGTTTTACTTTAACTAAATACTGGGTAAGGTTGGCCATCCAGAGATGTCTCCAGTCTCTTATAGAGGATGCCGCGTGGGAACGACCTTGATTTAAAACTGTAATTGTGTTTTGTTTAGTATTTAGTTATTTTATTTTTGTTAGTTATAGTTATCTATAATTACCTAAATGTATTTTGTTTTTAAGGTAAAAAGATTTTTCTTTGTCTTATGACATTTTTCGTCTATGGCGGAACTCTAGTATTATATGTTATCCGAAAACTATTTCGTCCTTTTTGGTGTCGGGTGAGGATGTCCTCAGCCTTCAAGTACACCAAAGTCAATCACAGCAATTGTTCGTCTAAGCATGTAGAACAAAGCAGAAGCCCCTTTCAATTTGATTGACCTCGCCAGGGCACATGATGTATTGGCGTAGGTCGGTTAATAAACAACAACTAAGTTGCTCATAACTTTCGATTCTAAGGTCAGATTAAAGTTAGTTTTCATTCTGCAGATGCAGCTGGCTAGGCTAGTTCTTCCTTATAGCAGCCGAGTCGGGTCTGCGTAAGGTTCCGTTATTGGCATTTAAAAATTATCGAGTTTGTTTTTTGGATTATATAATCATGTAACCTACCTGAAACACCATAAGCAACACTCTGTTTACTGTATGTAAACATTGTAATAATTTTATTGTGGGCGTGGTTACAATAAACAAATAAAAGCCATATATATATATTTATATATTTTGTGTAGGGTTCGTTCAACAAAACAAACACGTCCCAATTTACCAATAAGTTGGTATACCTGTGAAAACATTCTACTGGAATAAAGTATTTAAGTGTTGGATCAGTTATTCATGTCAAAACACGTAAAAAAAAATACTTTTGAGATTACTTACAGTTTACTTGTATATAAGTGTTTTATGGTAAACTATTGTAAGGGTAATTGTATATAGGTAGAAATAACATTACTTAGGAAAGAAGAGTTACCTCACGTATGTGTGACTCACAGTCATAGGTACATAACAATATTTACAGGTACATATACTCAAAAACCAATGTGGCGTAGGAGCCACTTCTTCACCACCAGGAACTAAATCAACATCGGAGTTGGTTTCGGGCGTTGCTTCGCCTATAGCAAGCGTGTTGGATGTCATTGTTTTTTACCATGTACAATATTTTTTTTTTTGGATCTGGCTGTCATAATAATGTACTAGTTTGCCATTTCGAGGATATTTGTGATATTATTGTGTATCTAGGTAAAATTACCTAGAAGGTAACTAGCTGTTTGCTTCTATTTATGAATGACTCCTATTCAAGCGTAACAAATATAAAAAAATATTTAGGAATTAATTTTTATTAGGTACCTCAAGGTACCACGCGTGTAGGTATAAATACCCAAAAGTTAACTCGCAGTTAACTACTGTATGGGTGGCTCGCAGTCAAACATAACAAATATTTAGGAATAAATCACTTATTATGTGCCGAAAGGTACCGTGTGTAGGTGTAAAACACCAGGAAGATAACCCGCAGTTAACTTCCGTATGAGTGACCCGCAGTCAAACATACCGATGATGTACATGTACAATTAGGAATAAATTCCTTATTCGGTGCCGAAAGGTACCGTTTGTGGGTGTAAAACACCTGGAAGATAACCCGCAGTTAACTTCCGTATGAGTGACCCGCAGTCAAACATACCGATGATGTACATGTACAATTAGGAATAAATTCCTTATTCGGTGCCGAAAGGTACCGTTTGTGGGTGTAAAACACCTGGAAGATAACCCGCAGTTAACTTCCGTATGAGTGACCCGCAGTCAAACATACCGATGATGTACATGTACAATTAGGAATAAGTTCCTTATTCGGTGCCGAAAGGTACCGTTTGTGGGTGTAAAACACCTGGAAGATAACCCGCAGTTAACTTCCGTATGAGTGACCCGCAGTCAAACATACCGATGATGTACATGTACAATTAGGAATAAATTCCTTATTCGGTGCCGAAAGGTACCGTTTGTGGGTGTAAAACACCTGGAAGATAACCCGCAGTTAACTTCCGTATGAGTGACCCGCAGTCAAACATAACGATGATGTACATGTACAATTAGGAATAAATTCCTTGTTCGGTGCCGAAAGGTACCGTTTGTGGGTGTAAAACACCTGGAAGATAACCCGCAGTTAACTTCCGTATGAGTGACCCGCAGTCAAACATACCGATGATGTACATGTACAATTAGGAATAAATTCCTTATTCGGTGCCGAAAGGTACCGTTTGTGGGTGTAAAACACCTGGAAGATAACCCGCAGTTAACTTCCGTATGAGTGACCCGCAGTCAAACATACCGATGATGTACATGTACAATTAGGAATAAATTCCTTATTCGGTGCCGAAAGGTACCGTTTGTGGGTGTAAAACACCTGGAAGATAACCCGCAGTTAACTTCCGTATGAGTGACCCGCAGTCAAACATACCGATTATGTACATGTAAATTAGGAATAAATTCCTTATTCGGTGCCGAAAGGTACCGTTTGTGGGTGTAAAACACCTGGAAGATAACCCGCAGTTAACTTCCGTATGAGTGACCCGCAGTCAAACATACCGATGATGTACATGTACAATTAGGAATAAATTATTTATTCGGTGGCGAAAGGTACCATGTGTGTAGGTATAAAATACCTATAAGATAACTCGCAGTTAACTTCTGTAAGCGTGACTAGCAGTAAAACATTAAAAGAGATATTGAAAAAACAGTTTTGCATTTTACTATTTAAAATAATTGAATTTAGTTCGCCACGCTCCCGGATGGAATAGGAACTAGCCGAAACCCGACGGGTTTCGAGCAACAGCTAGTAATAAACAGGGACATTGTCAGATGCCCTGGAAGGTAAGTCGCATTTTCTTCTGGACAAATGACTTGTTGCCAGACTTACCGGCTACATGCCTGTTGTGTTATGTATTTGGTTTTTTACAAGGTTGATAAGGACCTAGTGAATAGGTAAAATTATGTGAAAGTTAACTCGTGGTTAAGTTTCGTATGAGTGCCTTGCACTCGAACATAACAGGCACATAGGTATTTCATTTAAACAAGGTTGGTAATTGCATATTGAGTAGGTAGAATTACCTCTTAGATAACGCATAACGCTCGTACGAGTTGTGTTTAAACGTTAAATTTGAATTAAGTATTTTTGAGGGTAGTTGCATAATGTAAATTGATTCCAGAGAATTGGTTGTTGGATTCGATAAATTGATATCTAGATGATGAGATTTTTGAAGGGCTTAATTGCATACGGAAATTTTCGAAAATAAATTTCAGACCACAAATATGAATATTTGTGGAACGATTTTAAAATGCAACTACCAACGAACAAAAATTTCAAAAGAGCGTTACTTTGCAATTAAATAGTGAACGTTTAACTTTTATTGATATTAAATGTTATAAATTACTCACATTTTTCTTCTTCTTTTTCTTCTTCTTTTTTTACAAGACAACGTGGTAACGTCTTGTCACTGCCACGTACGAAAAAGGAATGGGGTAAGAGCGGCAGGAGTGAGGATAGGTAGAAGTAAAACTGTTACTTTTTAAATTTTCTCTAAAAATACGCCCGTCATTGCCTGTATGTCAAGAGGACTACTAGTTAAACATAATATATCGAGAATTAACCAACGCTATATTATTACCCAAACACCGGATATTATTTATTTATTTTATTTTATTTTTATTTAACAGGAAAACAAACAGTTATGCATCACAAATTAATAATATAAAGATACACCTACAAACCAATTAAATGTTTTCACATATAAGCGACTATGCACACAAAACTAGTCTTGAGTAAAAAAGGAAAAAAAAAAAAGATGATATACCTATTTGTAAACATAATAAACAATAATACTATATGAAGGGTAGAAAAAGAATTTACAATAAATAAATAATATTGTTACAATAATAAATGTTCGTCGAACCAGTGTCGTGCCAAAATGTTCCTGATCGCAACCGGCTTAGTATCAAACAAGTCTAATTGAGGGAAATCAGTCAATTCAGCTCAGAAGCTCAGCTTCAGTTTATTTTTCATAACGTGACCACTACATCATACAAAGTCTCCGGACTCGCAACGTCAAGCGTCGGAACATAGCTAGACGAATGGAGAGCTCAATCGCTTTTAGTTTTAAAGTATTACCCTGTGAAAAATTCTGATTTATTCAGTTTTCTTTTACTTGTTAAAATTTTAACCGAGAGCTGGGTCATTGTTTTAACCAAACGACGCTATAATATACTGTTTAACCAAGGCATAAAATAGTATAGGTAGATATAGATTAGTATTATTTAGTTTAGATATAGACGGGTAAGTGTTACCCCTTAATTCACTATACCAATAATATTACCCAAACACCGGATATTATTTTTCATAACGTGACCACTACATCATACAAAGTCTCCGGACTCGCAACGTCAAGCGTCGGACGGAACATAGCTAGACGGATGGAGAGAGCTCAATCGCTTTTAGTTTTAAAGTTCTGATTTATTCAGTTTTCTTTTACTTGTTAAAATTTTAACCGAGAGCTGGGTCATTGTTTTAACCAAACGACGCCATAATATACTGTTTAACCGAGTTATAAAATATATACTCCCATACCAGTCCGTACTACTTTAGTTCGTTTAAATCGTTAAACTTAGTTTACGTGAAGTTTCAAGTGGTTTAATAGAGGAAAAATATCGAATTTACCTTTTGTGGCCTATAGTTTAGAGCCTGCTAGTCAATTGCGTTGGTGCATATCTGTATCTCATAAGACAGATGCCGGACGAGATAAAAGCCCTAATTTACTAATGTATGAAAGTTTAATTTTCGGCTTTGGGGGTCTCGGAAGAACCCAACCTAAAACAGTTGAAAGACGATAATAACAACGCATTTCGTTGTTTATAAAACAAAAGTTCTTCAATCTAAAACGCATCTGCACTACACCACCCAATGAACCTAATACACTTATCCATCTCAACCCATACCACCCGGCTAAAACTTTAGCGGGGTTGCGAAATTACGTGGAACTTTCGAGATTGTCTCTAAAATCCTTATTCTTTCTAAGCACGGTTTAAACTGAAGCGAGCTATATTTGAGTATACCTAAAGAGGTCAGCGGAGTAAGTTTAAACAAGTTATTAAACGGAGATTAAAAGTTGTTACAGCGATTCTTTGTGAGACTGCGCAGTTCGCAGTATTTCTTTAGCCGTCTCGTCTCTCAACGAATATATTTTGCTTGACGAGTAGGCGTTTTTAAAAGCGGTTAATATGTTTTTTTGATATTACCTAACAATTTTATTATTATTTTTGGGAAATTTAACATTTTTGGAATTTATCATTGTGGTGGTAGGTTGCTGGGTGTACTACTGAACTTCGAAAGTTGTTTACTTCGACACGCTCCTTACTTCGAAACCATATAAATCGACGAGACATTGTTTCGACTGTACATAATTCGACGAGTTATAGTTCGACACAGCATACTTCGACCACATAAACCTTCGAAGATCAATAATTCGACATGTTTTAGTTCGCAAAGCATACTTCGATAACACAAACCTTCGAAGATCAATAATTCGACAGATCTTACTTCGACATCCACTTGTTCGATAGATAATTATTTCGACAGAACATACCTTCGACATAATACTGAACGGCTCTGAAATACAAATATAAATTTCATGTTACGATTTTAGGTCCCAATAAAAACAACAATAACAATCAAAAATATGTTTATTTATAATTTGTACATAATATGTAGACATATTATGTACAAATTATTCTAATCTTGTTTTAAATTGTAAACTAATACTAAGAGGTAGGTAAGTCTACTTTACTTCTTAGACATGTAAGTAATGTAAGCTAGTCCGCTTAGAAATGAAATTATGTCCATGTCGACAACATAAGTTGTCGAAGTATGCTGTGTCGAACTAAAACTCGTCGAATAATGTACAGTCGAAACAATGTCTCGTCGATTTATATGGTTTCGAAGTAAGGAGCGTGCCGAAGTAAACAACTTTCGAAGTTCAGGAGTACACCCGTCCATACTATAAGTTTCTAAATTATCCTAAATAATCGTTTACAGCGATAGGATTGTGGCCTGCTATTTTATAAATATTTGCGATCGCGATTATTATATAGGCTTCGGGCGATTATTGAACATGATTCTGAAAAACTTAAAGATGTTATAAAAAAAACATTGAAATTACTTTCTTGTAGACAAGTACGTAATTTTTCGGTTATAAAAGTATCATTGATTTTGGGCACCTATAGCCAATTGAGCAAAAGGTGGAAAATATCCAAGAATGCTACCTTATGTAATTTTCTCAGTTTTAGAGAATAGAGAAAACAGTGAATTGCGATTCAGTTTCACACTAACTCGCCGTGAAATATGAGGGACGTGCCAGATTATGATAAGGCTTTAACCCAGTAAATCATTGGATTTTCCGGTTGAGAACTGAGGCAAATTTAAGGAGGATACTGTTCTGCTTGTGTGGAGATGCGGTGCCTATCGAGAAAGCGAAATTGTTACGTGATTTGGAAATAAAGCGACGGGCGCTACCATGGTCAAAAGTCTACTTGACTTTGTGCATTGCAAAGTACAACTTTGGAACCCGTTAAGGGTTACCCTCATAAAATAATATGGGTACTAGGTAGGCTTCATAAAAAAAACTTCCATCTTGCGATTTCTTCTCGGAGAGAACGCTGCGAAATCAAACATATTATATGGTGTCTATCAACATCTACACGAATGTTATGAAGTGGAAAAAAATGTATTTTTGTGTGTGTGTGTGTGTCGTGTGTTTGTAATGAATAAATTCTTTCACCAAAAGAGAGCTACATCATCAAGGAGTAACATAGGCTACTTTTGATCCCGATATTCCCATAGGATCGGGACTTACGCAGGTGAAAACGCGTGACATGGCTAGTCATATAAAACTTAGTTTCATGGACTTTCACCGGGTGAAACCGCGGGGCGCAGCTAGTTAGGTTTTAAAACAACAGCAGGTGAACAAGAAAACGCAACGTGGAGCGACGGACTCCATACCTACCTGTCAATTAGACCATAGTCCTGAATGACAGGTTGATAGAAGATCAATGCGACAACGTAGGCCACATATCACAATCACCGTACGTACAATCACAATCAACTGCAATTTAATATTTTCGCGTCAGAAGTTTTCGAAAACTATTTGTATTTCCAATAGTCGTAGAACAAAAGTTTGTCGCCTAGACGTCTAGAACCCCCCCCCCCCCTCCACCTTCGGCGTAAATCACCGTCTTCGAAACACTCTGTATATTTTTGACCGGGACTTTGACTTTCGGTGAAAGTCTATGAAACTAAGTTATATATGACTAGTCATGTCCCGCGGTTTCACCCGCGTAAATCCCGATCCCGTGTGAGTATCGGGATCAAAAGTAGCCTATGTTAGTCCTCGAAAGCGTAGCTTTCCTTGAGTGATAAAATATTTTGAAAGCAGTTCAGCAGTTTTTGAGTTTATTCATTACAAACATACGACACACACACACACACACACACACAGAAAATACAACTTTTTTCTCTTTATGAAATTCCCACACCATTTTTAAATTTAGAAGCTGCTCAATTATTTAAGTACACCTTCAAATTTTAAGTGGCGTTTCTGCATTCGGCTGTAAGATAAATGCCGTCATCTCGACATTCACTATGAAAGGACCCTATCGTGATTTAAACCTATTCCCAAATTGTACGGATATAGAATGCAATTAGTCGAAATCAGTGTGAGTAATTGAATGTAATAGTATTTTAAAGAGGGTTAATTATCATTCGTTTGAGGGTTATTCTAGTAATATTATGTCGGATTTATTCGTTTAGATCAGGGGTTCCCGAACTTATTTTGTCTACTGCCTACTTTGAGAATAAAAAATATTTTTAGCGCCCCCATTTTATCACCTACGTAAAAACCCTACCGTTTGACACAGAAATGCACAAATCGTTTTATTTAACAAGTACTCGTTAAAACATGATTGCGCGCGGTCTATTATCTTCCTACAAAAATGACCCATCTAGGAATGGTCGTGTCTAAAAGGGGGTGTCAGAGATGATATTTTACAACACCCCCCTTCTTAGAAGAAGAAGATAAGTCGGCCAGAACCACCAATTTCCAGTTCAACTTTTACGTCTATAAAGAATTAGACTAAAAATATTTAGTTTCCACGTAGCAACAGTGTACGAAGATCTCAATTAAAAAAATAGGCAGACAAAATAATGTATATTAGACTGTTCTATTAAAAATGCATAACTAACAATGACCAATGGTCGACTACAATAATGGTTTCACGAATGATATCATCACATACAGTTTTTATTTAGCTCGTAAATCTTTTGTTGGTCCTGAATTAAGTCACGTGCACATTTGTGCTTTGCTGTCGTTGTTTTAACATGTGCCGGCTAATGGTGCAGAAACGCATGCAACGTTTGCACAGTTTGTGTGAAAATTGCTTAGGTTTAATAGCGACTTTAAGTCGTTTACTAGTTAAACAATTTACCTATAATTAGGTCTACGTGATGGTTCCTTCGAAGGAGGCATCATCAGTGGCTAAGTCTTAGCGCCAAGTAAACTCATCGCCGCTGGAGTTGGGTCTGTAATTTCTGACCAGAAATCAAAGCTTGCACCATGTTAATTAAATATTACACTTATTATACAACTGTATTGTCTACTGCACCATCTATACAGAGGCAGCTCTCCTTTAAGAGAACCGAACTAGCGTTTGGGGACAAGATCTGTCCAAAACAGATCCCTGACGGTTGCTCCTGGGAGTGGCCTGACGGTACAGCGGACCCCTCTCTTTATACCCTTGCTGGTCACAGTTGGGGACGCTATAAGATACATGGGTAGGTTTACAGAACTGGGTCCCGTTGCACCATCTATACTCACGGATTATTCAAAATAACATTAAGAAATATAAATTCGTTATTTTGTCCCACTGCGGGGCAAAGGCCTCCTCTTATAGGGGTTAGGCAGTAAGACGCCACGGGAGTCTAATCCGGATTGACCATGCCAATCCGGATTAGACTCCTCGGAATATCCCATGCCTTCCGACCCGTGAAAAGTCCCGGGACATGTCGTTTCCCTCATGACGTTTTTCCTTCACCGTAAGAGCGATGTTAATGAATTAATGACTTTCTCAAGTAGGTACTTAAATTTTCAGACGTGAAAAGTTGCACACAAAAGTTTATCGTGTGTATAAAGTCCCTAAAGTTCGATAGGTATTTGAGTGTTCACAGTCACCAGTTTACTAAATAGGCTAAGTATACCTTAGTAAGTATACAGTACCAAACTATTTTACCAAAGTCGTGACATAAAATATTTATAGCAAATAACCCGGAGGAACTCATATAAAATCAATTGTTTTCTGTTTGAAGCTCAGTTGGTGGAAGTTTGGACTAAACGGATCGGACCTCGATGTGAACCCGTTCAAATCCTTTGCGAAGTCTCGGACCAATGTTTGTTTGGACGTTGGGTCTAGGTTAGAAGAGAAAGAGGTTAGTTGATAAATCTTTCGCATTTTTTTAATATACTCGTAGGTAGGGAAATGGTAGCGCTTTATACGAGCGTGAAGTTTATTTTTCGAAACGCATAAGAGTAATTGTATGATATTGAACTAAAATGTTGCTGTTTTGATCAATCAAATTACAATCAAACGTTGAGCGTTGAAACAATGCTAAAAGTAATAAACAGCACGCGATTAAAACCGAAAAATGTCTTTAATTTCAATCAAATGATTTAAAAAACAAGACTTGTCATGTAGCAGGCGCATTCGAAAGGTAGTAGTCCGTTACAGCCGCCTAGATCTCGTGAACAAGACATTAGAATCAATGTCGAAGTATTGAGATCCGGAAAATAATGTTTTTTTGTCATCTTTTGTTTCTGAATCGTTCGTTCCTTGTTTTGGACGACGTCGTTGTATAGGCAAATGTAGGTGTAAAGGTGATATTAATAATTATTATGATATAATTAATTACTAGCTGCGTCTCGCGGTTTCACCCGCGTAAGTCACGATCAAGTGGGAATATCGGGATCAAAAGTATTCCTCAACTTCCTCAATAAATAGACCATCCAACACTGAAAGAATTTTCCAAATCGGACCCAGAGCGGTTTATGAGATTAGCGCGTTCAAACAAACAAATAAACAAACAAACTCTTCAGCTTTATAATATTAGTATATAGATTATGCAAAAATATGTTCAGTTCAGGTCAGCAAAGCTGAGTCTATGCGAATTACTCGACTTCAAAAAAATTTGAAGTACCTACCTAGATAATGTGTAGGTAGACGAAGTTAAACAAGAAAAAAGTCGGCCCGCTCTCCATTTATTTACACTGCGGCGTAGCTATATTCGCTTAGTACTAGACTTGGTCCACACAATGGCACTTTCAGTCGGTTGTAGAGACAGGTAAGGGCAAAAGGTTTTTTGTTTACAGGGCTGAGTGTTGAAACTGTTTGAAACTCAGTTTATAAAGTATCTCGTTAAGTTAATATTATACTGGATTGTTCCAACAGTATAGGTAATAAGTTCAACTTCAAAATGTTGAAGGAAAAAGATTTAAGTGGTAGCGAAAACGGATTTTTGGACAGAAGTTTCTTAAAACTTGCGGATGTTGTGACTTAGAGGAAGTCTTCACATGTTTTTATCTTTATGAGCCGCTCGTTAAGAAAGAAAGAAATGAGAAAGAAAATAAATTTATTCAGACAAGCACACAACTACACAACAAGAAAAAAAATACATAGTTCACATGAAATAAAACTTATGTATTAGGTCCTGTCTGTGAAAAATGAAATGCTTAACTATTATCCGCCCAATGGTACCTAGCTAGAGGAGATCGCACATAGCGATTAAGATGCCCAATTTAAACCTTAATATATGTTTTTTAAGTTTATTTGAAATACAGGTGATATAGTGTTCCATCAAACGCTCTTCTATCCTACTAATATTTTTAGTGTGAAATTTTGTGTGTAAGTAAATAAGTATTGTCAAGTATGTTTGCTACTCTTTCACGTAACAATTAGTGACCCGATTGCGATAAAACTTGGTATGCAGGCTACTTTTTAACTCGATATTTCCAGGAGTGGGACCGCGACTCCTGTATAATCAACCTACGTAGGTTAGTTACGTCACAACAGTCAGGTATACAAAAGGCCAAAATAGTCAAATAAGTGACTATTGATATGAATTGATATATTATTAATGGAAGATGGTCAAGGGTGGAATGGAATTATTTGTTATTAATTATTAATAATGCTTTATTTGCAAAACAAACAATTACAATTTTACTCACCCTCACATAGGGGGGTGTTTCACGTTTTGAGACTTGAAAAGGTGAAACACCTTGACCATTTGAGACAATCGCGGTAAGGGGCCTACCGCTATGGTCTCAAATGGTCAAGGGGTCCCTTGAACCCCTTGACCATTTTCCATTAAGTACAGATCGATAGTCACTTATTGAGTATTATGTACGGTTGTAACCCTTACATACATTATATTATATCGAGTAGTACCTATATTGTACAAAAGAATAACTTTATTTCTAAATTCAGTTGTACGGCGTACTATTGGATAGGTTTTGTATAAAAGTCATCATGAAAAGATATGGTTACAAAAGCTCTTTGTGTTCTTTATATTACGAAGGTACCTACTACAAATTCCTATATCTATTTACTTTATAAATACCAATACAATCTCGTTATCTATTCTTTTATAATGGAAACTTCTATTTTTCCAATTCAAGAACAATTCGATTTATGTCTGACTTTTTTAGGAACTTTGTTTTGTCTGTTTTTAATACTAATCTGAACTAGGTAGCACGTAAAGTTATGTGTTTATTAGTCTTAGTATGTATGTTTTTTAGTTAGTATGTTTTGTACGTTTGTAGTAGATAGCCCCCAAAATTATAATTAAACTGACTTTCATGATTCTAGCAAAAATAAATAATTTGATTTGAGTTTTCTTTGTATGATTTTTTTGGCTTCGGCCAGGACATGATTATACCCTGTAACATCACAATTTCATTTAAAATTAGAATGAAAGAAACCATGAAACCATGCTGAAAACCAGCGTTGAGTGGATGCGTGCACCTTACAGCTTATGCTGAGCAAATGCCAGTTCCTTTTGTCAATTATGTACCTAATCTATGTTAACTTTTTAAATCCTATTTAAATGTAAGCAAGGCAATATAGATTTTTTTTTTTTTGTAGAAAAAATAAAAAAATATTTATTTCATCGAATTCAAATTACATTAAAAGAAATACATTAAATCACTAAAACTAAAGTTATAAATAAAAAACATCAATTAATTACATCATTAATTATTTAATTCATGAGTGATATGTATCCCTCCCGTTAACCCAAGAACTACTAGTACTTTACTTTCCTTTAACTTCTCATTTCGTATGACGCAATTTCTAAATCACTGAACTATTTCTGAGACGTTAAAAACCTACCCTTATGAAAGCAATATCATGGCACAGAAGCACAGTTCATCGAATCTAAAGCTTGAAGCTCTAGATTGTATGTAATATTGTCGTATTGAAAAGCTCAGGCCACAAATAGGGAACGGATCCGAGAAAATTGGATTTTTCACCGTGAAAGAGAACGGTGTACGGCTTGAAACTATAGACGTAATAATTGCTAGTTTTTGTTTATAATCGGCTTTTGAAAATTAACTCCTTAGTATCAGTAAGAAGACAGTCTACCTACTCTTTCTCCATACAAACGAAGTCGACTGTTTCCTCCCTGGATAAAGACATTAGAGCAAATATGTTTTAGCCATAAAACCTATATCTGCCATGACCATGCCGTGTAATATGGGAAATTACAAGCCGAGTTGAACTGCAAAGTTCGCCGGTAGACGTCACTACTGGACCTTACTCGCTAGAACATGAAGAGGTCCTTTCTTAATTTCGGCCTAGCTAAGGGTTACCCGTGGCGAAGCGATCAATCATATAACGATAGCAGTCGCTAAGTCGGCTTTAGACAGACCTGAGAACTCTAACACCAGGTGAGCCACACGGGAACACCACACTTCGCATAAACTTTTTTGTCATAATTTCATAAGGCATAACTCAATTGGCATAATTTCATAAGGCATAATATTCAGTTGTCATAATTTAAAATGGCATAATATTTTTTAGCATAATGGTTATATGGCATAATTACATTAAGCATAATAGTCAATTGGCATTATTCAATATGGCATAATATTGTTTAGCATAATGATCTTTTGGCATAATTACATTAGGCATAATGGTCAATTGACATAATTTAATATGGCATAATATAGTTTAGCCTAATGATCTTTTGGCATAATTACATTAGGCATAATAGTCAATTGACATAATTTAAAATGGCATATTTTTTTAACATAATGGACTAATGGCAAAACTACATTTAATTGAAGTTCATGGCCTTATCATGATACAATTTTCTTACCTATACCTAAATGTTGGTATACCTAAGAGGAAAATAATAGGTGTCATCATTTTCCATACCAGAAAAGTATATTGTAATAAGGTATGTTTTAATAATATATTTATGGTAAAAGCTTTATGCCAAAAGAAGATTATGCGAAAAATGTTTAATCGAAAAGTAGAAGACCCACCAGGAATTGTGTACCTATCTGAATAATAACTAACCCAGTAGGATAGGTTTAGGTTAGGTTAGATGTTTTGATAATCGATCTAAACCACAAACTGGATTTCTGTAATTATTTGTGAATTGTGAAAAAGTTACCCTCATTTAGTTTATAATAATGTTTTTGAATGCGCCTGAGTCTTTAATTCAAGCAAAGCTTTAGTTTGATAATTGTATTAGTTGTTGTGTTAGGAGTTTTCCTTTATGGGTTTTATGAACATTTAAATGAGTTTTGAATATCAGTATGTTATACTTACTTTTCGTATGTTATGCGTTTTGTAGGTTATGGTAATTGATGTTAGGCTTTTAGAATATTATGAGTTCTAATGTTATGCGTTTTGTAGGTTATGGTATTAGATGTTAGGCTTTTAGAATATTATGCGTTCTAATGTTATGCGTTTCGTATGTTATGCTTTGTGAGTATTAGGAATTATTTGTTTATGCATTCTGTATGTTATGCCAATTGAAATTATGCCAAAAGAGTTTATGCTTTTTTATTTTATGCCTTATGAATATTATGCGTTTTGTAATTATGCCTTATATTTTCGGCCTTTTGTGTTTAGGACAAAAAAAGTTATGCGTTAAGGACGGTACCCGAGCCACACCGCTATGTACGAAAAATAAGAAGACTCCAAATTTCAGCTCTCTTCTATCAGTGGTTTATGCAGTGCGTCAATCCATCATTCCATCAGTCAGAACACAGCATTTTAAAAATACTACTGTCAGTGCCCGTCCTTCGTCAGCCTAATTTTTAGAAAATATAATATACCCTTCTTAATAAATGGACTATCCAACACTAAAATATTTTTTCAAATCGGACCAGAGCGGTTCCTAAGATTAGCGCAAACAAACAAACAAACTCGTCAGCTTCAAAATATTAGTATAGATACCTTGATTAAACTACAATGATTAAAATACATTTGATTAAAAAGAAACTTGTACCTATCTGCAAGTTTTAAATTCCAAACAAACGTTAATTAAAACAAAACGAATGAGTATTGGTACCAACTCATAGCTATGAAGGTATTGAAAATTTTTAAAGCAACATTTTAAAATCCAAATGTAACTGGCAGTTTAAATTAAAAACAAACGTTTTTAAGTCCTTTTACCACCTCCTTTCTATGTATTTTGCAAATGATATATTTATCTCCGAGTGTCAGGCGTAGCGCAGACAGGATTACCTGCAAAATGCTTGAGCTGAAGTCTCTAGTGAACTTTGGTATGCTTTTTGCCTTTCAATTTTAAAATGGCTTCATTTTAAAATGCATAATTGACATACTCACTGATAAACAATGCTCAACCTAAACCACTGGCTCTTTGGCAAGGGACCCCGGACGACTAAAACTAATTTATGTATGTTATAGCGTCCCTAACTTTGACCACTTTGGGTATAAATATAGGGGGCCGCTATACCGTCAGGCCACTCCGAGGAGCAACCGTTAGGGATCTGTTTTAGACAGGTCATGTCACGACGCTAGCTTTTTGGCACAGGGAAGTTCTTCATGGCCGTTGCCTCCGGACTAAACCAGCTACTGTCATTTAATTAAAAGGTGGTGCTCAAAGGTGCTTCAGCGAGCGCTCTTCATTCAGTATGAACGATGCTTTTGCCTCGCGGTGGTTATCAGATGCTCGAAGACGTATCATGGAACCAAGCCGAGTTTCTGGGCAAACTACTGAGACTTTCGAGCACATGCGCATGGTATTCGATGTCTTAAGAACAGTAAGGTGAAATGGATAGTGTAGTTTGCAGTAGTTTGTTAGTAGTATAGAACTTCAATGAAAAGACCATCGGACTATGACTAGTTTAAAAAAAACTTTAGATTTTTCTTCTGTTTTCGCGATGTAGGATTGAAATTAAACGAATTCTGGTTTTAATAGCGTGATGTTTATTACTATAGCATTGTTTCAATGCTCAACGCGGTTGACTCTTGACAGGAGTCAATCCTAGAAAGAAAGAAAATCTGTCATCAGTCCTTCAAAACCGCTGACATGAACAGGAGGTTTCGCACTGAATTTTGTGCCTATTTGATCTGCGCCGTGTTGCGGTGTTCTCACTTTCTTTTGAAGGTGATGGTCTCCGACATTTTTAGTTCCATGGACGGTCACCATCACTTTCAATAAAAAACGCACGACAACAGCGCAACATGGCGCAAATCAAATCGGCACAAATATCTTCTAATGACATTTTAAAGTATAGCAATTCCAGCGTAGGTACTTCTTAGAGTTCAGTGTCCAATATTGACTTCGGTTCATTCGGAATTTTTCTACTTTCGACAAAAGGTCGACGAGCAGTCAAACATTGTTTGTTAGTTGAGGTTCCGAATTCAAACAGAAAGAAGTTTTTAGTTTCGTTTCCCTTTTTTGGGTTTCTCAAACTTTGAAAAGATATTTGTGGATCCACCGCTTAGAAGCTATTTATTTAATGTCCTGTTCGCATTATTTGTTCTGTGGTTTTATATCACCGTTTTAGGCGATAATACCATTTTATTGTGCCATGATAGGTACCTATGTAAAGACTGTATCTGTGTTATTAGAAAAGTTTAATTCGCGAATTAAATGCGATCTCTTCCAGACAACCAACGAATAAACCACTGATTACGTATATCTAGACCTAATAAAAAATTTAAAGCGTTCCTTACACATGATATAATGTTTTGATTATTCTAAAATGTTAATAATGCGGCGTTGATGTACATCATATGTACATCATACATGTGATGTACATCAACGCCGCATCGCTAAGTGTTCATAGTAAATTAAAAGTAAATAAAAACTCAACAAATGACGACAGATGTTTAAGAACTAGTGTTATTATTACTACGCTCAATTAGTAATACACAGCTGTCTGTAAAAAAATGACCACCCTGAATTGTTATGATTTGGTTTCCTTTTTACGTCATTATTAGATTATTACCTGACTACGAAAACGAAGGGTTATGATTTTAGCGGTCTATGTATGTATTTTTCTATAATAGAACGTCGTGATATAGCTTTTTTACATTTTTCTGATTCCACAGTTTCAAACCTAATGGCGGCTCTAGATTTGTGCCGTGTATTCATGCGGGTCACGACACGGGAACACGGGTCTAGATCGCGTTGTGGGTAATCATTGTTATTAATTATCTTGACGTTTCGGCAAACGGTTCACACCGGCCGTGGTCCCCAGAAGACACCGCGACAACGCGATCCAGTCCCGTGGTTGTGGGATGGACGGAAATTGTGTAAGTTGAAAAAGTGTCTCACAAATTTCTATTAATTTTTGTATGTAGCTCAAGGCTATTTTGTTTAGAAAATTTATTTTCAAGGAAAAATAGCCAACGTCTACCCCAACGTCCTTACCAACTAGCTTGCGTAGTCTAGTTGGTAAGGACGTTGGGGTACTGACCCAAAGACGCGAGTTCAAGCCTCGCCGCAAGTGAAAATTTTTGAATGCTATTTTTCCTTGAAAATAATTTTTCTAAAGTGTCTCACGTTCACGGAGTTTCATGGCACTAATCTGGAGCCGCCATAATACTGACTATGGAAGTTTAAATATTAAAAATAGAAAAGGTTCAATTCAGCAATTAGACTACTAATCAATGATCTTTATTCATTAAAACAGCAACGGCACACGCTTTTCGACCAAAAGCGATCTAATTTCAAATTTTAAACTTCGTTTTATCATTAATTTTGCGGCGAGAATTTCATCGTTAATTCCAGGGTTTTGATATTCGTTATATTAAATTTGATGGCGAATTTCGTGTTTCGAAAAATGATTCCATAAGAATTTTAATTGTAAAGTTTTTTGATAAGTAGGTATGTAAAATGTTTGAATTACTAACTGAGTGACCCTTTTCTTTCCGTTTAATTTTTAACTAATTTTTCGTTGTATTTTTACTAGGTATTTTGTTTTAAATTAATTACTAGTAGGTATGTCTCGCGGAGTTACCCGCGTGAGTTTTGATCACTTATCAAAGTAAGTATTAGTAGGTAGGTACCTACATGTAAAGTTTTCGTAAATCAAGACTTAAGTCACGTTTAAAATACTTAAACAAGACTGATTCAAATATGAAGTGCATTGTAATCTATGATTGACAATTGCTAAAACAACGTGTGCCTAAAGCCCGCTCTCTATTTATTTACTCTACGGCCTAGAAGACTCAAGATTTCAACAAGTCTATTGGTATAATAAACAAACGAATTTCCCAGAAATCTGTCATCATCACTCTTGTATCGGCGCTAGAAATGTGTCCGGTGGACAAAAAATTTAATAACCTGATCTGTCATCGATCAATCATAGACTTCATATTCTTGAAGTAGCTACTTAACTATTTCTGGATAGGCTTGAGTACGGTGTTCTTATAAAATGGAGGTAAGTAGGTTAGGTAGGTTTGATAGTCTATGTATCGCGGTGAGCGAGCACTTGCCTGCGAAGAAGAAGGTTAAGGATTCTATTCTTATAATGTAACGATTAATTGTATTTCTATTATACTTGTATTTGGTCTAGTTAGATGATACCTACTTACTATAAACAGTGAACGATAAGACAGAAATTTCAAATATGTCCATTCCAGACACTAATTCGCACACTATCTCTAACACAATTAACTATTTCGAGCAACTAAATGGCATTAATTTATTGACATAGGTATTTATTTATTTACATACCTACTACGCAAACTTATCCAACATTAAACAACTGCAATACAAATTCCTTAAATTCCTTCACGTTCAAGCGATGATCTCGGTTGCATCCCTCTCAGGTGCTCAGGGTCTGCTAAACCCCCAAATTTATGGGGACGGCACTGTAAAACATTGGCCATACCTACTGTCAATACCTGACACTATTGTCAGGTATTGATAGTAGAACCAAGTATTTTACCCGCCACTGCGCGGGTTCACACACAGTCTCCCCCAGATCTCTTAGTCGTTTTATGCGACACTTACGGTAAGAAATAGGACAGCCCTATTCCATACCTGAGCTACACGAACCTTTAATTCCTCCCTATTAAAACAACAAAAAAGATAAGCAAAACTCGCGCCAATTACACAGTTAGGTTAATTAGACATAACAAACATCCACGTAATATTCATTCAGACTTATTCTGTTATCTCTAAGCTCATACATCATCATTATGTTACAAGCACGAACTTTCCCGCCAACTACGAATGAGTCAGTTATTTACAAAACATAATTATTGTGATACGTCGGTATGGGTGAGACTTTGTTGATAAGACAAGAGGGAGCGGGTTGATAAATGGTCAAGATGATATCAGTGCTGGGAAGTAAGGTCAAATACTATCAAGTAGTCCTTTCCACGAAAGGGATATCAAGTAGCAAACGGAATTGAAGTTAGTTCTTTTCCCTAATGTTCATTTTTGCCAAACCGAACACTAGCGTTTGGGGACACGATTGGACTATAACAGATCCCGGAAGGTTGCTCCTCGGAGTGGCCTGACGGTACTCCATTTATACTCAAGGTGGTCATGGTTGAGGACTTGGGGACTTGTAGAGTTTTGCTAAAGATTTGTTGCAATAAATCGCCGAAACGAAATGAACTCTAAGAGCCGTTTTTAATCATGCTGATAACTTAGCATTAGATCTCACTTGAACTAATTGCCATCAACGATACTAAAATTATAGATGATGTAATCATGCCTAGAATAAAACCTTGAGTCTTCAAGTCATTCTCGAGTTGAAGACTAAAGGTACGAGTTGACAACGGGCGATATGAAGCGACGAACGTGTCGCGGCGACACGTCGTCGCCTCATGTCGCGGTTTCTATGTATTTCTATGAAATTTCCTACGCTCGCTCGACGACGACGCGTCGCTAGCTTCGTGTCGCTGACTACCTAGGATGTTTCATAGAAATACATAGAAACCAGTAGTGTCGCCGCGACACGTCGTTCTCTGCCACCTCATGTCGCCCGTTGCCAACTCGTACCTTTAGGCTGTAGTTTTGGAGGAATGGCGACGAGGGTAGCGAAGAAGAAGAAAAATGTTTATTGAAAAAAATTAAATACTGAATTAATTGAAATAAATTCTTTACGGTTTAGCACTAAACCCTCTGCCTAATTTTAATTAGCTCTTATCGCGATAACATAGCATAAATAAAACAACAGTCCAGAGTTCAGACATATGGTTATGACCTCGTTAGCACTTCGCGTGCCTCTAAAGAGACTAGAACATTTAGAGGCTGCCAAATTTCATAAATGTCCTAACTACCGTACTTAATTGCAATCGCGTGACGCTGTAAAATAAAAAATATTTTAACGACTGTTGTAAAAAAGATTTGAGCTTTTTACTATAATTGAATTAGAAGTGGAGGTTTTGTTTTGCGTTTTAAAGCTTTTCTTTTATTATGGTTTTATATTGGTTAATTACTAGCTAGTTATCTTTGATAGTAATTTCGTTTTCATGCAGGATTTTTACAGTGAATTCGGTCAGTCTGGTAAATATCAAGAGGGAACCAAGCAAACATTACTATTAGAATGAGTTATGTAAAAAATATTTTGTGCTTACTGACAATCAACGCACAGCCAGATCCGCTGTACCTAGACCAGTTCAGCCACTAGGGTGTAAGTATTTTTAAGTGAGTAAGTGACAGGATCGGAGCTTCTGGATACAGCTTCCAGAAGCTTCGATCCCTTCACCAAAAGCACAAGGTTACTTAACGGTTGCTATCAGTTCAATCCCCTTGGAAGCCACTATAAGAATAGTGCTCCTATAGTGGTAAAAGCAAAGTCTTTTTAACAATCTTTGTTCATTAGAATAAGTAAATAAATGTTACGTTCCCACAGAATATATGGGGCTAGAACAAAATAAAGCGTTTTCATTGTTCACGCGAAATGAGAGCAAGCTCTGAAAATTGCCGCAGTAGGTAAGTATTTATAATGAAGGAAACAAAATTAACTTCGTATTATTTTCATGCAAGAAACGTTGTGGATAGGGCAAAGAAATGACAAATTAAACGTTGGTATTTAACAAGAAGTATGGAAGGTTACGCTTAATTAAATCGTTTAGGGTCAGTATTTTAAAACTGTTGGTGAAAGGCGGTCGCTTAGCAGGAAGAATTTTGTGCCTTCCCTTCTTATTTACTCGACTCCAAGGGAAAGTTTAGTCCTTGTCACCTTATAGCTCACATTTCCTTTATAAGGGTGAGATTCGCATTATTTGTCCAAGTTTTTTTATTCTCTGGCCCTGGTGCATCTTACTTCTTACACATTTACGTCACGCTTACACAGACGACCTATTTAAAATGAGAACCCTTAGATAAAAACAAAAATAGTAGATACGGTATATTCTAACATTGCGTATATAAAAATGAGCTAGAAACACCTACATGCATTTTCATAAAATTATTGTTTTTAAAAACATTTGTCCTTAAGAATGATTCAGGCCTTTGTAAATAAGCAAAAAGGCATTCTAATGGATGTCAGAAAGATGATCGCAGTGTGACAGCACGTGCTTACGCGGCAACGGTTTGACATACGACTGACGCAGATTTATCGTCTCATTTTCCGAGACTAGGTACCGTATCTTTAGTTTATTGTTTTGATCTAAGTAAGAACATGCGTTTCCGTGAAAATATAGGGCTAAAAAGTAGCGTATGTTCTCGAACTCGCGAAAGTTATTTTGTAGATGTAATTTTCCGTAAAAATATTTCTAGTTTACTTTTTGTTTTTTATTGACATCTGACCTTGGAATATATGCATGCACCTACATCAACAATAATACAAAATAGAACAAAAATGCGCTGACAAAAACAATTATTACACGTGATGTGAAATGCTGATATGGTAAATACAAGTTGGATACTACTGACATACATTTATAGAAAAATACTTAATTTGCACAAAACACGCATGAACGAGAGAACCTACAGAAAATGAGGAACCGATGCCGTAGAAGCCCTTTTTAATAATATTTTTACTCGCAAACTATGAAGATAAGATAAGAAATGAGGATAAGATAAGAGGACACCAAGCCGGCGATTATCCCTGTCTGCATTATAAAATGCAGCAGAGAAAATCACCGGATTGGAGAGAACTATTGAGAAATCTATGAATGAAAAAATCATCGGACAGGCTATGGTGATGTGATGATAGTGGATCGGCTAACTGGGAGAACTATGGTAATTATGGCGCTTGCCGTAACAATATCCAACAAACACGATTATATGGCTGAAGTTTTTTAAAATTATGTATTTTTCACTGTTAATTTGCTACCACAATATTATACATAGTATTTAAGTTTTATTTAATGTTAAGATTTCAGTCAATATTCTATTCAGTTAGTAATAATAAATTAAACAATAGATCATCATCATCCGAACGTTGCTCCCGTTTGCATCTCTCTCGAGAGCCCGGGGTCCGCTTTCCTACTTTTACGTATCCACTTCGCACGATCTTCGGCATCCCATGTAGTGAGGCCATTTAATGGTCACAAATTAAACAATAGATACCATACTATAATTGGTAGGCATCCACCTAATTCAAAAATACTTTACTAAAATTTAATGTTCTTAGGAAATCATAATTAGGGTAAGTCGTGAGTTCAACATTAAAAATCGGTTCATATATCCAATCTACATAATACATATTAGAAATGGTAATTTTCTTTTTCTGGGAACATGAACAATTATGTTCTCACTTACACCACATGGTTTAAAATTTTGGTGAAAGTCGATACTTAAAGTACACTGTGAGATAAGACTTTAATTACGATACCAAATATTAAAAGTAAAATTTCTCACCTGAAAAGTATCCTTTACACTTTTGAACACATCACTCTTTCCCAGCATAACATTGAAGTCTTTATAAAAATGTGCCTCCTTTTTCTTAGACACTTCGTTAACGACTAGTTCTTTACAATCAATATAGAGCGAAACTTTGTCGTCTTCGACAAATAATATCAGATCTATCCATTTTCCTATTATATCTTCTATAGTAAAATCATAGATATCGTCTTTATCATTTAATGATAGCGTTATTCTCGTTATATTTTCTTCAGCCGGCGAAAAATTCAAAGACATAGTACTCGTAGTTTTGTTCTCAATTGAGAACATGTATTCATTTGTCTCTTTATATAATTTCAATACTGTATATATAACAAAGGGGCTTGATATAATTTTCTCGCTTATATCTAGTTTATTTACAGGTATTTTTAGGAAATTATCACTGAAATTCAAGGCCGAGAATCCGTCTTTTGAACTGGAATCGATGGGCATTTTGTCTTCTAATAAACTGTATGGCATTAGGTCATATTCATCTGAAACAAATGAATTAAAATCATTACATTATGTAATAAAAATGTCATTGCATATATTATCTACAAAACATCAATAAGATTCTACCTGAGTATTATAATATTACGAGTACATAATTTAAGTCATTATGTATATGCTTCCTATTTCATACAAAAAAACTAATAATAACTTTTTTGTATGAGATATGATACTTATTATTCTCACGGGATCAGGACTTAGGCAAGTAACTCCGCGGGACGCAGCTACTTTACAATAAATTAAGCTATATTAGGCAAGATATGTTGACAACTAATTCTTGAGAATAGTCGACTGTACTAGAAGAACCTATACGACAGTTTATAATATTAGTTTAAATTTGGATTGCTATACATATTATTAATACCAAATATAGTAGGTGAATAGTTAAATTTTTTTTATCTAAATCTAATTTGTCAGTACCATTGGCCGTGACGACAAATAAATGGTGCGGTTTCGATTGAACCGATCCCATTTAACGATAGCAAATTGTATAACAAAGAAACATTGTAAATCACTATATACTATACTATATTTAAAACACAAACATCTCCATTAACACGAAATTCTTATCTATATCCATTTGTCAAAGTGGAAGCAAACAAATTGCTGAATTACTAGCACCCCATCAGCTGGTTTAGGTTCATTTTAATAATTCAGTTGAATAGAATGACTCAAGTTAAGTTTTGATTAGTAGAAAGATGATCTAAATAAGCTTCGATGACTAACGGCCAGCTTTTTTTATTAAAAGTGAAAATGCTTAGAAGAAAAGCGACGACGCTTAGTTCACAATGAAGCGTCGTAGTTACTTCGGTCATCTTATGTTTCTGCTCCGATCGTCTTTTGTTTCAGTTTCGATCAATTTTGCCATTATTTTTATCAGTATCTAGGTAGGTACAATGTCGAGTACTTACGTTATAAGAATAGATCGTACCATTGTCCAGTTTTTTTATTAGAAGTAAAAATGTAAAGACGAAAAGCGATTCTAAAATGAATTATTTCGATCATCATTTGTTTCTGCTCCGATCGTCTTTTGTTCAGTTTCGATCATTTTACTCGATATCTTGTGACAATGTCGACTAAGTACGTCAGAAGAATAGATGATCAACAAGACAATGGCGGTTGCCGTTGGGAACAAATTACATTAATAGGTTCCCAACAATATAAGATGAGGTTGTTTAATTTATTACTCTAATTTTTTTAATTTCCAAAAAACTAAACTAACATTTTAGGGATGATGTTAGACCCGTTTGCAAAATACGGTAAGTACAGAAAATATTATAGTTATCAAAATGAAACAAACAGAAATCAGATTTTTGTTCTGTTTTCATGACGTTAGGTAGACATTAAAACCTCATGTTTCGGTATTAATCGCGTGGTGAAAAGTTTGAGCGTTGAAACAATGCTAAAAGTAATAAACAATACGCGATTAAAACCAAAAAACAAGTTTAATTTCTTAGCAGACTTAAGTCAATAAAACAACTTGCTTCTTGGTATACTAATTCGTTTAAACGAGGCTCCGAGACGCGCCCTTATATTAGTAGTAGCTGCTTTAGTTAATCTTGATCAAATAGTAATGGCGGAGGTCACGGTAGGAATTTTGTTAAAAATCCTATCCTACAAACATTATAAAGGTATAAGTTTGTGTGTATTTGGGTGTGTTAGTTGCGCAAAATCGCTGACCCGATTGCGATGAAACTCGTTATGTAGGTAACTGGAAATTTGGAATAAAACATATGCAAGTTTTTACCCGATATTTTCACGGGATTGGTATTTACGCGGGTGAGACATTTGAATGAATGAATAAAAGTTTATTTTGAGAACATAACTGCACACTATACAAAAAACAAAGAGAAAAAAAATATACATAAAAATTATTCAATAATACTAGATACATAAACTTATTTATTAAGTGTAGGTATAATGCACAGCGCCCAAAAAAGGTTCAACCTCGGCATTATGCTGGAGCATAAAGATGAATGCCTCAGCGCTGATTTTCAGGAAAAACAAATCATTTTCTCACTACCATTGGACCTTACTCCACGTTTATTAATAAGGCTTTTAGAGTATGTCGTTGCCAATTGATATTATCCATCCCAGTGAGGTTAATACCTTACTGAAGTTTAAAGTATAGATAGCAAACACAGATTGAATGACCACACCCATAGGGTAACGAAATTGCATTTTTTCCTATATGAAAAAAGGTCAATCGCACATTCGATACGCATTTGTTCGTATAAATTGATCGTCTTTTATTTTCAATTGATTCGGTCGTAGTAAGTTTGTTCCATTCATTAGGCCTATTATTGAGATCTTTGGAGCACTAAAACACAGATAGCCTTATTGATAAACGTGGAGTAAGGTTGGTTTTGTGAGAACATGCTTTATCTTTTTCCGTGACAAGAACTTTCAAAGTCAATGGGCAGAAACAAAAATAGGTAAAATAACTCCGACCTTAGGTACTCCACGTTTATGAATAAGGCTAAGAAAGATACATCGGCGACGAGATTGACTAGACTAGTGTCACCTTTTCGGCAAACAGTCGATAACTCGAGTATTAGAATTGTCCATAATTTTATTTCAATATTATTCCAGTCAATCTTCAATTCAAATTTGACGATTGTCAAATAATATTTGGAAGTTTTTCATACAATTTGTATCGAGAAAACATACATTTTCGTAAAATCCATACATTTTTGAGTCAATAAAGTTCCGAGTGCAGTTCAGTTGCAAGTTGAAGTTTCTTTTTGAGTGTTTTTGTAATAATTGTAGAATATTGAAATTAAATCAAGAACAATAATTCTAACACAGGAATTAGATACCCCCCCAGAAAACACGAGTTAAAAGTCGCAGTCGCAACTGCAATTCATGGAAATGTATTTTTCCTAAAACACATATCTTGTATGTTTATTGTTTAGTATTGGTTTATATAAAAACATATTTACCTGATATTTGTCTACTAGTTCCACACATAAGTAATAACCCAGCGGCATATCTGAAACAAATAGAAAATAATAAAAATATAAACATTTATTAACGCCTATGCCTATGCTTTTTTTGTACCTATGTTGTGAAATAAATACAATATTTATTTATAATAAGTTAGTGATTTTACTTAGAATAGAAACTATACAGACAGAAACTAAATTAAATCTAAAACTAAGTTAAATCTATTAAAAGTAAAACATAATTTATATACAAAGTAAAATTTCTATTGGCTAAGACCATTACGGCTATTTCCAATACCTTAGAAATAGAATAGGTATGAAATTGATTGTTACAATGTGCAAATTCTTACTATATAGGTACGTTAAAGATAGCAATATATACGTTAAAGTTTTTATAAACTTTAACGTATATATCGCTAGGCTCTCATTGCGAGTAAGAATTCGCACATTGTAATAATATAATATACCGCACCCTGTTATCAACAAAAATAAGTCAGACGTAATTTGAATTTGTTGTCTGGCTACAGTAAATAGTACGCAAGTACAGTACATAAATAAGTTGTAAAGTTCTACGGGTACCTAATTTTCATGTACCAGAGAGGTGACATTTGATATAATATGATGTCTGAAATATTAAAATACAGCATTACAATTTTATATTAATATACTGGTAGTCACACACATGGAGTTGTTCATAAAATACAATTTCAGCCTCAGAATTGCGAACGCTACACGAGATCACCGACTACGTTTTTTGCCTAATTTAGCCTATCTTTAGGTATACTAAAATTTTTAATTTTCATGCTTTTGCAAGCACTCCTTATTAGTAAGATATCTCATCTGAGCGATGTTCCTGATTGCGTCTCTCTCGGGAGCCCGCGCGGGGTCATTTAAACCCTAAATTATTATTTTTTATTTTGAGGTCAGCGCAGTAGGGACATAGTCATTGACCATACCTTCTGCAAAAATATTTGGTAATACTTTAATAGCCGGCCACCTGCCTGATCCCATCTCTCCTAGGAACAAGCAGTTTATCCACCACCGCGCGGGGAGAATTTAAGGTTTGCTAGTCTCCCCCAGATCCCTTAGTCGCCTTATACGACACCCACAGGAAGAGATGGGGTAACCCTATTCTATACTACACGGCAATTATATGGATGGACCATATTATATGGACCTAACATGAATGAATATACCTACCTACAGTATAGAGTATAGAGTATAGACTGCAGTCGCCGTGGCCGAAATCGGCCGGGAGTGCATCATCATCATCATCATCATCATCAGGTGTTGCGGTAGATACCTATATTATAGTATACCTATTGAATTGAGAGTTGACAATGTGCCAACTGAATCGGACCTACGAATACAAATTATGGTAGTTATATATTATGTATGTATGTGAAAAATAATACCTATGTATATTTATTCAATGTTGTTGCTATAGAACTAGCGTGTAATTCAAATTAATGCGCGATAAAATAACATAATTCGTATAAGTATAGGTTAGAGATAGATAACTATGGAAGTAGAAAGATAGCAGTGAATCTCAAAAAAGAAACATTACAAAATGTAGGACACAAAGTAAACATATGTAGGTAAAGAAAATAAATATTAGAACTATACTAAATCTTAGTAATCCAATACAAAACTTAAGTCGCATAAAATCTGTACAGTTTTCTCATACAAGAAACGATAGTACGGTCAATGATAACAATTTCAGTCCTATACGAGACCCAAGTCTTATCAAATCGTACCTATTATACCTCGAAGTCGGGTGTAATTCATGGATAAATCTGTGGATACAAGTTAAAAGAGAATATGTCCGTAAATTGGAAAATTATTTAGAAATTTGTTAACATAATTTACTTTATTAAATGCTATTTGACAAATGCTGTTTCACTGGGTATTAAGAGCATATTTATTTTTAACGAAAGACGAGGTAACTTTATATCATAATTGCAAATGTCAAAGACAGCTTCGTAAAAAATACTTAATTTTATCTTATGACTTTTGACGTGCTATATGAGAGTGCTTGAAAAAAATACACTTATCCTTTTGAATATCATTTGAATAAATTCACGTCACTCCTACTGTAATAAACAGTCTGTTATGAATACACGTTGACAGTTTTTCTTAGGTTCGAAACGAAAGAAATTATAAAGCGAAAAAAAAGTCTAAAAAAACCGATTGTGAAAACGTTTTTATCTTACAACAAAGAGATTTTCTTAAGGCTAGATTATGCTTCGTGCCCCTTTCAAGTCAAGAAGCCCACAAAGGTAGTACCCATATTGAAAGAGAGTTCACTTAACATTTCTAACCAAAAGAAATAATCCTAAGTAAACATAGAGTTACATTGTAACGTTGGGTTAATCTCAAATTACAGTTATAAAAAACCACACAACCTACTTTAACTTAAAAACCTACTAAAACGTAATAACTTTCAAAACTTGCATGCGCTTGCTTAAAGCTAAATTGATTGCACTAAAAAGTGAAAAATAACCTGGTTCGATTATATTCAAACTAGTGAGGCTACGATTACTAATATTCGTATTCGCCGAAAAGCAGGCTTTTACCGAATTTTCGTATTAGGCGAATTTCATCACGAATATTTATTAAATCATATTTTAAAGGTTTTCGGGGAATTCTCTAAATATAAAAATCTTAACCATTATCCATTAAATTGGCTTATGCAAACGTGCCAAAAATGTAAAATCTATTGTACCTACTCGGAAATAGTGCTTCCATACATTAAGTTACGATGGGGTCAAAATAAAATGAGGTAGTAATTTAAAAATAATAAATATTTTCATACCTACTTAACGTTCCAAAACGATTTTATTACGGTCTACAAAAAAAAATAACAGTTAACTACTTTCGCGTTTTTTTTTCATAATAGTTCCGAAATTTGACAGACGAGAGAGTTGGCTAGACATATACGCCGTCGTATACGCCGAATAGTAGATTTGAATAGGCAAAGTACTATGCGTTGCATCACTAACTGAAACACACAGGCCCGTATTGAAGCACTTTGTAGGCTCATGGATTATACAAAACAGGGTGCTAGAAAGGTGACAGATAATTCATAGCCGAAAACGGACACGTTGTCGAGCGTAGGAAAAATATTACGTGTTTGGTAAGCCATAAGAAACGCACTATTGAAAAAAAAAAAGAAAAAATATCATTAATCAACATGAATAGGTAAAAGACTCCATTCTGACCTACCACCCCTCGCCATCACTCAAGGAGTCTCTTTCACGAATAAAATATGACAGTAAACTTTAAATTGCATTCCTATTTCAAAAAAGACCTGCTTATCAAGTCCTGATATTTATGACGCTGTTCAGAGCCGGCAATCGTAACTAGCGCAAACTATTCCAATTCGAAAAGTTCTATCCGCCATTTTTCATTCCTTTGGGATCACGAGTTCTGGAACTGTCAAGTGTGGTGGCAAGGGTTAACACGTTTGAATGGACGATCTCAGATCGCGAACTGATGGATCGGACCTAGCTTTTTGATCGAGTATTGGATTGTGAAATAAATTATGCGGCTTATTTCGCGAGTTTTGTGTGATTTTTTTCTTTGATATTGAGTTATTTGGACCGGTCGTGGGCATAAGAAATGAAGGTAGTGTGAAACTTGCCAATACTGAGTTGCGGAATTGCCTTTTTTCAATCGCTGTGGGAGATATGAATCGATTTCAATTTACTGGTAGGTTAGGTTGAACTGTGGCGAACATTTCTTGTCACAGATGTGAGCTGTAGCCACCTAGACTAGTGTCTTATCACACTGGCAATTTGCGAGTGGGCTTAGGGCGACTAGGTACAATACAAAACACGGATCGCCTCCGAGTTCACTCACACAGTCATTCACTGTTCATTCACATTCATTCACTCACTCACACTAACACATAATGGAAAAAATGTTCCTGCGGATCCGCCGGTAACCCCCTCGCAAACCGCCAGCATGATAAGTGTGTGACACTAAGATAGAAACATAACAGCTTCATTATGCAACAAAGTATTCAACTAGTTGAGGGCAAAATAGAATAGCCAATTCTTCAAGCAAAACTAACACCGCGGCCGCCCGTCAAGGTGGAGAATGATGTGATGCGACATATCCAGTTTTTCTTTTATTTCATTTTAATTAAAAGAACAAATATCGGTAATCAAAACGTAACCTAGAAAAAGAATACCTTAACATACTGTTACTTACCTACATGAAAATTGATGGATTATGATTTTTAAGATTGAGTTAATTGAGGTCAGATCAAAATTACGACCCTTAAATCCAATTTGAATCCGAATCAATCATTATATAGGTACATATTGCTTTTATACATACCACACATATTCTATACAAGGTTTCTATACATAGGTACCTACATTATTGGTTGTTATAATTTCAGCACACGCAATAAGCATCTTGTGTTCTACGGCTATTGTTTGTCTCAAAGAAGGAAATCAAATGGCGTCGCTAGTAAGGGATAGTCTACATGCATAAAATATATGTAGACATATTTATATCGCAATATACGAAACTCTAAAGGGGCAATGTCGGAGCCTTATGTGTCAAGTAAAGGGTTAGACTAAGACAAATGTTCAACAGTACAATTGTTGGTATTGAAGTTTTAGGATAATCACGTGAAGGTTAACCACAAAGATATTAATGCTGTTTAAATTATATTATGAATGGGCCGTTTAGAAACATCGCTTTGTTTAATCTATGAGCTGAAAAACCTTAGGTTTCTCTCGCGTTACTTCAATATTTTAACCGACTTCTAAAAAAAGGAGGAGATTCCCAATTCTAAGGTATTTAACAGTGTTTTCTTTTATTTGCCTTTTTGTGGCAACACCGATCTCCGTTTTGGACCAGAGGAATCCGCATGATTACTTAATACATTCTAATAATCATGTCTACAATGCTAACCCATTACTTAAATTAAAACATTTTAAAGGCAAAACAAAATAATCTGCATTAAAACAAAATACCTACCTACTAACTAGAGATGGGCCGACTATGACTTTTGCCGACTAGTCGGTTTTAATTCAATAGAAATCGTCATAATGCGTAAATAAATGACCAATCGGCAATTGTTGGTAATTTTGTAAGAATTCTCACTTAGAAAACTGTGGCGAAACCTTGCCAAACTTCCAAAAAATGGTTAAATAAATAAATAAATCATTTATTTCAGGCTACTAAGGCCCATAGATACATACCTTATAAACTAACATACATATTCCGTAAACCGTTAAACCGTTTCCGAAAAAACTGGAATTGAGCTGAAGCACCGTTGAAACATTTTAGGTGCTCTGCTTTTACTGAATCTAAAATTTCTTCCAAAAAACCCACCTTCTAAATGTACCTACTTCTAATTTAATAAATTTTGGTTTTATTGCATATTTTTTTGTTGACTAGTCGGCTTTCCCGACTAGTCGGCGACTACTCGGCCCATCACTACTGCTAACATCTCTACTCAGTATTCCCCTTTTGCTATTTAATTCATAATTATAATTAATTCACCCTCGTCTTCATTGATTTGTTTTAATTGATTCTATCGAGTTCGTGAATAACCATTTCAAATTGAATTTTCACTGTTTCTGAAATGTTCTATCAAACGAATTACATTTACCTTTTACTTATTGTCTAGCTCTTTTTAGATTTTAAAAGGTTGGGTTGTAAATTAATTGTTTATTTGATTAAGAGTCGAATAGTACGGAGCTGAATGGATATAACATTTCGCTTAGGTGGAAACATATTTACCTGACGTGACGTGTCGTAAGATGTGATGCGTCAGTAGCCTATCGGTTTCATATATTTTGTACATTTAGAGACACATTTGTATGTCGTGTCGTGACACAAATGTGTATCTAAGAGTACAAAATATATGAAACCGATAGGCTACTGACGTATCACGTCACATCACGTCAGGTAAATATGTTTTCACCTTTACTTGTTTTACTTAGTCTACTGCCTATCCTATGTACTCTTTATCTTTATTATAAGTATAGGTAGATTATTTAGTTAGAGAAATAAAGTTTTACAATATAATTGACACACATAGGTATCTGTTATATATCGTAATCACTTATAAAAATAAAGTGAAACATTATCAAAACAGTCCCTACAAATTAGAACATTAGGTACGTAATCCATCAATTTAGATATCTCCAAAGACATTTCGATCAATTAGATAGATAAGTACTTACTCGTACTTCATACAGATTATTAGTAACTTGTACTTAAGCGTTACAGTTACAATAATAATTGGCCTTTTCACCTAATTTTAGGTGATTTATACACTGTATAAATCACCTAAAATTAGGTGAAAGGTATAATATACAGCGTAAGCAACTTTTAGCCTATGCTTCTTTCTTTCTTTTCCATAGGGTGGTGTGGGTGGTTCACCTAGGGTTTAGAGTATTCAGGTCGCCGCCGTAAGGCCTCTAACTTGACGTATCAGAGATAACAACCGACAGCAACTGTTTAACGTGCCTTCCGAAGCACGGAGGAGCTCGCGAAAGTGATTTTATGCAATTAGGGCGCTATAGTACATTTTCCGCCAGGACATTTGCCGAAGATCTTGCGAGGTGGAGACGTAAAAGTAGGAAAGCGGACCCCGGGCTCTCGAGAGGGATGCAACCGGGAACATCGCTCGGATGATGATGTGTAGCCAGGACATTGTCAGGTGAGGTAGGCTTGCCCCGTGGGCTTGCTCAGAACCTATACCACCTAGCCAGATATCCCCAGACAAAAGAACGGGTAAATACGTACCGAAGCTAAATAAGCTGTGGATTTCCTAGCGAGATATTTTCCTTCTCAATACACATTGTAAGAAAAACCAGTAAAACATTTCATGGAATTAAAATGTTATCAATCTGTATCTACAATGTTTATAAGAAGAGGAATTCATTGGCCCAGCTGTAACTTCCGATCATGAACGGTCGTGCCGGTTAAGCAACGCTTGGCGCGGTCATTACTTGGATGGGTGACTGATAATTTGTGTGGCAAACAAACATTTTCTCGAGCTCATCCGTGCTTCGTAAGGCACGTTAAGCAGTTGGTCCCGGTTGTTATTTCAGATAGCAGTCGTTAGGTCAAGTTAGAGACCTTAGGGCGACCCCAAAACTCTAACACCAAGTGAGCCACAAACGAAAAGAAGAAGATGAATAAGAATACTATGCTTCAGCTTGACGTAGATACCTATTACAAATTATAAGTATGTTATGTATTTATGTAAATTTCGTACCGGGCCCGTGTTTATAATTTACTCATACACGAAATTGCTTTCATGTTAAATTAAATTAGATACTCGTACAAGGTTTTTCAGGCAGGTATTTCAATGTGTTTTTGTATGTATTGGTTACATCATTCGCATTTCATCTCTACACGGAGTTTTATGTTTAATTAAAAGTTTCGTGTTGTGTTATGTGTTGTGTACAGTGCCATACCTGTAGGTAGATGTAAATTGTAGGTACAACCTAATGTCTACCTAACCTTTTGGTGCAACCTAAGTAGGGACCTAAAAGTATACTTAAGTAGGTAGGTATACATAATACGAATTTGAAAATTATCGATTGAATCCTTTTTTTACTCACACTTTTCTGTATATGTGCTTATAGGTAGGTACCTATATAAATATTGAGACCCTCCTCCTTTTTTTTAAGTCGGTTAAATAGGCATTTTGTTCCAAAATTCAATGCCCCCTGCGGGACTTGAATCCACGTCCTCCCGTTCTCTAGCGTACACAGTTTAGTACACACCATCGGGTGTATACCTACTATTAAAAATCCAAAATTTGTCGGTCACTACGTACTGTTTCCCTAGGCACTTTCAAATTAAAACCTCAACCTCAAATACAAGAAAATAATTGCTCATTAAAGCTAAATATAAAAATCTAGACTTGTAAATCTAGCTCGAAGTTTATAAACAGTAAGACTGAAACAAACGCAGATGGTGAAATTTAAAGCTTCTGGCATTTTACTACAACCTTACACACAATGGAGTAACATGAGACCATAATAAAGGTAGGGTCCCATGTAGGGCATGAATCCTGGGATCCCGGGATATCGTAATCCCGGGATCTCGGACGCAAGAGTTCGATATTATAATCCCGGGATTGAGTGATCTGATATCGAGATTTGAGCAATTTACTATTTGGGTATAAATTAAGGTTTTTAGCTATATTTTTCCTCATGGAATGATTGAATAGAACTATTAAAATTAAACCCAAATTAGTCTACCCCTGAGGAAGAGATCTGTAAAGATTTAGAAGCGTAGGGAATTGGTAAAATGTTTAAAACAATAAAAGTAACGCGATTCATTGCAATTTTTAAGACAATTATTTTTTATACAAGCTCGCATGCAATTTTTTTCTGCTAAAAACATTTTAGTGGTGCGCCTAGAATTTGGCGCGAAAGTTTAGACACTTTCGGGTTTAAGCTATTTGTCCGCCATATTTCCAAAATGATGGGGGGACGGCCCTCGGGGTAACTTATTTACGTAATGAAACCACTAGAGTCTTAAATATATTAAATATTTTAGATTTAACACATTTTTATTGTATTAAATTCGCTTTTTTTAACGACATCTAAAATCTCAGTATCAATCCCGGGATCCCGGGATTGAGCTCTTAATATCGATATCGTCCCGAGATTGAAAACCTTCCGATATTGCATGCCCTAGTCCCATGGTCATTGTCTTGTCGGATCGGACCGCGCCGGACCGGAAGACCGACAGGCCGTGGGAACCATAGCGTCTGATGAAGTCTGTCGTCGCGCGAGACGGAATCAGTCGCATAGGCCTCGACAGGCGTGGCGCGGCCTGGCCTGGCCTGTGATAAAACGGGATGTGGGACCCCAGCTTAAACCAAGACAAAAGCACAAAATATTCAACTATTTTGAGCCGGGTGCCATCGTGGAATAATAACTGTCTTCCCGAAAAAGCAGTCGGTCCCTGTTAGACGCGAAAAGCAGTTGGTCCCTGTTATTATCTCATATAGCAGTCGTTAGGTCAAGTTAGAAGCCTTAGGGCGCCTTGAAAATTCTAACATTAGGAAAGCCACACCACTGTCCGAAAAGAACAAGAAGAAGGGCACTAAATAGTCGTGTATAGTAGATAAAAACTATCGCTGTAATTGTCACGTAATCTCGAAATGAGTCACATCACGATCATCATCGCAGTCCTTTGTTCTGATTTTCTTTTACCGCAGTGCGTGCTAAAATGGTTCTATTCTAAGCTCGTTGTTTAATATTGTCGTATGTGATGTTTATACTTTTCAGTCGCAAACGTGTCACTTCATTGTGTTTTGTAGACAAACATTAAAGTTTCGCAAACACGGGCAGAAGTTTGAAATAAGCTTTTGAAATTTCCACGGAAAACATTTTTTTAGAATCGACTCTAAAGTGTTGCTAGCCTCTTTTTATAAGCAAATATTTGTTGAATATTAAAGAGTTTGCATATATCATTTTAAAAATAATATGTTTATTTTTCATTGTTATGAAATGTCAAATCTAATAATTTATTTTTCCCAAAGTCTTATTATATTTCGTATTGTAAAGCTTAGTACATCGATGGTTATCCTACTAATATTATAAATGTGAAAGTTTGTATTGATGTTTGGATGTTTGTTACTCTTTCACGCAAAAAACTACTGAACCGATTGCGATGAAACTTGAAATATAGATAGCTGGACACCTAGAATAACACATATGCTACTTTTTATCCCGTAATTCCCGCGGGATCGGGACTTACGCGGGTGAAACTGCGGGGCGCAGCTAGTATATAATATTAGGGTACCAGAGATCTTGAGATATTAATTAATTTAATAAGAGTAGGTCTATTTTACTCGTAGAAAGGAATTAAGAGGAGTATATACGCCAACGCCCTTGAAACTGAAAATCCTTGTCGGGCTCATCGAAAATTGTTGATTATTTCATGACGGAATGTCGTAGAACTTTTTTTTGTGCAGAGATTGTAGGTGACATTGTTTCCTACATTTTGGTGTAGTTTTAAGACAAGAAACTCCTATTGGTGCAAAGCCTATCCAAATATTAGACAAAAAATGTCTGATTTGGCTAAAATGTCGATAGGCTTCAATACGTTTAGACATATTTGTATGGAAACTGCACTAAAATATCGGAAAAAATGTCGCCTACAATCTGTACACAAAAAAAAGTTCTACAACATTCCGTCATGAAATAATCAACAATTTTCGATGCGCCCGACATGGATTTTCAGTTTTTCAGAATAGGGCCCTTAAGCAGTAGTGTCACAGAGTGGCCTATATATACTACACTGCGAGTGTCTGCGATCCACATGCAATATTTTTTTCAATAGATAACCTTGTATATTCAAAAAGTAAATTACTCCTAAGCTAATCTACGAGAAACAGATAGAAATCCGAGTTCTTTGAAGCAAATATACAAAAATGTAATGGTATAGCAGAATCGATAAGCGAAGAACAACATAACATAGAAAAGCAACTTCGGGAAACCATAATGAATTCAATTAATGACAGGAACCATTATTAATTTAATGTCACCAAGATCCTGTATTAACTTTCACTAGTTTCGTAACTAATATTGCTAATTACTCTTACGTTACAAACTGCGACTATTTGGCACATCCAGATGTTTCCTCGATTCTCGGAAAATGTCTTAGATAGTTGCCAAGCCGCAGTTTCGATCAATAAATTATATTAATAATTGCTATTTTGTGATGGCTTTGTGACCATTTCACAATAAACAGCTATGTCTAATAAATAACTGTACTGATAATTACTGGCGACATAGTATTTTCACAGATTCCGTTACTGAACTTCGAAGTACGAAAATTATAATTGCGATTTGAAGTCGTATAAACATTAAAATTACCGTCTTTTAAAATTCTAACGTTTATGTAGCCGTATAATAAATCAACTCGTATTTTATGGTCACAGACTTAGATGACATCTAATTTTGTTATTAAAATTTAAAGGAAAAAAAACAAAAGAAATAAAAAACAGGTAGCCAACTCAAGGTATTTTACAAATCTTGAGAAGTTATTGGAATACAGTGTCTTATTTCGTTTAATAAACCGTGAGCTCATGCCATTTATATTTACATCACCTACATAATAGGTGGCCGACCGATACTAAGTAGGTATAGGTAATTTTCTAGTAAACTAAGAAACTACTTACATATAGTATCATTTCGTGTATGGACATTTTTAACATTGTATGTTTATGAAAGGTTCTTCAAGGGAGTAAATAATGACGAAATGGCATTTCAGAGTCTAGAGGACATCATAAAATAACTAAAAATAAACAAATTTTGTGAACATGACACAGCGCTATCTAGCTGTATGGTAAGCTACTAAACTTATGTTACGTGATTAGACAACGGACATAATAATGCTTGTTAATAAGGCCTATTGTACATAAAAAATAACCTACCGAGTTAAGTATCTACCTAGGAATATAAATTCAATGATACCTATGGAAGATAGAAACTGTAATAGATAATAACTACATTGTAAAACTTCTAATTAAGTTTTTTTTAATATTTTGGTTATAATTGCGTTCTTTTTAAGTGCTCGAAACGAATAATGTTTAAAACATTCTGTTAATAATAATAGCAACGCGATTGAAACCGAATAATGAGTTTAATTTTTTAACTAACTGATAGTTATACATGCTTATAAATGCAATTTTTATAATATTGTTATAGGTACTCGTAACTATTGACACTGTTACACAAAATTATTAACAGTCGTTAATCTACGTAAGTCTAGCTATGAGTGGCTCACAGACTCAATGTTTTATTCTCGTTCCGAGTGGTGTTCCAGCCAGATCATTTGTAACTGGGTCAGATTTATTCGCGACCTAGAATAGTTTTCTACTGTCAGCGTTTGTCGAGTACTTGGGCCCAACGACTTTGTGTATAGTGAATGGATATCATTTTTAGAAAGTCTTTGTATTTTTTTTTGTTTATAAATACTATCTACTGTTAACCTAGTATAAAGTGGTAGTTAAGAACGTGGCGACTGTTACCATTTCCATACAAACTTAATACCAAAATAAATTATGAAAAAAAATAGTTTTCTATCTTAATATCGATATTATTCGAATTAAGATTTTACTTTTATAGGGTCCCTACCACAAGGTTTTCCAAAATATTCATTCGAAATGAAATAAAACGGAGAAACATTTTTTTCATTTTTCCAGCGTAAATTACTAGTTTACATCTTACTTACATCTCATTTGTTTTATATTATTCCCAATAAAAAGTAATTTACGCTGTAAAAATGGGAAAAAAATGTTTCTCCGTTTTATTTCATTTCGAATGAATATTTTGGAAAACCTTGTGGTGGGGACCCTATGAAAGTAAAATCTTAATCCGAATAATATCGATATTAAGGTAGAAAAAAAAATCATAATATATTTTGGTATATTATGACTTCTTGTTCATTCAAATATGGTTTCCTGGCATATGTGCCACTAGATTTAAGATCTTTAAGTTATTTTCTTTGGGTTGTCATTTATGTGGTGTGTGTAAAATACAATAAACAATTTGTCTATCATCTATTTATCTAAAAAGATTGTCTCTTGCGCATTATAAACTTTGCTGAGCGTATGGTATTGCAATGCAATGCGTGCGTGCGTACAAAGACATGCGTGTTAGCTCACGCACGCGGGGTTTCGATACAAATTCCTAACGCACGCGAGAGAATTTGTATGGAAAGTCGAGACGTATTTAGCTATTTCATAAACTAACTAAAAAAAGCTTAGAACGATCCATAAATAGACATAAAGACAAAAGCGTTTTTAACTATTTATTTGTGGATTGTTTTAACTTTAAATTATTGAATAAACTTTTCTTTTCCATTGTGTTTAACACAGTGTTGTAATGCAAACAAACTATAAACAAGACTTAAACAACGACATTTATTTAAGGACTTCCCTTTTGTTACTACTCCGAAAAAATAACTCGCCGAACGGCGAGATTCGGTAACAGTCAAAACTAGTGTATAGTTTCTAGTTTTTAGGGTTCCGTACCCAAAGGGTAAAAACGGGACCCTATTACTGAGACTTCGCTGTCTGTCCGTCCGTCTGTTTATGTATTTGCATGTATGTGTCATATGATGCATTACGATAATTTTAGTTTTACCAGGAATATACTCAAAACTTTAGCTGCCTATATGTTTACCTTTATATCAAACTAGATGTGTCTCGCGGTTTCACCCACGAAAGTCCCGATCTCGTGGGAATATCGGGGTTAAAAGTAACCTATGTTACTCAGGATGAATGTAGCTTTCTAATGGTGAAAAAAAAATTTGAAATCGGTCCAGTAGTTTTTGAGTTTATTCATAACCAACATACGACCCACGCACACACACACAAATCTTTCCTCTTTATAATATTAGTGTAGATGTGTTTAAAACAATCTGGAATTTGAGTAAAGAGGCTCGAAATAGGTTTATGTCATGCCAATCTAAGCAAAATAATTAAAATGCACTTGTGAACACCTTCACCTTAGCATAATCTAGCGGAAGATATTGCTTAGCTTAGACGCATTAATGTATAGGCACGTATAGGCAGACATTGGAAGGCATTGCAACTTCTTGAATACAATAGACAGGTTAATGAAAAATTAAACAGAGTGGACATGGACACATATTTGAATCATTTTAATTTCAGTATAGGTAATACTAGAATATTGAATATAAATCATGCTTTATTTGTAAAACATTTTACACGCCATTCAAAACTATGAAAGGGTGCTACACCTTAGACCCACTTGTCACTTACAATCTATTGAGATTGTGGTCAAACGCTTTCTTATAAATTGTTAAATAAAAATAAGTCATTTTATTAGCTCGAAGATTTTTTTTTTACTTAATATCAAAAATCACAAACAAAAAGCCAAACTTAAATGTATTACTTTAGGTTTTTTTTAAATAACTAAACTAAATAAAACACTAAAATAATCCATCGCCAAGCGTTCCCGATGCAGATGCCCAAAATGCTAGCAGCATTCCCGCGTTGAACCGCAACAGCAAATTATGTATCAAATAAATGATCACAATTAGAGCAATATGGTATCTAGGATTTTCAAAACTAAGTGCACTGCATTGAATTACAAGTCATTAATAACTATTTAAACACCGTGTAACTACAAAACTATTTGCTATAATCACACCTAGGTAACGAGCTTTTGAGAGAAACATGTTATTTCTACTACGACTTCTCGCAAATCGAGTTTTACGACGTTTAACTATGATAATCAACCTAAAGTACCTACATGTCACAGGTGATTGTCATCTCACGTTATTATATACAGATTCCCGCGGTTTCACCCGCGTAAGTCCCGATCCCGTGGGAATATCGGGATCAAAAGTAGCCTATGTTACTCAGGGTGGATGTAGCTTTTTAATGGTGAAAGAATATTTGAAATCGGTCCAGTAGTTTTTGAGTTTATTCATAACAAACATACAGACACTCACACACACACACAAATACAAATCTTTCCTTTTTATAATATTAGTATAGAAATATAGATTAGTATAGATAGTATAGATATAGAAGTATATAGTATAGGTATAGGTAGATTAGTATAGAAAACTAAAAAAAAAAAAATTCTTAGGGAGTTGTTTGTAGGCGCGACTTGTCGAGGCGTCTGGTGATCCCTGGGCTGGTTATTTGTCCCAGCGGATTAGCCTAGCTTTATCCAGCGTATGAACGCTGCCAGCGTTTTAGGCACCATGTCGAGGGAGGGCGGTGCCGACAACTTATTACTTTAGGTTAAAAGTCTTATTTCTATTTTTGTTTTGATTTGTATGTAAATTTGTTTGACTATTTTAGTGAATAATGATATTTTACCATAAAACTTCAAACTTAGCAACCTGCATTGGTAATTTTAAAATATCTAAACTTCGTTTTTAGGGTTTTTAGTTATAGACTCTTATCTACCCGAGGGGGTATTCAGAAACGATCGGTCTCGCTCAATATGACAGTGACAGACACTGTCATTTCCATCATCATTTTCGGATCGCGGGCTGTAAAAGGTTTGATGATGTTTAGTTCTTTGTAAGTACTATTTGAATTTTTTTTTTTCAAGAGGATGTTTCAAATCGTAGTCTACAATAAAATTTTATTAAAAAAACGAACTATTCCTACCTAAGTATAATTAACTCATGTTTACCTAAGTATTATTACTTATATTTAGGTAACAATCCGGTGTGCACATCGAGGCAGTATTGCTTCCTATTAAACACGTAAATGGAAATCCGTGTATCCCCGGTATAGAATAGGGTTACACCATCTCTTTCCGTGGGTGTCGTAAAAGGCGACTTAGAGATCTAAGGGAGACTAGCAAACCTTAAGTTCTTCCCGCGCGGTGGCGGGTAAACTGCTTGGTCCCTAGGAGGGTTGGTGTCAGGCAGGCAGCAATATTGCAAAATCAATTTGCAGTAGATGACTTACCTACTGTGCCGGCCCCAAATTATTTGGGGTTTTAGCGGACCCCGGGCTCCCATTAAGGATGCAACCGGGAACATCGCTCAGATCAGAAGAAACACGTAAATGGAAACACGCCTCTCGAACCGCTTCTCGGGATGCGTTTCGAAAATATTCTTTTAAAATTATATATATATTTTTTTATATTATTCATCTATAAAATCCATAATCTAGAACAAGTAGTACATTCTCAAGTTGTTACAATTTCCATAAATGGGTATTGCACTGTCGTCGTTGAAGCCAGTAGGGTAGACTGGGTACGGATGGGCCAATTTTCATTTGACCGACCATAATTCTGAAAATATGATACTTACGTAAAAGAAGTAACGTTTATATAAAAATATAAACATTTGGCTACATCTGGATACTAAGATTATGTTCCTAAGTCCAACGGTTAGGTCACAGGAGCAAGTTAAAAAAAAAAGAAAAATGTCACAACCGACCTGACCCCAAGGACAGTTGTGACAGTGCCTGGGGTTGATTGTGACAGATACAAAAATACACTAAAATAACTTCGAAATGGTTTTAATGTAAGATTATCTGCCTTTAATCTAAATTCTCTAATGTTCGCGCCAGTTTCATTGCATTTTCGGATGTACCTTGATAAGGACATTCGATTATCTTGGTTGCAGCACTGCGCAAGGAAGTGCTGCTTTTTACATGTATGTATGAGTCCTGATGCTGGCTTATATTAAGCTATTCGGGCGCTGATAAGTTGTGGCGGAAGCACGTCGTCGTAACGTCGCGAATTTCTTTGTGACTGTCACATATTGTATGGTTATGTCGACGGAATTCGGGATGAGACGGCAACACGCCTTTGCCACGACTAATAAGTGCCTATATAGCCTTAGCCTTGCCTTAATCGGTTTTGGTCGTGCGCTTTCTGAACACCAAAAAACAAAAATAATACGCTTGGCTTAGTCACAACCGCACCCAGCAACAATGGCACAACTATCCCCAAAATGCTCTCTCGTAAAAAAGCAAGCGTCAAAAAAATACAAAACTATTTACGTAGATAGCATAGACTGATATTTAGTTGCTAATTTTTAACTCATAATTAGGTAAAACACTCGTACTTGTACCTGTTTTCATAAAGACACAATCACAAAAATAAGTCGAACAAAAAAACTTAGTTTTGACTACCAAAAATAATATTGTCTCCTACACTCGTCAAAGTCGCATGATGGCTGACGCAATACTGTGACACGTAATCAAATGTTCTTACCGCTCCTTTATTCCCTTGCACCCCCCACGCTATCTCTTATAGTTTCGATAATATAGCGACTGTCACTTTCGTCCTGAGGCACAATCGTACCCAGTCTACCCTAATATGCGTGATTAAGCGTCATAGGTACTGACTTGTACTGGCAGGTCTTGTTACACTATAAGCTTCTTCTGGGCCTTTTTATTGCAAAATAATAATAGTGTGGCGAGTTTTCCTCAACTTATTAGTTATTCAAGTTGCGGATTTTATCGACATCGATGAATTATAAAATAAAGAATATGGAAAATCTATAAGACAAAAATGCACAAATGCGTTTTTAGCATATTGTAGCTCGTAAGCTGAGAAATTCCCATTAGTATTTTTAGGGTTCCGTACCCAAAGGGTAAAAACGGGACCCTATTACTGAGACTTCGCTGTCTGTCCATCTGTCTGTCTGTCTGTTTAAATTCAGAAGCTTTTTAATAACTTGTGCTCCTCGCTTTCCCGGCGAGTACACTAATCACTGCGCCACACGGGAACCCATATGACATGGTGAATTAACTATTAAGCTTCCTCCCATTTTTTGTGTTGTCCTCAAACTTAGAGTAGCGTTTCGGTATTCGGTTATTGGTTCTAGTTAGCAAGGTTTTAAACATCCGTATTAAATATTCAGATTCCCAGAAGCCTGTTATAATGTGTTCAGAGAAAGACAAGACGGCAATTATTTTTATACCATCCGCTACCATCCGGAGCCCAAACAAGTTAGACGCAATATGAGCACAAGGCACTCAAATTTAATGATGCTTTTAAGAATGCAACCATTACCAATTTGGAAGACGATACCAAATTAAATAGTAACTACCTTTTGTATGCAGGTAAACGTACAGTTTGTAGGTAACTTTAAGCCTCTGTAGTAGGCCATTACTGATTTTTCCTGGACGGTTACCTGACTATAAAATTTATTGCTTTTTTTTTTTTTTTTAAATGCTTTCAAAAATTTTAGTACCTAACCTAACCTAACCAACGCGTTAACCGCTTGGATTACCAATAGTCGCGGGTTCGAATCCCGCCGGGTACTAAAGTTTTTGAAAGCATTTTTTCTATAAGTGTGGATTAACACTAAGAAATAATGTTTATATAAAATTTATTTGAAACATCAGTATTGAAAATATTAAAGTTGAGGATATTTAGAGCAGAGCAGCTTCTATGATTTGAAACTCAAAATTAATGTTTTGTTATCTTGTAATTACCAATTGTTTGATTTAACGCTCTAAAATTTGTTGTTGAATTTGCGTACTAGCATCTTACGTTCTTTATTAACACATCCAAAATTGGCTATCGCTATCCCTGTTACGCAATTGGGGTTATATGGGCCCTTAAGGGGTAATAATATCTAACTCATTTCTCCATACAAACTTTAAAAACACGGTCACTGTTTCCTCTTTGGATAAAGACACTAGAGAAAATATGTTTATGCCATAAAACCTATATCAACCATGACCGACCATGCTCCTATGTTTTGATTATTTTTCGTATTCTATTCTTTCAAAATTGTATTTACAATAAGCAAATAAAAGAAACCAAAATGTAGGGGCAGATGTAGGTTTGATGGCATAAAACATATTTACTCTAATGTCTTTATTCAAGGAGGAAACAGTCGACTACGTTTTATATGGAGAGCTAGTAGGTATCATTTTCCCCTAAAGGATGTGAATGTACGTACCTACTATAAAATATTATATCATGTTCTTTTAACCGGAAACTGAATGCACTCTTAGATATAGGAAGGATATCGGAAATCGGAAAAACGTTATTCTTGCATCGGCGAAACTACGTATAATAATGAATCACAATGACGTGAATTGCGACATGTATTTAAATTAAAATTCAAAATAATTCATTTGGATATTTACATAAAACTTTAATTCGTCAGCAATCTAATGTGTCTTCGGAACGCGACCTCCAATGAGGAGAAGACACAAGAAACTCATGGGTTTTTTGCAGGGTTCGGGTGATTCACATTGTCGCATATTTATCTATTCTACTAGCTGACCCGGCAAACGTTGTTTTGCCTTATAAATTATAGATAGTAGCCGATTCTCAGACCTACTGAATACGCATATAAAATTTGGTAAAAATCGGTAAAGCCGTTTCGGAGGAGTACGGTCTCTAACATTGTGACATGGAAATTTTATATATTAGAAAGAAGATAATAATAATCCTTACTTACATTACAAGCGCGAAAGTAACGCTGTCTGTCTCTCTGTTCAAATAAGTTTGTATACTTACCTATTTATAAAAAAAATCACATCCACAAACACACAACCCGCCCAGCACAACCCTATATAATATTTCTACGAATTATATCGTCAAGTGCGACATACTCGTAGGTCAAACCTAAAATGGCTTGCCATTTGATTGCCTATCATTAATTGAATTTAAAATATTTCAGTCAACATTTTTATTTTATGTCGCAGTCGCAGTCGCAGATATTGAAGGAGGTACGCACATTGTGTCTAGGTGTTATAAGTATGACAATAGAGTTTGGAACTCAATGCAGTATATTGATTCCGCACCAGTTCCTTTCAATATCTTGTGTATACGCAACAAGTCATTATGAAGAGTGGAATCTAAGAAATTGTACCGTTCATGGAGGAGGTTAGAGGGTCCTTACGCAGGAGATGCAATTTTTCTTAAAAATGGTTTAGTCGTTATGTGAAGTTTTACAGTTTCGTGGACTTCTACGAAACTAAAAGATTACTTGTCTTTATTTTTAAGCACAGCTGTTTTTCTGTGAAAAATAACCTCAATTTAAAAAAAAGTCCGTGGTCACTGATCTTAAATTGTCCTTTTATTTGGTTAGGAATATACAATCTAAACATTGTTTGTCTTTATTTTCAAACACATCCGTTTTTCAGTGAAAATTAACTTCAAATTTTTTCGAAAAAAATAATCGAATTTCAAAAAGTCGTAGAACAAAAGTTGTCCGCCTAGACGTGTATAACAACATAGGTAATAAGATATCTGTTCTATAAACTCCAACACCTGTCTATAGAGGAGAGGACTATTTTAAAACTCTACTGTGTGTATCCTCTTAATTTGCCTGATTGTACCTACGGAAGTTAACTAACCCCTTTAAGTCATGTCGGTATGTTCATTCGACGTTGGAGTCGTCGCAAATCACAAGCTCAAAGACTTCGTTTAATGATAGTATATTCGTGTTGAGATATGAGCTCCTTCAATTTTGCTCGCTTCCGGTTTATACAGTGACCATGATTACTTTTAATTGTGCACTATTTTTAATGTTTTAATCTTATCCTACTTATCTACATCTACACTAACTTATATTATAAAGGGGAAAGATTTGTATTTTTTTTGTGTATGTGTGTCTGTATGTTTGTAATAAATAAACTCAAAAACTACTAGGCTGATTTCAAAAATTCTTTTACCATTAGAAAGCTACATTCACGTTGAGTAACATAGGCTACTTTTGATCCCGATATTCATACGGGATCGAGACTTACGCGGGTGAAACCCCGGGACGCAGCTAGTAAAGAGTATTTTATAATGGTGAAACATTACTAGTAGCACATTAACTATAAGCCCAACTTTCAAGCAAGGCCAAAATGCTGCTGGAAGGATTAACATGGTGTTTGAATCAAATCGACACCAAATACTTACAGTAGGTAAGTAAGTAAAAAGTTATATAGCACAAAATTTTATGAGTTATTAAAAAAAACTGTTAAAACTAGTTTACATTTCATAACCTACAAAAATCAAACCGAACCTCAAAAACAATAATAAAAAATAACGTTCTCCACACCGTTGAACGCGGAGCCAATTAAATCGGGACGTTTCCCGTTTTCCGGCCAGCGAGCATGGTCACCCTACAAGCATTAGCATAACGACTGTACGACGCCTATCGCGTGTAATTATCGCATTGACTTCACTTCGCTACTGTTATCAATTTAGGGGCGAAAACGTTATGTTTTGACGAATTTTCCGTGTCCGAATTTAAGTTCCTATATACATACTTACTGAGATTAAAGATAGATAGATAGATAGATGAATAGATAAAAACTTGATTGCTAAAAAAGATATTAAAATACATTACTTAAACAAAAATAAGCGATCTCATCATCGCAATAAGCGAAGCTAGTTTTGTTTATGCAAAACTCATCTATTACTTACGTACATATATAAGATTCAGATTCAAATATATTAAGAGGAGTATATACGCCAACGACCTTGAAACTGAAAATCCCTGTCGGGCTCATCGAAAATTGTTGATTATTTCATGACGGAATGTCGTAGAACTTTTTTTTGTGCACAGATTGTAGGTGACATTGTTTCCTACATTTTGGTGTAGTTTTAAGACAAGAACATCCTATTGGTGCAAAGCCTATCCAAATTTTAGACAAAAAATGTCTGATTTGGCTAAAATGTCGATAGGCTTCAATACGTTTCGACATATTTGTATGGAAACTGCACTAAAATATCGGAAACAATGTCGCCTACAATCTGTACACAAAAAAAGTTCTACGACATTCCGTCATGAAATAATCAACAATTTTCGATGCGCCCGACATGGATTTTCAGATTTTCAGAATAGGGCCCTTAACGCAGACACCAAACCGCTGACCCTAGAGGTGATCTCTGTGGTATGTTTGAAGAGTGTGATCTATGTGGTGCGTTGGTATCCACTAAGAAAGGGTTTTTGCGAATGTAACCCCGGGACCCTGCTAGTATTTTATAAGATTTGTCATACCTACTACTACTTGAGTTCATTGAAAACAATGATGTGCGAATTTTCTTTAGGTCTTTTTCAAACAATAATAAGTAAATAACGTTTGGTTTCCGTCCAAAATCATTACTCAAAACATATTCATTAACCAGTAGGTACGAAAAACTGGGCAGACTCATTTTCTTCAAACGTGACAGGGGAGAATTTTACCGAGACGTCCACAATGCACTAAGAATTAATGTTAGTTACGACAAATGACAAATGATACATCTTGTTCATTTTCGCAGCGCACGATGACGTTAAATGAACAAACGACAGCGACGACGACGGCGACATATATCAAATAAGCTAAAAAGAAAAAAATGGAAAAAAAACCCGCCTGCTAATAAAAACTGAAAAAAAAACATGTCCATGGAACATAGCGACTTTAACAGTCGGGACCCATTGTTGATATAAGGTTTATGATGGTCTAGATCTTACAAAGTTTAATTCAAAAACAGTCGATTGGCGATAGTAAAATCTTCGGGCTAGATCAGACTGCCCGTGTTCATAAGACATTCTATGAGGACGAGTAATTTGAGATGGAAAAATAATACAATACATACTGACAAATTGAGAACCTCCTCCTCTTTTTGAAGTCGGTTAAAAAGAGAAACAAGTACCTAGAAAAATATAGATCAAAGCTTGCCTATTGTCAGATTTGATGTCTCCTCTAATCGCTGTGTCCTTGATCGATAAAGAGACAAGGTCTAGACAATAATAGTTAGACAAACCAGGAAAATTTGTAATACAATCTCATATATCGATACCTTGGGGCTCAAAGGGCGTAACCGCCATTTTGGCGAAAATGACTTTTTAATGCAGTCCTACTTATTTTTTCATTCTCTATCGATCTGTATATAGGTATGACTAAATAATCAATTTGATGACTGCGTAAATTACGACGCGCCGCCGGTATGAATTGAGTCATTTTCAACCGTGAATGCACTTGTCTTACATTCTCATAAACATTTATAATGTTAATGCGTGACATGTCGCTTGTCACAACAAAAACCACTATGCGCTGTAAGCTCCTGTTATTTTAAGTGTTTTATTTTATTTCCCCGACTGTCGCTTAAGAGGAGTGAATAATATTTTCTTAACCTCAGCGGAATTTCAGCTTCCATTTTCATCACAAACAATGAGTGCAAATATTTGTACAGAGAAATCAGTTAGAATAATATAGTAGGTATACGTTAATTTTATTTCATTTAGGTATGGTTACGAATGTGAACTACGAAATCTTAAGCTTGGTACTGATTTAGTATTTGAAGGTAAGTAAAGTACCTACTTAAAAATCGCTGTTTTCTTAAATTGTGCACGTTCGCATATGTAACATGTAACGGCACAAAAATTCCAAAATGTACATGTTTTATACCTAAATTCAAAAATGCTAAAATGTTTTACTGTAGACAAGTTTGAAGAATTATTGAAGAATTTTATAAAAGTGTATTCCAAGCTTAAGCGTTTCAACAAAATATATAAATTATAATAAAATACGGAGCCGACTAGTCGTCAAGTAACAATAAAACCAATATTTAGTGTTTCAAATCGACATTAAAATGTATTAAATAAGTGGTACAAAGAAATTCGATAACATAAGTATTATTAAGAACGCTATAATTACATGTATTTATTATAATCTAAATACCTTTAAAATGAGATCAGCATTGCTAACTAGTCACCTAGATATACCATCTTTAAAATAATAAAGTTTAAAGACAAAAAAACATCGTAAACGTTGATTTTAGTTACCTGTGCGACAAAAAATTATTTTCACGATAGGTGTGTGATGATTTTTGCTAAAATATCTAGTAAAAAATTGGCAATAAAACAAAAGTGAAACACACATTAATTCTCAAACAAATGATAGTCATACATTTTGGATTCTTGTCAAAATAGACCGTGTTTTAAATATTTTCTTAAACAAAAACATTGAACGACGACGTACCTATGGTAAAAAATAAATGTTGTGACAGTTATGCGATAAAAAATCAACAATTTAAGAATTCAACATTTTAGGAATTCGACATTTTGGGAATTCAACATTTTGGGAAATTCAACATTTTAGGAAATTCAACATTTTGGGTATTTAACATTTTGGGAAGTTCAACATTTTGGCACTAAAGGGTATTTTCATTTTGACAACTGATTTTGGTGCTAAGAATCAAGACATGTCACACTTACTCTCCTGCTCTACATTCTTGCACAAAGAAAGATCTAATAAAGACCACAGAAGTCGCGGTGGATGTGGCTGTATCGACAAAAAAATAATTTACTGCTCCACATTTTTTTCGTCAGTGACACGATAAGAAGAAGAATTAGCGATGTATCAAAAAGCAAAAACACAGATATAATATCTTAAACCTAACGTTTTAATGCATTTAAGTCATCAAGTTGTAAACTTGTGAACTTTCTTAAAACTTTCAGTCGAACCGGAAAAAAGATTCCAAGAAAGTCTATAGAATTTCATATTCATGCATTGAATAAGAATCGGATAAAGTGCATAAATGACGCACTTATTATTTGGTGAGATAGTGGTCGAACAACATCCTATTTAAACAAATATAACGACGCGACGTATGTACAAAAAAACACCTAGCTTGCTTAGCGATCAAAAAATAGCACCCACAAAATTGACAACAAAATCTATTTCCAACTTAAAATAAGTAACAAAAACAGATTAGACTACTTGTAAATTCAGAAAACAAGATTTTGTATTAGAAACTACTAGATTAAAACACAATACTTACCTAAATATTTTTATGACTGCAACTTATCAAATGGTAATAGCATCTTCTATTAATCCGACTATTCCAACTAACGTTTTTAAATTAGATGATAACTGCGTCGATAAATATCTTATATTTACAAAGTAAACCAAGTGTACCTGATTTCGAATATACCTATTTAGATTAGGTAAGTAATGTGATCACGAATATTTCAATAAATTGTCTTTGGAACTTTGGTTGCTGGGGTAATGTTCTAGTGCCTTCTCTATTTTCGTCATATCGATGACATATATAATATCTTCTTTCTTTATTTCTTTTTGTGTTTTGTTTTGTTTTTCTTTTATTATTGTTTTACTTAATTTCTTTTATTATGTAATTTTTATGTACCTACTTATTGTCTGAAATAAATATATTTGATTTAATAATATCTTCTATTCTATTAAACTTTTTAAATTTACACGATTTGTTAACATAGGTTGCATTTGTTACAGTGTACCCTCGCGACCAAGACCATCGTAACATGGTTGAAACGTCGAGGTAAGAAAATCAATAATAATACGTGATAAAGACCCGGGAAAAGGTTTCTATTTTATTGTTATAAAGCTGAAGAGTTGGTTTGTTTGTTCGAAAGTGATTCTGCAGGGTCCAGGAAATGTAGGAGAGGGGGCATATATAACTTTCCGCGTTGATTGACATGCCTTTTTTGGATAGTGGTTGACATGTCAGTGCCTAGTTTTTTTCGTGAAAGTGTAATATAAATAATACTATTGAAATGCATGGCCAAAATTAATGATTTATGATTTAATCGTCTTAATTTATAGGTATGTAATAAAACAGACATTTTCCCAAAGTTTCGCGTTTTATAATTTTTAGGAATAACTTTACTAATAGAATTATATTTTTATAAATAGACTCCATTTTAATGGACTAACTAAACAAAGCAGTTATCTTTTGTTGTCAAGTTTAAAATGGCTGTTTCTTAAACATAGTGGTCTATGGTCTATACTATTCAATGACAGAGAAATATTGGATTAAACCTATTACGGTGCGGTGAGGTCAGTTTCATTCAATGGTAATCGATTACATAGTTCCGTTAATCTAGAAATATATTGCTAGCATAACCTTTTCATATACAAGCGCAACTAATTCTAGGTTATGTTTAAAACATCAATAATGCAGAATGAGTAATCAATTACTTTGATTTAAATTTTAACTAACGATAAATCATTTAGTAATTTTTTATCATCTTTTAGTGACATTTTGAATCAGAATCAGACAGTTCTTATAGCAAAATTTCTTTTTTGTGTTACGTAAAGCTTGATCAAACTTTGATTAACTGTTTCTTCGCTAATTAAAGTAAACGAATGTAGAGGTAAATCTTAGAGCGGAGATTAGATTTTTCTTATGTTAAATCAATCAATAAATCATCAATTGAACTTTTTTAAAGATAGAAGTCCAAAGCACTCGCAACTTAAAGATCAAAACTCACGCGTAGTGAAAATAAGGGTGACGCAAAATACGTACTACTTAAACAATTGATTTTAGTTTTTTTTGCAAAAGACTTGCACTTTTAATCGCACCTCACATGACGGAAAATGGTACATTTATGGGATCGATGACATTTATTTATTTATTTATTTATTTATTTCTGATTCTACAGTCAATATAATACAATGTAATCCATTTTACATAACATAGAACTTAGACCAAATTGAATCATATAGCATGCTTGCCTAGAAAAAACACCCCTCTAGATTTAAATACTCCAAGGTTCTAGTTTTGAGGGAATACGACGCGGGCAGTGAGGTCCTTATTATTTTGCACGCGAAAAAAGAACGCGCACCCTGAAGGTATCACTAGTTGTGTACTTGTACGTACATGCCTCAGGGGTAGAATATGAAGAGTCCAAAATGTAGCTTACCGTAGTTACGTAAACGTAGTTACGTCGTGGCATAACCGACCTTTGTAACCTATATCCTGTGCAATTAAATATATGATAAATGTACTGTGAGGGGGCAGGAAAGAAGATTTGGGGAAATTCTAAGAGAATTGTCCCTAGTGAATTTGATAGAAGACCGACAGGACTTGAGACGTCTTGGTCACATTCCAACTGTGACGTGGGCATAAAATTGAGAAATCGCATTCGTATTTCTGTGGTATTACACTTGCTAATCGTTTTGCTACGTGATAGTTTAACAAATTATCGAAAACAAACCTTGTTGAGCTCAATTATGATGTATATTTGTTTGTAAATTGGTTTGGCGTGGGTCAGTGTCCTAATATTTTGGATTAAAGGGCGGTGCAAGTTTTGCAAACTGCAATAAGACGGCAATTAATCCTTTTGTGCATTTGGCAGACATGATTTACAGACAGGCTTTCCTTTTTTTTTACATTGGTGCCAATCGTTTGGTTTATGAACTACTAGCTGCGACCCGCGGTTTCACACAAAAATACAAATATTTCCTCTTTACTTATAATAATAGATATGGTATGGATTCCTAATATAAGTAACACAGTGATTTGTTTTATTTACATTTTCCCGGATCATGTATATTTTTTCACATTGACTATTTTGATCTGGTCGAAACGTCGAGGGGTTTCGACTGTATTACAAAAGCCTGGATCGCGAGGAGTAAGACCCGAAAAAAATTAAGTACAAATCGTGTAAGTTTAGGTAAGTATAGTCTTTTTGGTACATTGTCTAGTCTGACATAGAAGTCCAAGTTCAACGACGTGAAAAGGTTAAAGTTGGAAAACGCAGTTATGTAAATTATTTTTAGGATTCCGCAATCAAAGCGGAAAAAACTTTTATTAAAACGCCACTGTCCGTCTGTCACCAAGCTGTATGTCATGAACCGTGATAGATAGACAGATTGAACTTTTCACAGATAAATCTCTTGCCGCTATAACAACAAATACTAAAAACAGAATAAAACAAATATTTTTGTCAACACGATAGGTACCTATTATATTCTAATAAACGGTAAATAATGAATTTGTTTTCTTTGCTCCTTTAAAATATGTTACCTACTTGTAGAAGCCAGAAACGTGTTTTCTGCATTTGCAATGCTTGGATACCTACATGAGAGCTGTCTCACTGCAAATTATGCTTAGGGACCGGTTTTGTTAAACGAAGCAAATTCAAACATTATTAATATGGGGTGTCAAAAAATAATAAATAAAAATTGTAAAAAAACGCTTGAAGTCTACTCGTGCAGTTTTACGTAGGATATTTTTTGAAGCCGATGTTTAATTTTTTTAAATATTTTTTTTATTTCATCAGTTTTAGTGCATATCTGCTGTCACTAAACCCCTTTTGATCGTTAGTAAATAATTTACTGGATTTTAGGGAGCAGTCACGTTCGTCACCAATTTAAATAAAACCATTTCGGAGCCTTTCAATTAAAAAAAGAATTATCAGAATCGGTCAAGCCGTCGAGTAATTTTTGAACGAACATCCTTAAAAAAACATACGCGACGAATTAAGAACCTCCTCCTCTTTTGGAAGTCAGTTAAAAAACAACAATTTTCGATGAATCGGACAAGAATTCAGTTTAGTTTTCTTAACTATTAACTTTTTAATTACCAAGGTAACTCAATTAACAAATCGATTACGAAATGCAATGTAATTCTTAATAGATTACTAATCGCCGATGATCGATTAGGACGCTCTAAAGACAAATTGTTTATGCAAATGTAGTGTGTAAATAAGTTTAATTAACATTGGCCGGTTACAACCGATGAAATAATGTTATTGACGACCTCTGTGGCGTGTCGGGCGAAGGATTTACAAAAAAAAGTAAAATATTGTAGTATATTCATTGTCTAGTATACCCATTGTACAAGCCCAGTGCTTAGTTTGGGGGTTTAGCTGTGTCTAACGTCGTGTATTATTTAGTATTTCATTTATAATTGAGAAATAAATTCATAGGTAAACTAATATAATATCTTTTGATTTACCGACCGACCATTCACAAGGCAATTTTGATTTATTGACTAACATTACTAAAAAGTTATTATATTATAAAATCATATTGCCGTGTAGCCATATAATAGGCAAAGAATAGGGTTACCACATCTCATCCGTGGGTGTCGTAAGAAGCGACCAAAGGATCTGTAAAATTATTATAGTGAACCTTGATCCCAAGGAGGGTTGGTGTCAGGCAGGTGGCCGACCATAAAAATATAGCATTTGACAATGCCTTTAAAGTTAATTTATTCGTACGGTCAGCATCGAAAGTTGATGATCACATTCAGATTTTTAAAATAGAGATTCATCATTAACATATTGAGGGGTGTCAAAGCAGGAGAGACACTCAGAAAATAAAAGCGAGAAGTTTGGTTAAAATTTATTTAAAGTCATATTTTATTGACATATTTATAAAATAGAACTTTTTTTTTTTTTTATGTAGCTCAAGGCTATATTATCAAGAAATTATTTAAGGAAAAAAAGCATTCAAAAAATTTCACTTGCGGCGAGATTTTGGTCTTTAGGTCGGTACCCCAACGACTATACCAACTAGACCAAGCAAGTCCCTGCCCCGAGCGGTGAAAATTGAGCGACGGTTTTTTTTTTCCTTAAAAAAATTCTAGATGACTTATCAAAATAACTCTAAGTCCTCAACACTGAGAAGCGAGCACAAAATGCTGGCCGGATTGCCATGCTGAATGACAATGCTTATTCTCCGCACCAAATACAATCCAGCATTCTAGTCTCGCGTTGGCAGTTTAAGTTCATTTATTGTAATTGTACAAATTATCCGTATATCCTTTTTTTAAAAGAGATTTTTTATCAAAGAGAAGCTTAATAATTTACCTAATGTCAGTCCAGTTTTGACAGTCCACGAAAATTTAAATGATGTGATTAAAAACCATTTTGAAAAACTGAATGTGGTCATCGATGTTTGGTGCTATCTGTACGCTAGGCACATACCGACAGGTACAACTGATAACATTAATTCCAACCACTATGTCACTCAGAAGTGGACTGGACAGATTCATATCTCTGCGGATAAATTCAAATGTCGTATTCAAGACTTGGGTTTAGTCACGCAATGTTAAACCAATGTTGTTTATTTACCTTTTAAATCTATTCAGGCATTAAAAGGTATATTGATCACTAAAAAAGATGGATTCTCGTATAATTAAACTTTTCGGTCAACTGTAAACCAAAACGTGTTATTTTTAGGGTTCCGTACAGGTGTACCTAAAGGTTAAAAACGGGGCCGTTTTACTAAGACTCCACTGTACGTCTGTTACCAGGCTGAATTCTTAGACAGTAGAAACTTTCATAGATGATGTAATTTCAGTTGCCGCATGCCGTTACAACAACAAGTAGGTAGGTACTAAATAAAGAATAAAAAAAATAATAATAATTGGAGCTCCCATACGACAAGCGTGTTTGATTTTGTTGCGCGGCGCGGGTTCGACTCTCATTTTGCCAGTTCATTTTTAAACATTTTTGCGATATTTCTAAATATAGTTCACTTCAAAATATGCCTTATGTTTATTTCTCAAGGCATTAGGTTGTTACCATATAGAAATATTTTACAATTCTTCCGTGACAGGATTCAAACCTGACAGAGGAGAATTTTTGATGATGCTTTCTTCTTGTCAAATATTTTTAGTTCAGTTTGTCAACAAAATATTTTTTTTGATAGATAAATTCACACATACGTAGGAAACTTAGATTTTGCAATAAGTAGGCAAAATAACTCGACATCTCAAAATCTACTTTACGAAAATCTCAGGAGAATAGCCTATCGGTTACTCAAATCCAAACCTAATTGCTATAGTGTTAAAGTTGAAAACGGGACAGAAGTCAATGATTGTGTTTTCACGTCGACACGTTGCAAGATTGATTGACTGGACGCGAATGAACTTTGCAAATATTACGTTTGTACTTTGTACACAAACGAGTTTTTTCAACCGTGCCGTTTATGTGAAAAAAATACGGAATAAAAGCTGAAAATATAAAATACATGGATCAGACAAGAACATAATTTAAATAGGTACTCATTTAATTAAAAATATAAGCAATGTATCTACAAAAAAAGTATAATATGTAGTTAGGTAGGCTGGTAACTATAGTACAAGCCTTGTGCCTTTGGGGTTAGACTTCGTTGTTTGTAACGTCGTGCAATATTTATTTATATTTTATAGGTACATATCAATACTTCCTCTTGAGTCACTCTTCTGTATTCTTTTTGTATTCTTCTGTAGTGTTCTCTTCTGTACTAGCTGTACCCTGCGGTTTCACCCACGTAAGACCCGATCCCTCGGGATCAAAAATATCCTATATCCTTCCCGTGGTTTTAAGTTACCTCCCCACCAATCTTCAGTCAAATCGGTTCAGCTGTTCTTGAAAAAGTGTTAATAACACGACTTTTTTATGTATATAGATTAGTAATAACCGACTGAAAATTCGTTTAGTAGTTTGGGAAATTCAACATTTTGAGATTCAACAATTTGGGAAGTTTAACATTTTGGAACTAAAGGGATTTTGAGTCTATAGATTTTCTATAATATGTAGACGTATTTTTAACGCTTTTGTCGATAGCTGTATCATATTGTCACAAAGAGTATTATTATGATCACAGTCTCGTGAATAAAATAGCTAATATTCCACGCGTTTCGATTCGCTATGATAAGCTCAGAGTTTTTATTTTTATTTTCTGTATTTTGCTACCTATACAATAATAAATACCGTATCTCTGTGAATTTGAAATTGTAAACGTTAATAAAACATGAATAAAATAATTGGTCGCAGTATGATAGGTAGGCAAAGCTTATTAATCCTTAAATACCTATTGTACGTCATATGGATTAACATAGCCCAAAATATGGTCCACTAAATATGGTGGCATTATTTCATCACTCACGAAAGAGCTTATAATAAACGACCATGAATTTGCGTCAATGGGGTGGCACACGCAAAGCTGTGAGCAGATGGCGCTGGCCTCGGATGATCTTTTTTTTTTGTTGATGGTCCCCCACGAATGAAAACGCCGAGTTTTTTTTTCTTTCGGTCTGAGATCGATATGGCCAATTTAGCGCCGAGAGTTGTAAAAAACACCTGTTTGACAGTTCTTAATTCAAACCTAAGATCAGTCGACTAGCGCCCTCTGCCGGGATAAAAAGTTAGTGTTCCTCCTCATTGGTGTCTCAGACATCATTTTACAAAATAAGGAAGGAACTTGTCTAATTATTATGCACAGTCCTCCACAAATAAATCATCCATAAATAAACCTTAAGGTTAATGATCTCTGGATATTAAACAGCTGATTTTTTAGTAAATTTGGAAATAAGTAAACATTTTCAAAAAACAGTTCAAAATTCAAAAAAGTCGTAGGTAGATAAAAAGTTTGAACAAGAATTGAATAAAATTAATTGAAGAAAAATATTAGTTATTTATTCACAGTTTATCTGTTATTTTATTTATACCTAACTATGACCACCCACAATAGCTTAATGTCCACATTAAAACGGTTAATTATTATCATGTATTTGAGGCTAAAATTGCTCATCAACACATGTAGGTAAATTGAAAATAGTTTGTTACCATTGTTTGTTTACAAAGGTCACAGAGTCACGGGGTCAAGTTCAGACGATATGAGATAACAGCCGCTTAGGTTGTTGTCACGTATCGAGGAACAGGTAAAAATAATTCACATTCGCAAAAAAAATATAAATAAATTTCAAGACGTTACACACAGCGCAATCTAGCCCCAAACTGAGCACTAGGCTTGTACTATGGATATTGGATACTACTAGACAACGGATATACCTACTACGTATTATACTTTTTTTTGTAAATCTATATCTATACTAATACTAGCTGACCCGGCAAACGTTGTTTTGCCTTATAAATTATAGATAGTAGCCGATTCTCAGACCTACTGAATACGTATACAAAATCTCATAAAAATCGGTCTTGCCGTTTCGGAGGAGTACGGTAACTAACACTGTGACATGGAAATTTTATATATTAGGTCCTTACTTATGAAATTGGCGTTTTGTCGTACTGGCCACTTTGATCTCAAATATCTCTTCTATGGTTAGGGATTCCAATTTCAAATTTATACAGCTATTTATTCATACATTTGTATTTCGAAAACCGTAATTCATTTGTTTTGTCCTCGTTTGGTTTTTTCTTTGCGTCATGCAGTTTACAAAATGGAAAACTTGAAATATCGCGTTATTTACGAGTACGAGTTCCACCGTGGTACCAGTGCTGCAGAAACGGCTCGAAGGATTAATGATGTGTATGGCGGCGGTGTCGCAAAAGAAAACACAGTGCGTTTTTGGTTCCAACGTTTTCGTTCTGGAAATTTCGACCTGCAGAACAAGCCCCGTGGACGGCCGGAGACTTAAGTTGCTAATGAAGAATTGAAAGCTATTGTGGAAGCAGATCCATCGCAAACCACGTCCGAGTTAGCTGCAGGCTGCGGTGTTAGTGATAAAACTGTTTTAATCCACTTGAAGCAAATTGGAAAGGTGAAAAGCTTGAAAGGTGGGTACCTCATGAATTGAGTGCAGCAAACCGACAAACGCGCGTCAACTGCTGCGTTACATTACTCAACCGGCACAATAATGAATGGATTTTAAATCGGATCATTACCTGTGATGAAAAGTGGATCCTGTACGATAATCGGAAACGCTCATCGCAATGGCTGAATCCTGGCGAACCAGCCAAATCCTGCCCAAAGCGAAAATTGACTCAAAAAAAGTTACTTGTGAGCGTGTGGTGGACTAGTGCCGGTGTCGTTCACTGGCCAGACGATTACAGCAGATATCTATTGTCAGCAACTGTAAACCATGATGGAAAAGCTAGCTGCTAAACAACCGAGGTTGGTCAATCGCTCTAGGCCACTGCTGCTTCAGGACAACGCTAGACCACACACTGCACAACAGACGGCTGCCAAATTAGAGGAGCTTCAAATGGAATGTCTAAGACATCCACCGTACTCTCCGGACCTGGCTCCAATAGATTACCATTTTTTTCGAAATTTGGATAACTTCTTGCAAGGGAAAAATCTGATCATAAAACTAAATTTACTTGCACTTAAGATATCGGTCTGTAATCATAAAATTTTAGTTCTCGTCATGTCTGTTTACCTGGCCGCGTTGGAATTAAAATCTGCAACCTGGTACCCCTACCATGAGTTACTACGTCAATACGTGCACTGTAATGTTTACAATTTGACCTTGTGCTCAGCGCGCCCGCTCTGCTTGTTCCCTGGCACACTGGTCGCGACTCGTCGGCCGCACGAGCCGATATTTTGCGTTACGGATATACCCAAACTGTTATTTGCGTACCAACTCATGGTACGGGTACTGTACCGAAAATTACTGAGCCGTCGTCATCACATCTTTATCTTCTTGGCATTTTGACGTTACAAAGATAGAGTTCTTATCGGTTAATCGTGATACCAATGAACTTTGCCGAGAAAAAACGTGAAAATGATTCATTACTTACAGGTAATTGAGTTTTATCTTGATTTCCGCATGCATTGCAATGTTTATTTTGTCATACGATTATAAAGAAAGAGAGTTGACTAAACTGAGGTCTAAGACGGAAAAGGAAATGTGAGAAGTTCTGTCCAAAAGACTTAGTTCCGCAGCTTACGCAATTTAGAAAATCTGCGAACATACAGATGAGAGATGGCCCGCCTAGTCTTCTTCAGTTACTTTCACAGCATCATGTCGGATGGTATCCTGTTGTTAGAGTTTGCTTCTCATATAGAAACCATATCTATATTGCAGAAGAGATCGGTACGAGCTATCAAAAAAAATGTGAGCTGTTACGGGATGCCTGGCAGAGAAGAAACATCAAAAAAGAATGGCCTGTAGCGAAACGAATTTTTTAGGTTTACCCCTCGCCTATAGATCACTTCAAAATGGGCCCCAAGGAATCGCTTGAAGAAAAGTAAAGAGGTGTTGGTCTAATGGTAGATACCCTGACTTTCATTCCGAGAGTCGAGTGGGTCGAATCCCGGCCGATCGTTCAACCAATGTCTTATTCTTTACAGAAAGAAGGAAAATATCGTGAGAAAGCCGACAATGAAATATCCTAGGACTCACCACCGTCCGAAACCGAAGGCATATAGGACATTGGCTAATTCGGAGTAGGCTCCAAAGGCGTCTTACTATTCTAACTCAGGATTGCCCTTTAGTGCAGTGGGACAATTTAGAGGGCTAACAAAAAAAAACCCAAAATTTGGGTTTCGGTTTAAATTAATTTATAAGTAGGTATTTAAAAGGAAAAAATCTACAAATCTAGACTAAAATAGGTACAGGTTTGTTTATAAAACAGTCACAATGTCTTATCTGAAAAAGTGCGATTCATCAGGATGTAACAATATTATGTTTCTAAACAGTCGCTATGGGAGTGATTTATTATTTTATTCCGGTTGCTGTTTGTAAGTCACGTTTTCGGCATGATTCCGTTTAGTATTACTCATTTTTTGCTACGATATTTTAATAAAACCTGCTTTTATATAAGAAGGGTAAGGTCATTTTGAGGTAAGCAAACTGAACTTATTTATTTATTTAACTGTACATAGTGTCGAAAAAAGCCACAACTGAATTTAGGTCCTTCTATTTTTTTTTAATTCGGTTATTTTCGAAATATGTACTTACTAGCTGCTCTCCGCGGTATCACCCGCGTAAAGGTCATAGCACACTTAAACGACTCTGCTCCAATACCGCTCCCATCCAACACTGCGCTAAACTAAGACGAGTGCTCGCAGTCTACGCGGCGACAGCTAGCAGGCAACCAGCAGTCCACGCGGCGACAGCTAGCAGACGGCTAGCTGTCCACCCGCCTTTACCGTACCGTACGATTTAAATCGTACGGTTGGCAACACTCCGCGACGACGCGCGCGGCGACTGTTAGCAGTAAGCGTGCGGCCAGCGCAAGCGGTAAGCTCGCTGAAAGCGAGCTGTCTGCTAATTTATGATGCCAATGTAAAATATATCTAAAGAGCAATATTTAAAGCCCATATTTGAATTATATTATTTTTGCCGGGTGGGAGCGGAGTCGTGTAAGTGGGCTATGACCTTTAGTCCTGATCCCTCAAGATCATCAAGTATCTTGTGTTACTGTCCATTACTTAAACTATCCCTATGCAAATTTTCATCCAAATCGGTGAAGCCGTTTGACCGTGATGAGGAAACAAACAAACGAATAAATAAACTTACGAATTTATAATATTATAGTGTAATAGTGTAATTTATATTTTCTATTCTTTAAAAGATACAGCACAAGATCGGTGTTGGTCTAGTGGTAGCTACCCTGACTTTGATTCAAAAGGTCGTGGTTTCGAATCCCGGCCAACCGCGTACCAATATATTTTTCTTTTGAAAGAAAATATGTCCGCTATTAACATCATGTGGTGAGGAAACCAAAGGCTTAAAGTCACGCAAAAAGGCCCAGCTATAGACCTAGTTGCCAAAACCTAAAAAACACAGTTAAATAAAATAAAGTTTTAAGAGTCGATTAACAATGATATAAATAGTTATGATCCTGTAGTCCTTTACAAAGAGTAATCAGGATTTGATGAAAGTCATTAGTCAAATTAATTCAACTGTCATTTGTTTAATTAACTGCAAGCATGACAATGATCTTAAAATAGCTGATAGATGTCGTATGTTGATAAGTGAGGTACCTACGTAGAGTGTCTAATAAATCCTACTAATATTATTAATGGGAAAATTTGTGTGTTAGTAAGTTAGGAGTATCTATGTTTGTTATTTCTTCACGCAAAAAACTACAGAGATGCACTATCTATACTATATTTTTTTTTAAATATTATTGCGATACTAGCTCATTTATTGACAATATTAGAATATACCGTATCTTCCCCTATAAGAACATCATTGTTTATAGGCGAGTTTTTATTTTGGACTTCTGCATTACTGTGTCAATCTTACATAAGGTAGACGTATGTTCTGAAATAAAACTGAATTTTCAGTCTGTACATAGCGAATTAATAAACACTTTTGCTTTATTTAAACCCTATTATACCGAGTGTCAAAGAATATACCTGTCTACCTATATTTTAAAAAGAAAAAGCACGGTCAAATACTGTATAATTAAAAAAATTTAACCGATTTCCTAGGTCTCTAAACGAGGGTACGTATTCGAATATCGAAAACTAAAGTATCTACAGTTTTAACCCCAATAGTCAAAACCCCTAAAATTACAATACCTAATGGGTGGTTGATCTAATTTCAAAATGGTGAAAGTTTTGAAAGTCGAATTAGTATTTTATTAAAGTTCATAAAACTTAATTTTACAATACATACACATGTTTATCTAAAAATCTAAACCTAACTATCTAAAACATCGAAAATATCGAGCAGATTCCAAAAAATATACGGAGCACTTCGACTAGGATAGGTTAAGGGCCCTATACCTGCTAAACTCAAAATCCATGTCGGGCGCATCGAAAATTGTTGATTATTTCATGACGGAATGTCGTAGAACTTTTTTTTGTGTATGGATTGTAGGTGACATTGTTTCTGATATTTTAGTGCAGTTTCCATACAAATATGTCGAAACGTATTGAAGCCTATCGACATTTTAGCCAAATCAGTCATTTTTAGTCTAAAATTTGGATAGGCTTTGCACCAATAGGAGGTTCTTGTCTTAAAACTACACCAAAATGTAGGAAACAATGTCACCTACAATCCATACACAAAAAAAAGTTCTACAACATTCCGTCATGCAATAATCAACAATTTTCGATGAGCCCGACAGGGATTTTCAGTTTCAAGGTCGTTGGCGTTGTTATTCCTCTTAAGTTAAAGAACCTATTTTGTTACGATTCAAAAAGTAATATTGTTTTCTTACCTACCCACCCAATTCATTAAGTCAAATGTTACAAATTAAATAATAATGAAAATACAACATTTCATTTCTCATAATTGCTCACCCACTATTCTTGTATATTATTATACGTAACAGACGTCTTGTTTAATGGTAGGTAACATCAATTTTAATTTCCTGAACTTAATAATAAGTAGCGTTTATTTGAAAGCCTTTGTATTAAGGTAGATAAAGTTAATTAAAAAGAAAGTAGGTATTTTAAGAACAGAGCTAACGCCTACGCTCAGAATGCCTCCTTATAATAGGGCGGGAAAAAAATATATCCCTTTACTATATTTCAGAAACTATTATCAAAAATGTAAACAAAGAAACTGACAATTTTAAAGGAAAACGTAAATAAAGGCCTGTCACTTTTAAATAAATGTATGGAATTTTTGTTTACGTTTCTGATCTAAGTTTCTGAAGTAGGGTAAAGGTGTATTATTGAGACCGATTTTGTTGAAGATATATTGCATCTTTTGATATAACATGTGTCACATTTTATCCCGATACAAGTACTACAGTACTCTGCAACTAGTATCTACCTATATCATACAAGCATAAAAATAAATAATAAATAAAATAAAATTAATAAATAAATAAACAAGGAAAAAAATATATTTTTCCCTTCCATCTCCAATGAACGAATAAAATCAGCGTCAAAATCAGATATATTGAAAATTATAGGTTAAAAAAAGTTCATTCCATTACCAGTAAAAAAGTTTTTTGTACAAAATCACGTGTTTTTAATTCAGCCAAACTACAGGTGGTCTTGCAGTGAAAATATTTCATGTTTTAACATAATTATAGCTTAGTTTGTACCATAATTACATATTGTTTCTTAACTAGTTTTTTTAAAACCTCAACTCGTGATTTTAAATAAACTGGCGCGATTATTTCGAGCGTGCCTTAGATCATATTTTATTTATTTATTTGATTCACAAAACAAGTAACAAAAATATTGATTAGATTAGATTAGATAACGCTTTATTGTTCCGAAATAAAATAAAATTACATTAGAATTAAAAACATAAAATAACCACAGAAACAAATAAAATTTAACTTAAACTAGACAACTAACTTTTAACTAGCAATATTGTACGTGTATTAGTAAATAATACATGTAATGAAATTTATTATTTATTAAATTAAATTAAATTATTTTAATCAGTTTTAGTTTTAATTTAGTTTTTAATTTTAATTATGTTTTATATGTAATGAATCATCGAGTTATGTTACACGTGATATTAACAGTAGGCATCTAATGTTTATGATTTAAAACACGTTTCGTATGCGTAAAAGGATTTGTTAGCACCTGATAATGAAAGTGAAATCATAAAAAATGTTACTCATACTCATTGAGAACGAGTAAGAGATTGGAAAATTACAGACTTTTTTTAAATGGCTATCGTTTCAGGAACTATTATGCGTCTGTACTTCATAGATAAGACTTAATAATATTATATAGTTGAACTCTATCCATATTAAATTTATATTTTCTTTTTAGTTTACAAACCTAGCCCCTGCCTCTACTCCACTTCAAAGAATGAAACTAATATATCGAAGTATTGAGTGTTTTTATCGATATCTTTTGGTGAAAGAATGTTTGATATCCGTCCAGTAGTTTTTGAGTTTATTCATTACAAACATACAGACACACACAAATACAAATCTTTCCTCTTTATAATATTAGTGTAGATGACAATATTTTATCGATGGTCAATTATATATTGTCTATAGTATTTTTGCTGTATTTTTACTTTATTATTTACGTATAGTTTTGACCCACTGTTGACAGTTGTCTTTAATTAGTAAATATTTTAAACATACACGATCTTCCTACACGCATATTAACATTTTCCTGTGTCTTATTTGCATACCTACCTATTGTTATTTTTTAATTTTCATACCTCTACGTTTCGACTATGTTACAATAGTCTTGGTCGCGAGGAGACTTACGACCACGACGATCAGTCTCCTGGCGTCCAAGACTATTGTCGAAACGTCAAGGTTAGGGTATTTAAAAATTACAATATGCAAATAAGATCAGGGAAAAATGTTTTATATAATTTATGTGGTTCAAATGTTCACAATGTTATAAAACGTTTAATAACTACAGTACTGCAATTCTACTACAAATTAAACATTACTTTTTTCGGTTTAAATCGTCAACGTTTCGATACTTGTAAAAATCCTGTCTGAAAGTCTCGAAACGTTGAGCATTGGAACAATGCTTAAAGTAATAAACACCACTAAATAAATACCACGCGATTAAAACCGAAACAGAAGAAAAATCTATTCTCCTACAAATGTAGAAAACCAACCTCGATCAGTATATACCTGCAATAGTAGGTTCTACAACAGTTATTGAACCTGCAGTTTGTAGAGAGCGGTATGTTTTCTGCACAAATATTAGCTAAACTCAGATGTGAGAAACCGGCGCGGCGCGGGCGAGCTCTACTATGAACATTGTGTTTGTATAAAGCAGGAGAAATCAAACTTAATTGATTTGAGTTTTAATTTCTGGTCAATTTATGTTGCTGTTTTAACAAATAATACAAAAACAAATATGTAGGTAGATACATATGAATCTAAAAACGTAACATTAAATAAAGCTAAAATACTAAACTAATTATCAATGTAATAGGTAGATACTTCGATCATATGGTAGATACATTAAAATATAACTAAACACCCAAGTAGGTACCTACCTATAAAACCTATTACAAAACTTTCACAACGAAAAATGTTTTAAAGCAAACACTTTATGAAATAAAGTATTTAAATACTACAAAAATAATAAAATTATACTCAAAACGATTTATATTTCTTGGTACATGATTGGCCTAATATTTTTCGGATTTGAAGGCTTAACTCGAAATACAGTAGGTAAGTCGTAAGTTCTTAATCGTAACAGATTTCATTGTCATATTAATTATAACTAAAGAATTATCTTTTAATTAAAACAAAATTAGGTATAATGTTATGTAGTAGGTATATCCGTTGTCTAGTTCCCATAGTAGAAGCCCAGTGATTACTTTGGGGCTAGATTGCGCTGTGTGCAACGTTGTGCAATATTTATTAAGCAGTTATTTAGTGTTTAATATTGTATCGACTTGTTTTTAATGACTTAACATTGACTGCGCTGTATTTATAACAGGACCAGGCTTGTCATGCAAAATTTATTGGGCTCAGTTATTGCGCTTTAAGTTGTCTACGGTAAAATTTATTAAATTGCCTAATGCTTTACGATTGCTATCAATACAGCAGTAAGGAATCTACATTAAGGGGACAGTCTACCTACTCTTTTCTCCATACAGACTTTACAAACGTAGGTACTGGGACTGGTACGTAGGACTGTTTCCTCCCTGGATAAAGTTATTAGAAAAAATATGTTTATACCATAAGTCCTATATCAGCCATGAGCATACTGCTTCAATTTAAGGAATAGGTTTGAGTTTTACTTATGTTCTAGCCACGTACAATCGTAATGTGTAAAATCACACACTATTTTTAACCGACTTCAAAAAAAGGTGGAGGTTTCCAATTGGACCCGTATATTGTTTGTTTGTATGTATGTATGTATGTGGATATGTCCGCGCCGTACTCCGGCATATGTAGTCCGATTTCGATAATTCTTTTTTAATTTGAAAGGTGAGTGTCCTGAGTTGGTCCCATAAAAATTTGGTGATGATCTGATGAGTATCTTCGGAATGATGACCAGAATAACATCCCAGAATGCATTAAATTACTACTTTATGTACTTCTACCAATAGAATCTGCTTTTTTGAAGTCGGTTTTTTTTTAATTATGTCAATCGATCAATCTATTGAACACGCTGACCAAGAAAAACTGTGTCACTACTTGGTTACTACGCAAAATTATATGTTAGTACATACCTAATATTACAAACCTATCATAATTGTATCATAATTATAATACATTGACAATTTACAAGTACCTACTTAATCGAATTTACGTAAACCGTGGGGATACACGGCATAGAATCGGGTTACCCCATCTCTTTCCGGAGGTGTCGTAAAAGGCGACTTAGGGTTGGACCTCATCTGGCAGCACGGAATCGCCTTTTTCCGTCGCCCTTCTCTTTTTGTCGCTTAGAACTGCCATTTGCTAGACCGAAACAGAAAGCATAATGCGATAGCACGCGGCGGAATCCTCGAGGCGATCCGGAAAAGGCGATTCCGTGCTGCCAGATGAGGTCCAACCCTAAGGGACCTGGGAGTCGCACCCTGATCCTTGAGATCTCCCTGCACGGTGGCGGGAATATACTTGGGGAAGATACGGTATATTCTAACATTGCGCAGTCGAAAAATGAGCTAGGAATCACAGTGTGACAGTATGTGTTCACGTGACAAAGGTTCCACATACGACTGAGGCTAGTGCGTCAGCTGACGTAGTTTTATCGTCTCATTTGCCATGGATAGGTACCGTATCTGCCCTTATTTGTTTTTATCTAAGTACCTACCTATGTGATTTTTGTTATCACACCTTTCAACTCCAAGGATCATACTTAACAACCTTTTCAGTAAAAGTTTTCAAAACATTACTTAAAAAGATTTTCAATTTTGCACCGTGTTAGCCGGGCTAACCGGAACGAGTATGTTATCGAAGAACGTGACTTCCCCTTAAATTTGTTGCCAATGAACTGAAAATTGCTTGCTTACGTCACAGGTGCTAAATGATTCAACCTGGTAAATATCGTGCTTTGAGAATTTTAATCTAAGTTAGGTACTAGGTTTACCTGTTTAGAACTAGAAAATGAAGTCTCTTTCAGAATATTAGGTGTTTAGTATGAAATTGAAGTTTTGTATGGATAATAAGGAAATATTGCATTATCTATAGGTACTAGGTACCTACAAAAAACTTGGTTATTTTTGAAGGGAAATCCCAATCTAATGAAACTTTTGACTTAGGTATGATTAGTTTGTGTGGTATGAAACAAATTGTGGTTTGTAATTTTCTTAAAATTGCTTTCATCAATATATTTATTAGGCAGGTAGGTTCATCTACTTGACTCTAAAATTTGGTTCTAACTTTAATCCATTATTTTTGTACAGTTTTGTGTGAATAGGTAACAACAATAATGAATATATCGCGTAGATCCTGGCTCGCGTTAGTACTTCTATTAATTTTTAAAAAATCTGGTCGTGAAATAGTAAGATTGTTTAAAATATATATCTCATCCCGGGAATTTGTTACTATGAGTACAAATAGTTTAATTTAGTTTCACTGGGTTTTTCCATTTAATCTTACAATTGGGTCATTGTACGTACGTGACTTGTTATTCCCTAAACTTTACTCTAACCATCCTAGACTGGGCTAGAAAGGCAGCCATCCACCAAGACTAAGGCTTCCGGAAGAGATTTTCCTACTTTCAGATATAGTGCCCGTTAGTTAATTAGTGCGAGTTTAAAATATTTCAAAAATGAAAATGATATCCTACTAATTTTATAAAGCTGAAAGTTTGTGAGTATGTATATGTGTGTGTTTGTTACTCAATCACGTAAAAACCGCTGAACCGATGGGTTTTGCCATTATGGCCCCGTTCCGTGGCGGCCACGTTCGTGATGGCCACGATTTACAAATTTATTGTTAACTAGCAGATTCCCGCGGTTTCACCCGCGTAAGTCCCGATCCCGTGGGAATATCGGGATCAAAAGTAGCCTATGTTACTCAGGGTGAATGTAGCTTTCTAATGGTGAAAGAATTTTTGAAATCGGTCTAGTAGTTTCGAAGATTACCCCCAATATACATACATACACACATCAACACCGTCTAGGGATATTCAGAATTTCTCAATTTACTCAAAAATTGTGTTTACTAACAAACAACATGTATATATTTTTGTTAAGCCTACTTATCAGACTATGATTTAGAATACAACAAAATATTGTTTTATGCTTAAATATTTTTTTATTTTAAAAATCGCAAAAAGTGAAATAATGTTAAATTTAAGATAACATGTCTATCTAAGGAAAAAAATAAAGTAAACCGAAATTATTAGGTTTTTTTATTTGAAGTTAAAATTAGTAGTCAGTGAAACCACCCATGACGTTAATCACGGCCCTGCAACGGTTTTTCATGCTTTGAATCAGGTTGTCAATATCTTGCTGCGGAATATTGTCCCAGGTCCTGCTAAGATGCAAAAAAAGTTGCTCTTCAGTCGCAACATTTGGAGGCAAATTCCTCAAAGCCCTTCTTTGAAGCATATCCCACGCGTGCTCTATGGGGTTTAGGTCTGGTGACTGCGCGGGCCAGTCTAAGACCGACACGTCGCGCTCCTCTAGCCAGCTGGTCACCACTCGCGCAGTGTGCGGACGGGCGTTGTCGTGCATGAGCGTGAAAACTTGGCCCATTTGCAGTCGATGGGGATAGATTATTGGTGCTAGCACCTGATTACGGTATTTTTCGGCAGTCATAGTGTTTCTGATCCAAACGAGGTCTGTTCTTCCACCAATACGAATTCCCGCCCAAACCATAATTGTTCCGCCATGGTATGGATGGACCTCCTGAGGGTGTTGCAGACGGTTGTTACGACCAGAAGCTCGCCATACGCGTACTCTACGTGAATCAGGATGAAATCCGAATCGGGACTCATCGGTAAACAACACTACCGACCACTCGATATCTTCCCAAGGCAAATGTTCTCTAGCCCACTGTAATCTTCGTCCACGATTTCCTCTGCGTAGTGCTAGAGTACGAAGCGGCCTGCGAGAATGAAGGTTAGCCTCGTGCAGTCTTCTCCTCACAGTTTGGTCACTGACAAGCACCTGGTGGTCTGACTGGAGCGTTTAAACCAACTGCATGGCCGTAACATTTGGTTGTCTTCTCGCGGCCACTTGCAAAAATCGGTCTTGTCTTTGGGTAGTTATCCGCTGTCCGCCTGGATGCCTTTCAGCCACTTCACCAGTAGCACGATAACGTGACCACAATCTTGATATCACGTTTTGTCTTGTTCCAATCTCCTCGGCAATACTCCGTTGAGTAGCCCCAGCTTGGAGCATTCCTACTGCCATTAACATTTCGTTTCTTGTTAAATGACGCCGCTGCATGATGCATACAGTTGTATTAAATTGTAATTAATCAAAAAAAAATATTAAAACTTCAATTTGTTTAAACAAAATTCTTAAAACTGCGTTAAGTAAATTTAAACCTTCGAACTCGCTACAATAATTGCCGCGCTAATCGTATGTTTTTAATTTTTTTTTTTAATTCAAATTTGGAATCATACAATAAGGCCTACACAATAAGGTTCCATTAAAATATTTTTAAATCGGCCAGTATTTTTTAAGTTTAAGAACTTTATATAAAATATCCCTAGACGATGTTGATGTGTGTACATACATACATACATGTTACCAACGTTACCTCTTTATAATATTAGTATAGATGACGATAAAATAGTAAAATAGTAAATTTAGCTAAAAAGTACCATCAGCAAGAGAGTCTTTAACAGTTGGTTAATAATATAAATTGTACTTACATAAATGTCTACAAAAAAATTAAAAGCACTTTTAAAATCGAATCGTTATAATCGCAAATATTTATAATTCTAAATAACAATCTGCTACTGTAGTAATCACAGGTCAAAATTATCACAATATTAATAATCAACTTTATAAATAAAAAAATAGTTTAAATTTTTGATAATAGAGCTACTTTTAAAACAGTTAAAAAACAGCAAACATTTACTCGAAAGGGGATAACAACATCAGCTGGTTTTCTGAAAAATGTTTTTTGTACTTTTAACGCCTTGTTCCTTGATTTATAAAGTGTGGTTTTCAGAGTTTCGAACGTCGGAGTTTGTGTACCAGGGCCTCTGTTCTTTAATTCCATCATCTTTTTTTCATAAATCTGCTGAATCGGATCATAATTGATGCCCACCTCGTTTTTTAATTCGTCGACCACTAGGTACACGCACTTCATTAAAAAAAATCTGGTACACATATATGACACACTTGGATAGTAACAAAGTCACTTGCATTATTTAATTTAACAGCACCAGTACATCGGGTTGTTTTTTTGCAGCAAGTCCAAGCACTTGAATATTTATTACGTCTATGTGAAACATATGCATGTCCAGCATGCAGTAATCTTTGCCCTCCTAATCCAGTTTTTACGAATTTGTAATTGCGCACGCGCTCATGAGAAGGACCTTCTTCCGACATTATGAAAAGACTAACTGAACTTACTGTTCTTTTGCAAATTGCATTCGCCATTGTTATATTGTATAGTTTTTAGGGTTCCGTACCCAAAGGGTAAAAACGGGACCCTATTACTGAGACTTCGCTGTCTGTCCGTCCGTCCGCCCGTCCGTCTGTCCGTCTGTCACCAGGCTGTATCTCATGAACCGTAATAGCTAGAAGGTTGAAATTTTCACAGAAGATGTATTTCGGTTGCCGCTACAACACCAAATAAAAACAAAATAAAACAATTATTTAAAAGGGGCTCCCATACAACAATCGTGTTTAAAAAACTACAAGGGAATTCTAGTACGAGTGAGATTGGTCGAGTCAAATCGAGTTGGTCATGGAAATCAAAATGGCTGCCCTATCTGTCAAATATACTAGTCTGCCTTCACTGACCAAAGAGTTTCTTATAAGTTTCAGATTTTCTTTGAATCAAAGTTGTTGTAAACCATTTTAGGGTTCCGTACCCAGTTGTGATAGTGGTACGGAACCCTTCGTGCGCGAGTTTTGCACTTGGATGGGTTTTTTATACCTTTTTTTTTTTTTTTTTTTAAAGAGGAGAAATGCTTCCTTATGCACTATCCCACCGCTCTGGGGGGAGCGGCGGGGATATGTGGGGCTCCCTGTTGGCCTAGGATGGTGGGCGGCCACAGGTTTACCCACTAAACTCCTCGGTGTCCTTCTCTTCACCTTATTCCAGGGGAAGGTAGGCACTGTTTGCACATACTACTACAATCCCCTGGGGTGATAGGTCTTAATGACCCCCTCTCCTAAAACCTTAAAAATGAAAAACCCTCACGAGAGGCGGCGTGGGACACGCCGCGCCGCCGCCATCTCGGGGGGTTTTTTATACCTAGTAAAAGGTAAAGTAAAAGGGTCAGACGAATTTGGCGGCACTGACTCTATTGTTTTACTTACCTAATGTAACCGGCTTGTTCCCGGGTAGATTTTACAACCCTTATTATTCTGTATTCTAGTTAGGTAGTTCATGTTCAAATTGACTGTTTTCTCTTAAATTATACAATAATTTAAAATTTTAGTATAAGAAATTTAAATTGTTATATTTACTTGGTATGTTTTCATATTTTATTTGTAAATTAATTAGGTTACATAAAACATTTTGCAAGGCTCATACTTTGTACCTTTCACATCAAATCTACGCGTTTTACACATTTGTAACAGAACAAATCACACTTTATATCACTTAAAATTGAAACTCATTTTTCGGTTTAAATTGCGTTGTGTTTAACATTGCAAAAACAGAAAAAACGAATATATCACGTTTTTATGTTAACGCTACAAGCAGAAAAATCACAAAATTAAATGCAATCAAAATGATCAAATTCGTGGCCATCTCGAACGTGGCCGCCGCGGAACGGGGCCATAATGGTAAAACCCGAACCGATTACTATGAAACTCGGTATGTAGTAAGCTGGATACCTGGAATATCACACTTTTTATAGGCTACTTTTTCAAGATTCAAGATGTATAAATTACATACGTACCTACGTTTTGAAATGTCGAGATTTTACTGTCACGATATTCCTGCGGAATCGGGACTTTCGCGGGTGAAACCGCGGGACGCAGCTAGTTACTTATATTTGCAATTTATTAATAATAATAAATATTGCACGACGTTACACACAGCGCAATCTAGCCCCAAACTAAGCACTAGGCTTGTACTATGGGTACTAGACAACGGATATACTACATATCATACTTTTTTTTTTTGTAAATACATACATATGATACACTAGCAGTGCCCGCGACTTCGTCCGCGTAGAAAAGTGACTTTCAGGATTTGTTTATTTATTTCTTCTCATCTGAGCGATGTTCCCGGTTGCATCTCTCTCGGGAGCCCGGGGTCCGATAAACCCCAAATTGTTTTTTTTTATTCGGGGTCGGCGCAGACGGTAAGTCATCATTGACCATACCTGCTGCAATTAGATTTGGCAATGTTTTTACGGCCGGCCGCCTGCCTGACACCAACCCTCTTAGGGATCAAGCCGTTTATCCGCCACCGCGCGGGGAGTACTTAAGGTTAGCTAATCTCCCTCAGATCCCTTAGTCGCCTTTACGACACCCACGGGATGAGATGGGGTAACCCTATTCTATGCCGGGGCTACACAGCTAATGTCGGGGCTACCCAGCTAGATTTGTTTATTTATTATTCTGTACTTATAACATCTGTACAAAAATTATATAAAACAAAATCCAATTAGATACGGAAATTGACAACAATAACTAAAAAAGACGTTTGTTGTATGGTAGCCCCTCTTAAATTTTTGTTTTATTTTGCTTTTCGTATTTGTTGTTGTAGCAGCTACCGAAATACATCCGCTGTGAAAATGTCAACCGTCCAGCTATAACGGTTCATGAGATACAGCCTGGTGACAGACGGACAGACGGACAGACGGACAGACGGACAGACGGACAGACGGACAGACGGACAGACGGACAGAGGGACAGACAGACAGCGAAGACTCAGTAATAAGGTTTCGTTTTTACCCTTTGGGTACGGAACCCTAAAAAAGAAGTATTAAAAAGTATCTCTGAGCACAACTGCTTTGCAAGGAGCCGACCGCGCTCATACATGCGCGCGCAATACTTAATACTTATTTGGTTGCAACATGCTTACATTTTTAATATCGCGATATCTTTTGAATGAAATGTCCGAATTAAATAATTTAAAAGGTCCTAAAACGGTATTGAATTCGTCTTGAATGTGAAGTAATTTATTTTGATAAGGATTAATACCAAGGTACAAAATAAAAGGTTATTAAAGCAACGGCATTTTAATTATTTACAAAAATTACAAAAACACTTATTGTGAGATAACTACAATAGTTAGACATATGGTGTCGCGATGTATTTTGTAGACAATTACATGTTCTACAAAGTTGTAGTACATAGTTTTGTTCTATATCCAATAGTTTTCGCAGCGCACGCGGCGTAAGGAATTTTTTGGTCATTTTTTTCACACCTTGTGTTACATTATTGAACTTTTAGTAAGGATCCCTATTTTTTTTGAAAATATAATATAGCCTATAGCCATCCTCAATAAATGGACTATCTAACACCGAAAGAATTTTTCAAATCGGACCAGTGGTTCCTGAGATTAGCGCGTTCAAACAAACAAACAAAAAAACAAACAAACTCTTCCGCTTTATAATATTAGTATAGATGGAAAACACTGAATATGGGTGAGTCCTAGGACATGTTGGTTTCTTCACGATGTTTTTCCTTCACCGTAAGAGCGATGTTATTAGCGCACATACCTTTTTCTTAAAGAAAAAGACATTGGTGCGCGGTCGGTCTGGATTCGAACTCACGACTCTCAGAATGAAAGCCGGGGTATCTACCACTAGACCAACACCGCTCTTATTTAAGAGCTCCGCTCTTAGAACACCGCTCTCTATTAAGAGTAGGTATGACCATCTGATCGTCCCAGAGCGATCAAAAAAAATACACGTTTCCTTTTTAAAAAGGATAGTAAAGATTGAAGAAGAAGAACACACTGACTCATTACAGACTGTAGGTAGGCGTCTGTGTTTCATTAAATTGTTAACAAAAAAATATTATCAATCATTTCGACCCACTTTAAACAGCGTTTACCGATAATTCGGAAGTCAATAACCTTTATAGTTTTATCTCTTGCGGGGATAATCTAGTTTATTTGGTGATAATTTTTGTTTATATAAAATTGCACACGGAAGTTTTTATTGCATCAAATATTTATTTAGATGGTTTAACTTTATTTTGTAGAAGCCCATTTATATTCGTAGTAAGTATTTAAGAGTAGAAATTAAAATATTTTTTTTCGATTTTTGCTGCTGCTATTATTAAACCCGGGGTCGCTCGGGTCATGAGTTAAAAAAAACGAAAAAAAAAAAAATAGTTTTATTTTAATCGAACATCGCGAAAACCGAGAAAAAAGTATAAAACAAAGTAGTGTATAGTAGTGTAAGTAGTATAAGATAAAATAACCTAAATATTTCTTTGTTTTAATCATGCTAGCTTTGAGCTACAAACAAAAACAAAGGCTATTTTATCTAGATTTTTTTAAAGAAAAATACAAATTCAAAGAAAAGCGATCGCCACAAGTGAACATTTTTGAATGCGTACTTTCCTTAAAATATGTGATAACCTGTTCGATAAAGATAACATTTTAATTTAGCTAATTTTAATATATTTTTTATTTAAATTGATAACTAATTTTAATGTATTTCTAAATATTTAAAAAGATTTATAGCATAATTTAAGAAGTAAACCAGTTTATCTATTTTAATATTATTATCAGCTCAATAAATTGAAGGTAATGTCTTTAACAAATGCTAATTAATTGAACGATTTGTTACCATGGTATCCATAATATATTGGTTTGTTTTTTCCTTTATCAGTTTTATGTTTTTTTTGTAACCTGTATTTTTTTATACGGTTTTCGGGATATTGATATCAAGAATGTCGTTGTGTCGCCCACAATCCAACCCCGCCACATCCACTTTTCATGAAATAAGAGGTTTTGATCTCTATGGATTTATTTTTAAACTTATTAATCTCAACAAACTATTTATAATATATGAACTTAGTTGCATCATGAATTTAGTTGATGCCGAAATAGTGTTTTTTTTATTAATTATTCACTAATGATATTAATCAATAATTGACCAATCAGAGAATCGGATTCTGGATGTAGCGGAGTTGGATTCTAGATGACACATATATATGTTTCACGTTGACAGGAGACTGTGAAAAGTCCTATAAGCGACGTAGTTTGTAAAATGCTAAACATAATAAAACGCGATTGACACCGAAAATTGAGTTTTTAATTTCAGTACTTATTTTGATATGGTCTCGGGCTTAATTAATCATGCACATTGTTATCACCTGTCTTCGAACGATACTATGTGCTTATTATCATACTGTAATTTTATTTCAGAAATTCGTAATGTGGTTATTATTATAATGAAATTGCATATCATTTTTAACATCTGAACAAGACTCGCTAATGCATAATAAAAAGACAATTCGCATAATATTAAACATCAATATTTTTACATCAGAAGATTGATATTCAAAAGGTGTCAAGCTATTTTTCCCGCCACATCGAAAATCATGTTTATACTCCGACTTTTATTGCACATGCCAATCTAAACGCGTCAGAAACTCATATTTTAAAAATTATAATATTATTAAAAACGTGTTTGGTTGGTAGCTATTAGATTTAAACCGACAGTTATATTAAATATCTGATATTTATTAAAGAAAAACATCTCGTGAGATTTTGCCGGTCGCAAGTGAAAGCATAGGGCAAAGAGCAGGTGGCATTATCTATATTTTGGCTTTACATTGCGTAGAGAATTTTGAATTTAGTGCTGTAAATAATCAAATTTGAATATTAGAGAAGTGACTATTTCTTGACTACTAGAAAATACAACCCGCGGCAAAAGTATGTACCTTTTTTAACAATTGGGTAATGTATTACTGCATTGTCTTGATACTTTGGGGGACGCGGCCAGGATATTATTTATGTGAGCCTTTTTTATTGTGATTTGTGACATCATTTATAAATCAACTTTATTTATTTATTTACACACATAAATTAAACTCATTTTTCGGTTTTGATCGCGTGGTGTTTATTACTAAATTAGTTTTGAGCCTTGTGTACAAGAAGAATCCTAAACAAGAGACCAGTAGGTCTCTTCTTCAGGATTGACCTGTAAAAGTCTCGAAACGTTGAGCGTTGGAACAATGCTAAAAGTACTAAACACCACATGATTAAATTAAATTTAAGACTTTAATTTCTGTCTAACATCGTGAAAACAAAAGAAAAATGTAGTAACACACAACAAAAATAGTACAAAACACACATTATATTGATAGTCAGACCTCCGTGTATTCACCATAATCATTGTTAAGGTGTTTGAGACTGTAGCCACCCATATATATCAAAAGATCAATTAATTATGAAATCATACTAACGAGTGTACTATGACTGGATAGAGATTGAGTAGGTAGGTATATAATAGGTACATCAGCTAGATTACTTGCTGACACAAAAGTGCCATATTATAACTTGATGACACATAAGTGCCATATAACTTGACTAGCTGCATTCCGCGGTTTCACAAGCGTAAGTCCCGACCCCGTGAAAATATCGGGATCAAAACAAGCCTATGTTACTCCTTAAAAATGTAGCTAACTTTTGGTAAAAGAATTTTTGAAATCGGTCCAGTAGTTTTTGAGTTAATTCAAAACAAACATACAGACGCACACACACACAAATTCAAATCTTTCCTCTTTATAATATTAGTATAGATATAGATGACAGATAAGTGTCATTTACGTACATTCGTAAAACAAGTGATTTTAGATGCGCCTTTGATTTTTTATGACTACACTCAGCAGTCAATTTCGTTATATTCTCTCACATGTTCACGTTAATGTTCACTTTACAATTTGTGTTCTGTGTCAAAATTAAAGGAAACAGTAAATAAATACAAATAATAATCAACAACAAAGCGTTTTAATACAACACAAATTGAAATTATTACGCAGCTCTGTTTGTTTCTCTCACAGTAATTTGTTTACATAAAGCTTAGAATATTAAATTACCGCAAACGCGAATAATTGGTGACACGTGACTTTATTAAGCCGAATTAGATTGCCTATTCTGCGGCCTAGTTCGTTTATATTCTATTTTAGTGTTTCCCTTTATAACCACGCTCTACCCACCTACGGAATCTTGTTATTTATTTGTAGTTTTAAAGTTACAAAAAAAAGAGATTTTTTGTCTTAATTTTTTGTGTGTACGATGAGCATCAAAAATCGAACACCACATTCAGATTTTTAATATCCCTATCTGTATTTATAAAATTCAAAGTCCTGACTGACCTATATATCAACGCAGAACCCAAACCGCTGGTTCTAGAATTTGAGAATGAAAGGAGGTCGGCTGAATTGGGCGGAGATAGACAAGTTATTCGATATGTTCATAAAATATTTTGTATTTTTCTTTATTTTATGAGCATTTTAGATTTTTCCTACAACTAAGGAATGATTTTTTACCATAAAATCGTAAAAAACCTCAATAAAAATCTACCATTTTCGGTCCTTTCAGATATGGCAATATTCCAAAAGTTACCATTTATTTAAACGATTGCTGTGTCGATAATCGAATGATTTTGAATCAATAATAATGTACCTAAATAATCCGTTGTCTTCTTTGTTTTGGTTTTAATTATTATCGTAACTATTTATGAACGACGTTTTATTGGACTCGATAATAATAATTCAATGAATAAATGACTAGAGAACTATGAGAAAATGTTTTAATAATTTAATAAAAATCGATTTAATAATCAATGTCAGATCGATATTGTATCTGTGGCAGATGTTCGAGAGTTTGATTGACAGCTCGCTTTCTGTCATTCTTGGGGATTTTGTGTTTGGTGTATTTTTGTATGTTTTTCGAGTTTTTTTCAAATCGACAACCTAGTGCTACGTTTACGGACTGATTGATCTTGCTCACACGACTAAACTTGGCATTCCTGGATTTTGTTTGGATAACTTGAACGATATACTTATTACATTAATTTTAAGGTTATTAAATTGACAATTAGTTGATCAAGTAAAATTCCAAATATCTCACTATTCCGGAGTTTTGAGTTAGAAAAACAGATTTTTGTATAATTAGTAATAAATCTAGATTCCAAACTGCTACTGTTCATTTCAGTTCACCTTCCGCCCGAGGTTCTATGAAGAGTTGCCGATCTCCTTTGGAGAGTGTGTTCTTTGTATTGTGAGTAGGGATCCACTAAGAAAGGGTATTTACTTTTACTTATATTGACTCAAAATCAAAGGAAATAGTAAATAAATACAAATAATAATCAACAACCAAGCGTTTCAATACAACACAAATTGAAATTATTACGCAGCTTTGTTTGCTTCTCTCACAGTAATTTGTTTACATAAAGCTTAGAATATTAAATTAACGCAAACGCGAATAATTGGTGACACGTGACTTCATTAAGCCGAATTAGATTGCCTATTCTGAAGTCTAGTTCGTTTATAGTCTATTTAAGGTTTCTCTTTACAACCACGCTTTAACCACCTACGGATACGCACACATGTTATTTCTTTGTAGTTTCAAAGTTATACATAAAATTAAGATTTCTCACACCTCCATATTCAAGAGTCTTAATTTTTTGTGTGTACGATGAGCATCAAAAATCGATTACCACATTCAAATTTTCAAAATCGCAATTCATTATAGTTGCGGGGTGTCAAAATAGGACAGAAAATAAAAGAGAAGATTTATTGTTTACAATGTCCGCCCTGTTTCCCACAAATTACGATTCATTAGCGATTTTGAAAATCTAAATATGGTCATCGAATTTTGATACCCTAAATACCGATTTTTTAAGTCCATTTAAAAAAATGTGTTTTAATTTTATTTGACTTTGTCGCTTCCCATACCTACATAGCCAAATTTTCTTGCAAAATAGGTTTTGAAATCGAAAGCACCTAAACTTCCATGTTTTATTATTAGGTAAATATAGAATCTAGTAACTTTGCTGTTCCATAAATTTCAAATAGAACGGCGAAGTCATGTAATAAAAAACATTAGGTAAAGGTAATATTTTACACCTCATAGACTCAATTTACATCCAATAAATATGTCATAGTTTGTATTCGTTGCTTTTCTTTCTCATTTGTTTATATTCTTGTTGGAATCTTGTTAGTTAAGCCTTGATAAAATATTCAATTTAATAATTCAAAGCCAATTAGTGTTATCTACTAATTAAAATTATTTTTAACAACAATAAAAAATAACAGATTATCAATTTGACAAAAGTTTCCGTACCTAACCCGGTAAACTCGGTGGTAAGGTGGTTCTTCACTTTTGTTGCAAGACTGTACCTGTGACTCGAAAACAATCCCAAAAAGCATTGCGTTCAAATATTTCGAAATTATAGTTGAAAACTTGTTTACTTGTTTACAACTTAACATTTGTTAAGACATTGCTAAGTTGACAACTTAGAAAGGTTATACGTAGCAAAAGGTTTTTGTATTAAGTAAATACGTCTACATAGTTATACATAAGTTAATATTTTAACTTGACTTATTTGCTTACATTTAATGAACATTTTAATTAATTATAGAATTGTTACCTAAAGCGCTGGTAATTTATTAACAATTTAACAGTGTTATTTTTCAAAAACACATGATGGACTGGGGCCCATTCGCCCTTTCTAAATTTGTTATGGTCGACTGGACCCACGTTTGTTTTGGATGTGGGCCCAGTCGACCACCAAAAACCTATTTTTCGTGGTCAACTGGGCTCACATCGGAAGTGAATCAGGGGACACCTTTAATGACACCTTTTGCACATCAATTAAAATTTCGCGAATATAAGAACACCCGGTCTTATTGTTGTAAAAAAATACATTCTACTTAAAAACGTTCACGAAACACTATTTAAAAGTAGCATGACATCCATGCTTAGGTACATAGGTAGGTATTAATACTGTTTGATTATGTTTGTATTTAAACTGAATTGTGTAATTTAATGCTAAGCAATCGAAATGTGTTTTCGCACCTACAAAGCACTTGTTTATTTATTATGAAATCATTTGACAGATTTTTTTTTCGTTTCTCACTTACACACTTTATACAAGTAGGTATCTAAGCATAATACTATATTATGCTTAGATACAATTAAGTTACGAAGTAGTTCAATATATTCGATTTAAATTTCGCAAATATAATTAAAATTAAATACAAAACAAACTTTACACATTTAAATGCAAATTATTAAGATACTAAAAAAATAAAAAAAATACTAGGTATATAATAGATACAAAACAAGTAAAACAAAAAATAACATGACCACCTATACCTAAGTAAGTACCTAATTCAATTTATTTCAATTATATTCAATTAAAACCGAGAATGCATCATAATTTAGAACATCACCCTTATTGGATTCGGTTAAAAAGATGGATTTAATTTAAAAAAATATATAGAATATTTTTATAATTATGTACCTATTTGATCACTACTCTTAGTTTGGGGACGTGTAAAAAATAAAAATATTCAAAATAAAACAATAAAAAACTACTTACAAAATCCAATTATTCATCTTGATTTCCATTATTAGCAAAAAAACACAACACTATAACATAATCACAGACAAAACCAAAATAGTATAGTTTTGTATTATTTTTCTATTTCACTTCTTAATCGGCAACATCGCGTGCTTTGTTTCGGCTTGCGAAGTGCGTGTGCGCAACGGAACGATATGACATCGACTGAAGTGGATTCTACTCTATTGTCAAAGCTTGCGAAGCTTTGATCATTGTTTTGTTTTAAATATTTACATATATGTACTTAGGTACCTACGTAATGTGTTTGTAGTTTCATACGCGTTACATTGTAATAAAGACTATATCTCGAACTTGTGAGTAATACCTAAATTTAAAAATCAATTATACCTACTGGACAAATCAATCAGTCTGGCTAGAACATAGCGCCACTCAACAACAACTTTATCTTTTTTTTTAAAACACGATAGATTCAATGAGCGTTTGACCGCTATCTCACCTAATAATAGTGATGAATGACTGATGATATAGTCTAAGATGTAACCGCTCTTTTTTTTAAATCTATTATTTACCAAAAGGACGGTAATGTCGCACTGTTAGGCTATCACCGTGCGGTGATAGCCTAACAGTGCGACATTACCGCGCGTCTACGCAACCTGAAAAAAAAAACAAGTTGGTAAAGCGCTAAAGCTTCCTCTGACAGAGGGCAACCCAGAGCACCCACCACACCGCCGACCAGACACATGTTAAAACTAAATCTAGATTATATTGCAAATCGCTGATCCTCATTCCGAACACATTCCATCATAATATAAGTAGCGCCTTCCTAGAAAATAGAAGACAGCAGTGAAATAAGATTTGACCCGTCTTAGTGGCTGCACTAGTCTACGTATCGGAATCATCTTTTGAAGACAAACGTTTTGAATCGAAGGGATGTTTTTGAGTAATAGCGATCTGAAGGGCGTCACTTCATGCCCCGCTGAAGTATTCAGTTTTTAAAATACAAATTAGAACCCGCAAATAAAAAAACGTATATTGACCTTGCTTCCAGTTGTCTCATTGTCGCCACAATAGCACTAAAGTCTTTAATAAAGTACCCTACTACATATAATTATGTACTTGCATTTTTATGTCGCATTGCAAAATTCAGTATCAAGGAAGCAAAAAATTACTAGTAGAATCTGTAGCTGATAAAATAGTAGGTACACTGCAATGCAGAAGGTTGCGGGTTCGATTCCCGCCGGGTGCAAGTATTTATGCTTAAAAATAAATATTTGTGTCTGGTCTGGGTGTCCCTATAGGTACCTATAAAATAGGTATTATATTCGTTGTCTAGTCACCGTAACACAAGCTTGGTAGGTAGTTTACTACGGGGCTAGATGGCGCTGTGTGTTGTTCACAGAATTTATTTAATATTGCCGCTGATAGTAGAGAGCTGAAATTTGGAGAGTGTTGGTATACAGAAGTATATGATAGAATTAATGGATTAAGAAAGGATCACCCGCATTCATGAACCCTCATTCGAAACCGCGGGACATAGGTAGTAAATAAATAAGATGACAGCCTATCCACTATATTATGACAAGGATGGAAGTGAATAATGAGATGACAGTTTATAAAGTAGGTATAATAAAAGAGAGTAGTTCAATAAAAAAAAACTATCTTTAATAATTTTTATTGTAAGATGTACGATTGATTATTCTTTATTGCGACAATCATGTGAATCACATGATCATTGCAAAAAACCACATGAGTTTCTTGTGTCTTCTTTTCATTGGAGGACGCGATATAAAGATACACTAAATTGTTAGACGATTTAAATCGATCAAGTGAAATCTTATTGAATAAAATGATATGTTGGCTTTGACTTTGACCAGACGAAGAGGGCTTAAGAGGATAGTCTCCATTCTCTTTCTCCATACAAACGTGTTTAAATTTTCCTCCCTGGATAAAGACATTAGAGCAAATATGTTTACGCCATAAAACTTATTCTGTCATGCATGACTATGCATCTACCTTTTTATTTTTTTATTATTATTTTAATTAGAAAATAAAAAAAAATAAAAATGTAGATGCATTGTCATAACAGATATAGGTTTTATGGCATAAACATATTTGCTCTAATGTCTTTATCCAGGGAGGAAAATTTAAACTACGTTTGTATGGAGAAAGAGAATGGAGACTATCCTCTTAATATTATGTGATCAAAGGCCTAGGTACCGTTCCCACGGGTTCCTTACGCCATTCCGGAACACTATCTCCAGAAAGACGCTTCCTAGATAACAAACTGACAGACATTAGCGTTTTTAATTTGTCCGATTAGTTATTTCATTGACAACGATGGCGAAGCGAGGCTTGAACTGGCGTTTTTGAGTCAGTACCCCAAAGTCTATACCAACTAGACCACACGAGTTCCCTTCTCGAGCGATGAATTTAAAAACAAGTGTCTCCCCGGTCTAGTGTTTTTGATTTAGGCTCGTTTGAACGCCATCGATCCACACTACAGGAAATCACTTTCCAATAATTTTACCTGCGAGAAATTATTAACTTCACAGTTAACTCTCTTTGCCAGACAAACCGTATGTCTCAAATATCTTCTATAATACTCTTATGAACACCGTGGCTAACATTAAAAAATATCACCTATTTTGGGAGATATTTGAATCACACTGTCTGCCCCGTATCCGATCTTACCTGACTATAGGTACTCTATTTCGTAATTTGTTTTTTTTTACTGCTCTAGGCAGACCTACTAGAAATATTTTCAAGGAAAACGAAAACGAAGATAAAAATAAATAAATTGTGTCAACAACACACAGCGCCATCTAGCCCCGTGGTAAGCGACTAAGCTTGTGTTACGGTGACTAGACAATGGATATAATTACTTATATTTTTTTTTCTTTTGTAAATACATACATATCATACATAGAGGAATACCCAGACCAGACACAAATATTTATTTTTAAGCATAAATACTTGCACTCGGCGGGAATCGAACCCGCAACCTTCTGCATTGTAGTCGTGCTTTCGCACGACGCGCCACAGAGGTCGTCAAAAAGAGAGGAGAGAGAGAGAGAGAGAAGAGAGGGGTCAGAGGTCGAATATTTCTAAGATTACCTACTCTAGTTATTTTTATACGATTTTTATTTAGTAGTAAAGTCTCTACATGTATGGTAAGTAAAGTCAATACTATCTTGTAATTATTCAGTCCAATCAATGCGAGCACTAAAACTACAGAGACATGTCATTGTAAAGTGCGCCGGCGCCGGTAGCGTTCTAAAACCGGTGGAATTTACTTGTCTTAGTACTTTTTTTATGACATTTTGCTGCTAAAGCGTATAAAGCAATGAGTTTTAAGTTCATACACTTCTATAACTACAATAATTAAGAATGTATAAATTAAATTAGGTCTAGTGTATTTTTTTCCATAACTAGTGCAAGACAAGACTCTATATGTCAGCATTTATAGGTATACGTTAACTTCTCTAAAATTAGCGACGGATTTTAATTGTGGTATTTACGGTCGAATACAGAAATGCACCTCAAAATTTGAGCTCTACTTAAACAACTAAGCACCTCTCAGATTCAAAAAATCCCATACTATTTTTCAATTTAGAAGCTCTTCAATTATTTAAGTACGCCTCAAATTTTAAACTGGCGTTTCCGTATTCGGCTGTTAGGGAATTTGTTCCGGTAGGTAGGTATATACCTAATTATAATTATTTATTATACCTACATGGGTCGAGTAGCTGAAACAAAAAGATTACAAAGAACCTACATACTGGCGAATTATGAAGCTATGTAGGTACGGAAAACACCCAGCGAAATCTCTAAAGCCGTGTTTCCACCGCAAAAAAGGAATGAGAAATGAACAAACATAGGTAGGTACATTTAAATTCGTAAATAAATTCGGAGAATTTATTATTTATTATAGGTATATACATACAATATTTCATAAAGTGAAATAATAATATGAAACCGAGCGTTGTATGTTTATTAATTTGTCATTCCTCTTTAGCGGTGGCTTTAAAATTAAATTGACGCCTGAGTAGGAAAATAATCACCATATTCAAATGACACTACTGAATGTTACTGAAAAACTACTGCTTCGTCTAAACGTAGGGTGTTAAATAAAATAAATAAAATAATAAATAATAAATCATTTATTTCTACAAGTAATACATTAAAATTAAACACTATCTCTCCACACTAGGCGAAGCCTGTCCTGTGGAGAGAATATATCCAGGATACAGTAGGTATAGGTTACACTTATGAGAAATAAAATAAAAACAGTATAGGTACAATATAAAAACTAAAACAATACAGAAATGGCTGGGAATGTGGAATAGGATAGATTGTGGGGTATAGGAGGTATGGGGGGAAGTGGAGGATAGGTGTTTGAGGAACATTATTTGTGAATCGTCAATAGTCCTTCAGAGTCGTCGTATGTCAAAGTCATGAGAAATTTAGTCAGAAGTTTCTTGGCAGCAAACACAGAGTCCAGCCTAAAATTACAAATCTGCACCAGTTTATTATAAACGAAAGGAAATTTAAATTTCCTAAACTGCTTAGCGAATGAAGTACGCACTAGGGGGATAGGAACCATGAACAATCTATTTTTGAGGAGATCCTTATAATTATGGGATGTAATTACTGATTTATGGACAAAGAGAGCCACTCTCAAAAAGTAAAGCCTTCTCACACTGAGCACCTGAGCTTCCTGATATAGAGAAGTAGTGGGATAGCGTTTTGGTTTTCTCAGTGCAACCTTGAGTACACTTCTGTGAGCTCTTTCTAAAATAATAAGGGTAGAAGCGTAAACACCACCCCACGCCAGGATGCAGTAGTTTACTATCGACTGACACAGAGCTAGGAAAATTGTCCTCAACAGCTGAAGACCCATGCAGTTTCGGAGTTCCCCAAGTACGTGCATCAGTCTCCTCACGCGGCCCGATGTCGTCTCCATGTGCGCTAAAAAAAACTATTAATAAAAACTATTAATAACAATAACAATTAAAGCAACCAAAAAATGTCTTTAATTTCAATTAGAATATTTTCTACTGCAAAGCTACCGCGCTATTTCCGTTGATATCAACTCGATGTCGACGCGGTAGTTTGACATCTTTGACAGTTAGGTTTTCAATTTTGACACGCGCGCATCAATGGCCGTCAGCCGTCGATTTGAAGATTTTCTTTCAAAAATCTCATTTTCATTCATTTAATCAGACGCGTCGATTTGAAATTTTCGCGGTCCGAAATTTGGCTGTCAACTGTCAAATTCGATGCCGATGCCGACGGAACTAGCGCAGTAGCCTCCCTGCTACTCGTTCCTACACAAAAATGTATATTTGTATATACAAATATACATTTTTGTCTACCCCCTCTTCAGGATTGAATCCAATCCCAAGTCACCTGGAAAGGTCTCAAAACGTTGAGCGTTGTAACAATGCTAAAAGCACCATGATATTCAAACCGAAAAATGTCTTTAATTCCAATACAATATCGCGAAAAGAGAAGAAAAATCGAAATATTCTAATCTTTAATTTTAGTACACAAACTACCATCAAAAGACCAATTTTATTTTCACAGATCATCAACAGGCCTATAGTTTATTACAGAATGGTGCGGACTATTCTATTATCACATAGTATAATTTACAAGATGTTTATTTTAGTTCGAACGTCACCCAAATCGTTGTCAACCACAACGATTCTCGCAAAAAATATATTCATTACACGATTGCAATTTATTATCAACAGAAATAGACGAGAGTGCTTCTCAAATTATATTCGATGTTTTAAATAGCTTTGGGAAATTTATTTCGGTTGATCAGTGTCTATTTTATTTTGTTTGTTTTGCGTTTGATACGCATGGGTGGCCAGATATTCTGAATTAAATCTTTTTAGATAAAAGAAAGTCGTGTTTATTACACTTCTTATAACTCAAGAACGGCTGAACTGATTTGGCTGAATGATGGTGGGGAGGTAGCTTAGAACCAGGATAACGACGTAGAATACGTTTAGGGCCCTATAGCCGCTAAATTGAAAATCCCTGTCAGGCTCATCGAAAATTGTTGATTATTTCATGACGGAATGTCGTAGAACTTTTTTTTGTTTATGGATTGTAGGTGACATTGTTTCCTACATTTTAGTGTAGTTTTAAGACGAAAACCTCCTATTGGTGCAAAGCCTATCCAAATTTTAGACAAAAAATGTCTCTTTTGGCTAAAATGTCGATAGGCTTCAATACGTTTCGACATATTTGTCTGGAAACTGCACTAAAATGTCGGAAACAATGTCGATTACAATCCATACACAAAAAAAAGTACAACAACATTCCGTTATGAAATAATCAACAATTTTCGATGAACCCGACATGGATTTTGAGTTTAGCGGGTATAGGGCTTTTCTTCTTCTTTTCCTTTTCCCATTTTAGGTGGGGCTCTCCTAATTAATTTGCACCAGGCGCTTCTGTCCTGGATTGTCTCTAAATCTATATTGGCTTGCTTTATAGTTCGGGTCATGTTAGTCCACCAGGTGCCAGGGGGTCCTCCTCGTTTTTTTTCAGGTAATTCTAGCGCCCTGCGAACCATATAGTCATTGTCTCTGCGCATAACTAATCGGCCGACTAATGGGCAATTTTATAAGATAACTACTAGTCAGCTAGTCTGTTAGTCCTTAAAAACCATAGTCGGCCCATCTCTATTAAATAATTGCTAATTGATGGATTGTTTGAACGCTTTATTGTTCTCACCAAAAATAAATTACAATAAAATAAAGTATAGTACCTACAATAAAACAAATAAAGCTAATTATCAAAGTTTTAATAATAAAGCTATTATTACTGATGACATATTGGTTTAAAACAATTTAACATGATTGTAGAACATAAATGGGTCATTCTCAACACGTCATTAAGTTTAAAGTCACTCTACTATTGTGTTTACGCGAGAACTGAGGCGGGAACGAATTGAAAATTTATAGCAAGTAATCAATTTATGAGTAAAAATAAATCATTGGGTTTAGGTTCCATAGAAAATTGGTTTTAATGACATAAGTTAAATAAAAACCTCAGTAACTATAAAAAATGCTTATTTATTTTTCAAGTTAGATATACCTCTCTACTTACCTACAAATACTATTTAAAAATAGGATACTTCTTGTTGAGAACAGGACGACCTTAGTATATAGTTTTTTATGTACATAGTTTTAAGATGTCTTTTATGTGTTAGATTATAAGTTTCTGCGTAAATTGTATTCCGTGTAAATGATCTGCCCTGCCGCGTTTGACTATATCAAGCGCGACAGGGTCAGAGCTATCAATAAAGTGAGATGCAAGGTGGGACCTTCAGTCTGATGTAATGCGTATTAAATGTTGCGCAATCATTTCTAATATAAGGCAGGGATATTTGTGTGAAAGTCAGAAGCTGTTTGCACTGCGCTGAAGACACCTGACTGGAACTAAGAACTAAGAACTAAGAACTCAAATGAAAATAGAACTAGGAACATTAAAGAATAAAGAAGTTTACATAACATCAGGCGTGTTTTTATTTGGGAGCGCGCAGACAAGCAGGGAGCGAACATACAGTCCACTAAGCCGAGGAGAGAGAAAGAGAGGAGTAGAGGAGTAGAGACAAGGTAGACTACGAGTCGTAACAATACGAGTCGTAACAAGGTAGACTTAGTCGTAACGTAACGTTGTTTCGAAAACTACTCCGAGGCGTCGAGGAGGCAACCACCCTGTCCGACGGATCCAGGACACTTCTTATGTTATTTCTTAATTACTGGCAAAATATTAAGTAATAAAGAAATAGAAATCCCGCTGTATCCCCGGCATAATACCTCAATGTTACTCTTAATGTTTCTATGTTACTTAAGCCAGGCAGAAGGAACAAGAATATTATAGTTTTTAAAATTCATGTTTGTCTATCTGTCTGTTTCTGTGTTAATCATGCTTTCAAAAACTATGTACTTGACCGATTTTAATTTGATTGGAACATTTGGGTTACTCTACTCTGTTTCTAAAGAAGATCGGGAAATAAAAACGTTTTTTCCCGTGCCCATGGAGTCGCCATTGTTTTCCAATCGAGACAAACGCCGGCGAAGCCGCGGGTCGCAGCTAGTATATTATCAGACCCAGTATATTATAATTTAACCGAGATATCTTTTTCAATGTTTATTTTAGGGTCTTACTTAAAAAAAGTTGCATAAATATTTTTATATGGACGGAACCCTAAAAGCGGCAACACAAGAGATGACAAGCTCCCCCACCCAAATTCGACACGCGTTAAATTAACGTTGTAAAATCGACCTTAATTTTATAATTGTAAAAATACTGCCCCAATCATTCATTAGAGAATCAAGTCCTTGACACGATTTTGACAAATTTATAATTGAAGATCATTCGGAAACGATAAAGATCAAAGTAAAAAAATTAGGTCGTCTGGAAGTGTCATGTTTTTATTACAATTTTTGCATTGAGCTGTCATTTTTAGGGTTCCGTACTCAAAGGTTAAAACGGGACCCTATTACTGATACTTCGCTGTCTGTCTGTCTGTCCGTCTGTCCGTCTGTCACCAGGTGTATCTCATGAACCGCAATAGCTAGACGGTTGAAATTTTCACAGAAGATGTATTTCGGTAGCCGCTATAACAACAAATATAAACTAAAAACAAAATAAAACAAATATTTAAGAGGGGCTCCCATACAACAAACGTGTTTCAAAAACAACAAGGTAATTTTATTACAATGTTAGGTCGCTTCTGATTGGTCAGAGTCAAATCGAGTCATGGAATTCAAAATGGCTGCCCTGCCTGTCAAATATACCAGTCTGGCTTCTCTAACCAAATAGATTCTAATAAGTTTCAAATTTTCTTTTTACCAAACTATTTTTTATTTTTTTATTCAATTTATTTTGAGAGTTGCGGTGTACGAAGCTACATATTCTACTGATTTCACATGTTACTATCAAATTTAAAATTGGTTGGTCCAGTGTTCATTTTAGCGTACCCAATTGTGATAGTGGTACGGAACCCTTCGAGCGCGAGTGTCGCACTTGGCCGGATTTTTTTCGTCTAGTCACACTTGGGTTGGGTAATGACATCATAGGAGTTTTACAACTCTATTTTATTGTTGTATTCTTGTATATTATTATGAGGTAAGACGTTAGATTAACGGTCGAATCATGTTTTATTTTCCTTCATATTATATTACCTATTAGTGTAAATTTAGTAAAACTTCGTCATTATATTATTTTCTAGGTAATGATGTAACGTAAGTAATATTCGTATTTGCCGTATGGTAGACTTTTAATTTCCTATATAGGTACATCTTAATTGCGAGATTTTTACCTTTTTAATATGTAATTATGTGTTCCAATCGTGTTAGTTTAAAACATTTTCTAGACTTTTACCAAATATTCGTACCTATTCGTTGCGAATATAAAATAATTAAAAAAAATGTTTTTCATCTCCAGGAGATTCTAAAAATCTGAAATGTTGGTTCTTGCATTCTTTACGCGTTGTTTTTTGAATGTTTCCGAAATTTGGTAGTTGGGAGTTTTGATACTAGGCATTCACATAAGTGATTACTGATTACCAACACTCGTGAGTTGAGTAGGTTCCACTAGCAGTGAGTGTCGAAATCTCAGGTCCTATTGCAAGATACCCTACCCTACCTTTCACTTTCTGTAATTTCTTGTCCATCCAAAGGTTGGCTGGATGAGATCGCTTTAAGCGATAAGGCCGCCATTTGTTCCACCTAGTTTTTAAAATGTTTATCTTATTTTGTTTTTTTTTTGGATTTTCTGTGGCTGTGTACAATAAAGAATTAATCAAATAATCAATCAGGATCTAAAGTGGTATTTGAAAGAAAAAAAATAGACGGACGGACGGACAGACAGATTGACAGCGAAGTCGAACCCTTTGGGTACGGAACCCTAAAATATAACTATAGAGAACGTACTCCTTTTTTTGAAGTCGGTTAAAAACCTAAATTCTAAAAACTAATACAATTCAATATATTATTCTTATAATATTCTCTTGGCTGACACAACACAGTCGCTCGCAATGTGAATTCTAATTTGGACCATTTTGATAAATTATTTCGCGTGCGAAAAATATTATTTTTGCCTCCAACCAAATCGTGAGAGGCAAACGCCGTTTTTGTCAATCATGTTGTCACTAAAAAGTATTGCATTTATGATTTGATTATATAATTCGCCATTTGTTATAATCGTTTGTATGCCCGATTGTACCTTTAAAAATACCCATTTTTTACACACGGTAGATGAGCGTTTGACCACTATCTTACTTGATGGTAAGTGATGACATGATGGTGTTAGATGGAAGACGATCATCTAGAATCTAGAATAAGGATGTAGTGGACAATTGGTCAAGTCTACAAATTGTGTCAATTGGGCAAGCATATAGTTACCGCATAATTAAGTGTTCATTCGTCAAGTAGTGTGTCAATCGGTCAAGTCTTCGTAAAGTGTCCCCAGTGATGTGTCTACTAAAAGAAGTTAGTTTCAGATGCGTTTTCTTTAATTTTTCATGGCTACAAACACTCAAAGAAATTTACTCTAAAATACCTTGAATTTGAAACAAGAGCGAGATGGTGTCATTTTTAATGAGAACAAAAAAGACAGCTGTCGAATGAATGTCAAATTTTTGTCACAGTTTTATTAGAGCAAGGCGCTTCTATGGTTACATTTCTCTGTGTGAAACCTGTCAACATGATTTGGTGTGATTTTTTCATTCCTGTTTCAAAAACCGTATTGAATTTAGGTCTACGGAAGGTGTGTGACATCCATTCGTTTAGAACTTGATGGATTAGATTTGATTCAATGGGAACGTTTTATACCCGACTGCACGACGCAAAGAAGGGTTATGTGTTTTTCAGTGTATGTATGTATGTATGTTTGTTTGTTTGTATGTTTGTTCCTATGTGGCGCTCCAGAGGCCAAAAGGATGGACCGATTTTCATGATTTGCACGTCAATCGATTCGTCTTAATCCTGGGAGTGTCAGTAAAGACATGACAGTTATCAAAATTCAAAATGGCGACCACCAGACGCCATATTGTATTCGCGATTTTGTTCAACCAATATCGCGAAACCAGAAGAAAATTCTAAATATATTCATAATAGAATAAATACAAAATATATTCATAACTTAAAACATAATGAAATTAAACGCTAACACATGTGCCAGTAGGTATACGAGTCTGGTATTCTATTTCGACTTTCGACTAACAATATGTCCATTATTTACGTTACGATCTGAATCGTACGAGCGTTTAATTAAGGACCCGGAAATTGGGGTACTAAAATAGCTCGGTATTAACAAATAATGTGTTAATAAGAGGGCAATTTCGAAGATAATATTGTAAAACGATTTGTAAATTTTACTAAAGGGGAAGAAAATGGTGAAAATAATGAGGTCCTGAGGGAGTTAAAGTCAAAACCATTTTTGAATAGATACCTACGTTTCTAAGTCGTTATTAAAGATTTATTGCGTCTCATGGTTTTCTGGAAAAATATCATCAACATTTTTATTATTTACTATTGATAGGGTACGGGGACTGTAGCGTGTCAGGCGACACCCCGGCTGCAATGCAGAAGATTGCGGGCTTGATTCCCGCCGGGAATAATTAAATGATTTATGTTGATCATAATGTTTGTATTCTGTTCCGGAGACAGAAGAATCAACTTTTATTAAAAAAAACACTATATAGTGTCTGTAACTTCTTATGATTTTCGGATTTTAAATATCGTTAGTGCCAAAATGTTGAATTTCCCAAAATGATAAATTCCCAAAATGCTGAACTTCCCCAAATGTTGAATTTCTTAAAATGTTGAATTCCTAAAAAAAATTGTTTAAAGCTATGAAACAGCTACAAGTCGTTAATTCCCAACATGGTAAGGTAAGGATACTTCAAGTCAGTCACGCAATATTGTCTAGTCTAGATAACCGATAGACGTAATTGTAAATTGTAGTTCGGTTTATGTAGTTAACTAGAGGAAATCACTTTTCTAATGGTTAACGTGCTAGATAAGGAAGATTGGTTATAAACGCAAAATAGATACTACTTAATGATTAGAATAACAGCATAGGGGGAATCCGCAATGAAACGGACGTGTCTTGAAACGGACACCATCGAACATAATATGTTATTGTAAGTTTTTTCTGTGTTGACACCATTGATGACCATAGATCTGTGGGCCTGTGACCATAGATCCTTGTCTATGGTCATCAATGCTGCTAACACCCAAAAAATCTAAAATATTTTCAATCAAAACTTGAGATATCGATTGTGATCGTTTCAAAACACGTCCGTTTCATAGTGGATTCCCCCTACTGTGATTTCACTGACGAGGTAGAATACCAGATATAGGCTCGCTCGTGGGAATATTAAAAAGCTGACTTCTCACCCCGCGAGGTATCACAAGTCGCGCCGCCCAACGAGAGAGTGTTGAAGTTCCGACTTTGAACGGACCGGACGAGCTTACACGCGCTAGTCCGCGCCTTGAGTAAAACTACAAGGTGCGTAGGCGCGAGCTGGCGCCGCGCAACTTGAGATATCTCGCGCCGCCGTTAGAACCCAGCCTTATATAACTAGCTGCGCCTCGCGTAAGTCCCGAGGGAATATTGGGATAAAAAGTATCCTATTAGTTAATTCTGAGTCATACTAAGTTTCATCGCAATTGGTTCAGTTATTTTGCGTGGCGTTAAGCCTTAGGTTTCTTCTCGATGTTTCCTTCACCGTAAGAGCGATGTTAATAGCGCACTTAAATTTTTCTTAAAGAAAAAGACACTGGTGCGCGGTCGGTCAGGATTCGAAACCACGACCTTCGGAATAAAATTCGCGTTATCTACCACTAGACTAACACCGCTCTTTAACCGCTGACTATATAGAAAACGTAATTCCTAGAATCAAAGGTAAAATTTATAGCAATACAGCCTAACAACAGTCTGCTACCAAGTTAATTAAGTAGCCAGACGTTCTTGCCTACCATCTTATTTCTCTAACAAATCAAACAGGGCCCGCATTCTGTATCAAAAATACAATTTAACTTGAACTATATGATTTATTATAAGCATCAGTATTTGTGACCCCATTCCATGGCATTGATTTTCTTACCTATGCGGTGGATATCTAGATTACTAAATCGTATGTAAGAATTTATTTGTTTAGTACAGGTTAGAAGTAATTTGTGGTAGAGTTATAAGCTTTTGTTATTTATAGTTTTTTAGGCGCTGCGTGTAATCATGTTCTAACCTAACCTATCCTAGTCGGGGTGCTCCGTACATGAATAAAAACAAAACATCGCTTACAAAGTACGTCACAGAATGAATTGACAAGTTAAACGTCAAGACATCAACCAATCGAAGAAGAAGTTGTTATAGGTGTTCCGATCGACCAATCAGTGCGCTTAGTTCACGACAGCCAACAATTAATATTTTCGTAATGTTACTAAAGCAATGAGGTTTTTTTGCAAACCCCTAACTTATTTCAGTAAGCATATATCTGTTTCGTTTTTTTTTTTTTAAAAAACCTAATCAAACAAACCTGTATTTCAAATTATCTATACCTACTTTCAAACATAGGGCAAGTTTTAAAGTAAAGATATAATAAGTATCAAAAGCATACAGAATACGGGTCCAGTTTATTTTGTTTAGTCTTGCGATTTATTAAGTGGGTCAGGGAAATGATTTCTGTAACGATATTTTACCTTCTGATTTATTTGATAAATAAATTAAGTAGGTCCAATAGATCGTATTGGAATAAATGCCTGTCTGACTGCCTGCCGTCTGTTACTAAAATTATTATAGAAATAATATGAAAAAAAATCAGTTAGATATTTCTTTTCTACTATACTACGGTCAAATGGTTTCATATAATTTTGTATAGACTAAGCTTATAAGACAAATAGATTTAGAGAGTTAGGCTTTATTGCTTAGACCGATTTCTTGACTCGAGACAAAGTCAAAGTCAAATTCCTTAATTTACTGAGAGTTATACTATATCCACAGTTGATTATCACGAACAAGATCAAGACAAAGCAGTAAGCCACGCGCAGTGTCGTTTGTACCTAAATACAGCTGTATTATCTATACTAATATTTTAAAGAGGAAAGATTTGTGCGCGTGTGTGTGTCTGTATGTTTGTAATAAATAAACATAACAACTACAAATCGGTCCGATTTCAAAAATTCTTTCACCATTAGAAAGTTACATTCACCCTGAGTAATTAAGGCTACTTATGATCCCGATATTCTTATGGAATCGGGACTTACGCGGGTGAAACCGGGGGACGCAGCTAGTTGATAATAAATCAAATTTATAAATCGCTGCTTTATTGTAGTTGACATCGTGAGGAAACCAACATGTCCTAGGACTCACCACGGTCCGAAGACATGGGATATTCAGTGTTTTCTATTTATCATATGTATGTATTTACAAAAAAAAAAGTATAATATGTAGTATATCCGTTGTCTAGTACCCATAGTACAAGCCTAGTGCTTAGTTTGGGGCTAGATTGCGCTGTGTGTAACGTCGTGCAATATTTATTATTTTTATTTTTTTATTTTAATTCTAGTTGGTAGGTATATACTTAGAAACTATGAATGTAAATACAGTCTTTATTGAATGCAAATCGAAAATAAACCAGTTTGTTTTAGAGGTAACAATGTATTCTCTAGAGGTTTATTGGCGTGGGCAGAAGGATCAAATTGTGTTGCAAGTAGTAACTATACTACTTAAATGATCCATTTTTATAACAAGTAGTTCTGGAGGTTCTCATCAGATCTTTGCCAAGATTTTATGGGATCAACCCGAGACTCGCACCTTCTAAATAAGAAAAGAATTATCGAAATCGGAATTCATACACCCGCAGTAGGTACCTACGGCGTGAACATATTCGCAAACATAATAGTATGTACCTACATACATACAAACAATATACAGGTCGAGTTGAGAACCTCCTCCTTTTTTGAAGTTTGTTAAAAATAACGAAAGAAACGCAATTGAAACCGAAGAACGAGTTTAATTTTGAGGGTTTATACTGTTCCGTGGACGAATCCTACTTCCTATCCTACTAATATTATAAATGTGAAAGTTTGTATGTATGTTTGGATGTTTGTTACTCTTTCACGCAAAAACTACTGAACCGATTGCGATGAAACTTGGAATATAGATAGCCGGACACCTAGAATAACACATAGGCTACTTTTTATCCCGTAATTCCCGCGGGATCGGGACTTACGCGGGTGAAACCGCGGGGCGCAGCTAGTCTATACTAATACTACTTGTACTATTTATGTATTCTGTGCTAATACTTAATGTTTTGTTCAGAGTCCCCCATGATAGTGTCCTGATTGCTTGTAGTTTTATGCAGTAAAATTGGATCTCTCAACTGTTTTTAGGGTTCCGTAGTTCCGTATTAAAGGCTAATAACGGGCCACTTTTAATTAGACTTCACTGTACGTCCGTCTGTCACCATTCTGTATGTCATGAACTGTGATAGCTAGACTAGACAGTTAAATTTTTTACAGGTGATTTCTGTTGCTGCTAGCACAAAACAAAAATTTGAAGCGTACTTAAATAATTGAGAAGCTTTTAAATTTAAAAATAGTATAGGAATTATTGAATTTGAGTGGTGCTTAGTTGTTTTAGTATAACTCAAATTTTGAGTTGCGTTTCTGTATTCGGCTGTTACACAAAAATGTGAGCGAGGTATGAGTGGAGCTAACAATATTTGTTACCAATGAATGTTAAATTAGCAATGATAGCACTAGATCATTTAAATGCGACTTAAAATGTCACCTTAATCCCTTGAACAAAAATATAAATTCAAAAGTACTTTGACTCGATTGCAATAAATTCATTCAAAGATTAGCATCGAGATTCGAAAGCCTTTAGAAAATTTATCAAATGCAAATTTTATTCAGACGTAAGTACGGTAATCTAAAGGTTATGAACTGAACAGTTAATCGTTGATATAACAACTTTATTATGAATTTTATTAGTTGTAAATCATAAATTATAATAGTTTTATTCACCTACGAAAAAAGCGCCATATGTACCTATGGCAATTTATTTTTAACTAACTACGCTCCGCCGCGCCATATTTATAAAAATCGCCCAAATGCGAGTCGGACTCGCTCAAGAAGGGTTCCGTACCTACCATTACCACAAAAAAAGTTTATTGTTATTCTGGAGCCCCACTGAAATATTAATATTATAATTCTGATTTTATTGTTATGGAGCCCACATAAATTCATGTTCTGTGAAAATTACAACTGTCTAGGTATCACGACTCATGATCCTGGTCTCATGAATCGACAGACATACAGACAGATGGTCGGTGGAGTCTTAGTAAAAGGGTCCCGTATTTACCCTTTAGGTACGGAACCCTAAAACATGAATATGTCTTTTAGTACTTAATACTTTCTTTGTAGACTTCAAATTGCTTTTAGCGTTCTCAGTAAAAATGCTAAAGTCTTCATCCTTTCCAAGTACCCACCTACTGGTTTTTTGTCCTATATTTTCACAAGTATAATGGCTAATAAGAAGGAGCTCATTTGGTTAGCTGCGCCCGTCGCTGTTGTTTAATCGCGCGAGTTAAGCAATGCCTGGCGCAGTCATTTATTGGATGGTCGACCGATAATGTATATAGTAAAAAAAAACATTTTTACCAGCTCCTTCGTGCTTCGGAAGCCACGTTAAGCAGTTAAATCAGTCTTGGATGTTATCTCTGATAGGGTCTCTAGGTTAAGTTAGAGGCCCCAGGGTGACCTGTAAACTCTAACACTAGGTGAGCCATACGAAAAGAAGAAGACAAGTCAAGTAGGTACAGTGGGCGGCAGATTAGTTGAAACGAAATGGCGGATGCGCAGAAGAAAATTTTCATAGAAGGTGCATCTAAAATGTACTGCGCCACCTTACCCTTCCACGACGAAATTTTTCAACTTATCTGCCGGTCACTATATTAATATTTCAATATGCCTGAATTGATTTTTTTCTCACAATTCGACAACGAATCATCAGTATTTAATGCCTATAGAATCATCGGCTATTTCAAATGATTTGTTGAGAAACCGATCGTAAAAAGAAATGTTCTCTTGATTACTTTGATTGTGATTGAAATTAGAGAATTTATTATTGAAATTGTTGACTTTAATCATGATTTACAACCTGAATATCATATTATTCAATGGGTTTTTAATATTCATCGTTATAATAACAGATATTTCTTAAATATACCTACGTATCGAAATAATTTCTCATAATAACCAAACCATCCTCTGAAGTTTTGTTTAGAGGATGTTTTGATTATTTTGAAAAATGAGCTAGGTAAAATTTTGTACCTAAGTCGTTAAAAATTGCTCTATTATCTATACTATAGGTACTAATATTATAAAGCTGCAGAGTTTGTTTATTTGTTTGAACGCGCTAATCTCAGCAACCGCGGGTCCGATGCGAAAACATCTTTCAGTGTTAGATAGTCCATTTATTGAGGAAGACTATATTTTGAAAATTATATTTTCAAACAAATTAGGCAGTCGAAGTCGTAGGCACTGGCTATCTTTTATAATAAACTAGCTGCGTCCCGCGGTTTCACATGCGTAAGTCCCAAACCCGTGGGAATATCGGAATCAAAAGTAGCCTATGTTACTCAAGGTATTTTGTGAGTTTTATTCATAACAAACATACATACACACGCACACACACACAAATACAAATCTTTCCTTTTCATAATATTAGCATAGACAACGAAAACCGGTAAACGATTCAACTTCAAATAAGCTTCGCGGAAAACGAAAAAAAACCTACTGGATTGTTTACAGTCCAGTGTACCCTATGGGGTACACGCCAAGCGGTACCGCCAAGTACGTAAAGGTACCCCATGCGGTACACAACCACTAGCAAACTAAATTGGCTCAAGTGTATCCTGGACTTATTGTATTATATTGTTTGCTATTTTGGGACTTGTGGAATAAGCCAATTTTCGTGAAAACACAAATAGGGAGGTATTAATCTTTTATATGGGGACTGTTAATTATTTATAATAATTAATTTCTACATTATTACATTATACGTCCAGTATCACGGGGCTATGGAGCCCCGGACTTTTGGAAGGCGTGCGTGGAGCCGAAGCCAACACGTAGAAGCCCTTTTCAATAACAATTTTACTCGCAAACTATGAAGTGGACACCAAGTCGGCGATTATCCCTGTCTGCACTATAAAATTACATTATTATTATTATCGCACTAGTAGGATAGTATATTTATTACTAAATTCAAGCTTAAATTTTAACTCACCGGCTTTTAAACTCAGCCAATTTGTTCCTAATAAGAAACGTACCTACGAATAGCAGATACGAAAGGCTGAATAAATGAATGAATCTTGTTCTTTAGGTCAGGTCAATACTACTTCAATGGCTTCCAATGATCTTTGTCAATGCAATTTGCACCTTCAGCGTCGGATTGTAAAGTTCAAATTGCTTTCGAAAAGATTATCCAGGTGCCAGTGAGTGTAGGAAATAAATCACTTTTTCTAACCAGTTCGATTGCCAGACCCGCTTAGCTGTTACCGGCTAAGTTACAGCATTAGATTGGTGAAAAGATTTTACAAGACTTCTTTAAGTGAATTACCTGAAACCTCTGACGTTGTTGCCTTTGAAAATATAAACAAAGTTATATTAGTTCGAAATGCAATAACGGAAAACAGATGGACCGATTTTTATGATGTTTGATTTTGTTATATTCGTAAATACCTAGGATAGGATGACATTAATTAAAAGTTGATAAAAAGTAACGAAAAAAAAAAAGATTTTAGAATTACAAACTCATACTTCAGTCTGTTCTAAACGATAATAGATCATAACCGGACACAAAATTGTTATTGTTAGTTATTATATGAGCCTATAGTGTCCCACTGCAGGGCAAACGCCTCTCTAAGATTGTTTATTTTTTCTTCGGTATACAACGGTGATCAGTAGGTAGGTTCATTGTCAAAATGTCATGTTTTTTTAATTAAGACCAATGGCGGAACAAAGTGCATCGAGTCAGCTAGTATCTAGGTACCATTAAAATTCATCTTACCCAATTTTCATTAAATTTGGTATACTGATCAGCTATATTTTATGACTTAAACAACTAAGACACGGTATTTGTATCTAGAATTATTAAAGAAAATTATACAGTCCTCCCAAACATACACAACCAACATAAAGGAACATTAAAGAAATCTGTAACATTTTCACATCGTGCAAGGAAAATATTCATATTCAGAATTTTCTAGTTTGTTATTCCAATCTACTCACCTTAGTTTGAACTTTAGTTTGTTCTAGAATCTTTTTGAATTTGATCTCGCTTTTGCAGGTGTCGCCGTCTGCATTGTGTTTCTAGTGAAGTTGACTTTTTCGAAAAGCTACGTTATCTTAAAAGAGTTGAGTAAACAATGTTTATAACTTTCAGTGAGTGGTAACAAGTCGCAACTGAAGGTTCTCACAAAGATACGCGTAGGTATTTGTGGCTTTTGCCAAAGAGAAATTTCTGTTTTACCTCTTTCGCGTTTTGAAAAAACGTAACTGCATGATAATTTTCATGTGAGTGGCAAAAATAGATTTTTGATCTTTTCCGTGCTTTGAAAAGCACGTCAAGCAGTGGTCCAAAGTTAGGGGTTGTTATCGCTGATTACAGTCGTTAGGTCAAGTTAAAGGCCTTAGGGTGACCTGAAAAGTTTAACTCTAGGTGAGCCACACCACTACACGAGAAGAAGAAAAAGAAGATAGCATGGAAGAATCGTATGATTATGAAAACAATTGATGTATGTTTAAAAGAGCCATTTCTCTTTGACAGTGGAAACGCAGCTTTAAAGGGGAACCAAAACCTATAACTTAGTTTTTAGGGTTCCGTAGCTAAATGGCAAAAAACGGAACCCTTATAGATTCGTCATGTCTGTCTGTCTGTCCGTCCGTCCGTATGTCACAGCACAGCCATTTTTTTCCGAAACTATAAGAGCTATATTGTTGAAACTTGTTTTTAATTTCAGACTACAATCTGACGTTTTGGTTCTTTGTTATTGATTTTTCTTCAGGAAGATGTGCCAAATCATAGTCCACAATTAATTAAAAACGAAGCATAAAAGCATAATGTAAATTAACACAGTAACATTTCGTAACAAAAACGTATGACAAACGTTAATATCATCAATTTAAAATAATGTTTTAGCAATAGAAATATGTAATAAATTATAATTAACAATGATACATTTGGCGCTAAATGATTCAATATTGTTGATGGACATAGTAAAATTGTTGACATTATTTTATACATTTTGCAATGACACTTGTACTTATTTATAGTAATGCCGGTCATTTATTATGTCAGGTTTGCGGAAAAAAATATTTAATTGAATCGGCATGTAACAGAAGTCAATATAAGGAAAAATGTTAACTTTAACAAGATGTCACAAATTGTTCTATATTTAATTATAAAGACTAATTTCTTGAAGAAAAATACAAGAATTAAAAGTATTAAAAGATGCAAATGTAAAAAAAAGACATTTTATAGGAAACAAATTAAGAATCTTTGTTTCATGTAAAATACACGAAAAGACAATTTACTCGCCTCCGTAAAATTAAGCTTTTAGGCTAGTTTTACGGTGGCGAAGCGGACCATGCACGCCCAAGTCCCAAGATGGGATTTGGCCGTGCACGTTCTTTTATGTAAAAATCCCGCGCAAAAAATGCTACGTGCGCAAACGCAAGCGGCGCCATTCACGTCGTCGTTCACTCGCACGAGAACGAGCCAGCCTTATTTGTCCTGGACGTGGGCCCTGGCTATTGCTAAATTAGAATTGGCCCCCAACTCCACAAGCACTAAAGTGCTTGTGGTTTGTGTGCTTGTGCTTCACAATCACAAACTCACAATCTTAGCCAAAATATGTGGCTAGCCGTTTCGTACCGTGCATGGGTTTTCTGTTAAACAATAGTTCTTGCGGTAACGAAATGGCCAAGTCACATACTTAGGCTAAGATGTCGAGTTTCTGATTGTGAAGTAAGGTGCTTGTAAAGTTGGGAAGTGTACAGTTTTAAGCTTGGCTCTACATGACAGTTGTTATGAAAATGGGACTTAGTATTTTGAATATTACCTATTTCCCACATAGAGTTATTAAGAGGATAGTCTCCATTCTCTTTCTCCATACAAACGTAGTGTAAATTTTCCTCCCTGGATAAAGACATTAGAGCAAATATGTTTATGCCATAAAACTTATATCTGTCATGACTATGCATCTACTATTTTATTTTTTTCATTTTATTATTTTTTTATTTTTTATTATTATTTTAATTAGAAAATAAAAAAAAATAAAAAGGTAGATGCATTGTCATGACAGATCTAGGTTTTATGGCGTAAACATATTTGCTCTAATGTCTTTATCCAGGGAGGAAAATTTACACTACGTTTGTATGGAGAAAGAGAATGGAGACTATCCTGTTAAATCATAATAATTATAAGGTATTCTCACCTTGTTGAATGAACAAGTCGTATTTTAAGTGCTTAAGCCTGCACTGAGCTTTATTAGAAATATTTTAAAGGAACAATACTTCTGCAAAAAACACAACACATGATCGATGGAAAGCGGGATTCGTACCAAAAACCTATCTTTATTCAATCCGGGAGCACTGACTTGACCAATTAGTCTACCTGCTTCGGTGACTCATACGTCGAATCTAAGCATCCGTATTGTTCTATATAACACAACTTAGGCATGTTTGCGGCACCCCGTTTTCAATTTCCAATTTCTAAGTAGATTTTGGCTAAGTCTCTGTCATTTTTCCACCGACGACGTTAAATTTCACATACAATAGAGCGAGACAAATACAAGACAAAGTGATTACTCGAAATGTCTTTAATAGTTGTATACCGGGTGTTTCGACGAGGGGGTTTTAAGCCGAAAGGGGGTTATTCTAGAGGTCTAGGCGCAAAACTTTTATTTTACGACTTTTGGAAATTAAAACTATTTTTTCGAAAATTTTAAAGTTGAATCACTAACAAAACAGCTGTTTTTGTAAAAAAAAAGGCAATTAATGTTTAGACTGTAGTGGTCCAAAGTAAATAAAAGAGCACCTTAAGGCCAATGACCTCAAACTCTAAAAAAACAGCTGATTTTCATGCAAACATTAAACTCAAAATTTTTGAAAGCTACTTCGAATTTCCAAAACTTGTAGAACAAAAGTTGTTTGTCTAGACCACTAGAACAACCCCTTTCGGCTTAATACCCCCTCCTCGGAGCACCGTGTATAGACGCTTAAAAATAAAGTAATATTTTTTATAAACAAACTAAAATGATCAGTTTTAGTTTTAATTTAGTTTTTAATATTAATTATGTTTTATGTTATGGATCTATTGTTGTCTGAAAAAAATGTATAAATAACTTATAAGTGATAAGTAAATGTATTCAATTAAAAATAACCCTTCCAAATTCGTGCAATTAGACGTATTAAAACGTCCACTTGAAGTGGTATTACCAACAATTTTGTTAAGGTAACTGGTCCCTTACTTCCTATCATTCATCGTCATTATATATAATTGCCTATTAAGTAAAACGTTCGATATTAATGAAATACTTTATGTGCGTACTACGTGCTATTTGTGGAACCGCTTCGTTTCTACATCAGACCGACTTATTAGAGAGTACGTCTTCTGAATTGAGTGCCTGAATGTTCTTATTAGTGAAATTTTTTCCTTGAGTTAATTCATTCAAAGAATAAAACATTTAGGTTTATTTAGCTATAGATTTATCGGAAGTAGGTACCTACTACAAATTTAACAATAAACGTATTTGTAATGTGTATGCCAAGACATTTTCTACAGGTAGATACCAAAAACATTACTATTATTTCAAGGTTAAAATCTGATGTTTACATTCATAATTACTCTAAAATTTTGATAAACTTTGCGAATATATTGAGATAAGAACAGTTTAAGAGCGAGAGTTTAAGAAGTTTAAACTTGTTACACCGTTTTTAATACAATTCTAAAATAAAATAAAAAAGAATCATCAAAATCGGTTATTAAGTTATCCGCGAACTGACATAAAAAAAATATACTTACGGTCGAATTGAGAACCTCCTCTTCTTTTGGAAGTCGCTAAAAAAGGCAACATAAAAAAATCGTGTAGTAGAACCTACCCCCTTAATGATTTTCTCATTCCAAATTTGAATTCAGCTCTGTGTTCCAATTTTAATAATACCTACTTACATTTTAATGTTTGTTTGGTTTTCAGTGCACCGGAAACGGAAGTGATAATGCGTTAACGACTACGGCTATTAGCATTATGGTGAATTATAGTTCGCGGTTTTCTGGATAAACAACTGGCTTGAAGAAAGTTTAATGTTCAGAAGTATTTTTTGTTGAGATAGTAAAGACAAAATAATCGAAGTAGAAAAAAACTGGAGCCTAAAAGATCTGAGAAATTAACTTGCTACTAATAATAACAGAACAGAAGTAATTGTTGGTGTGTTTTTTGACAAAATGTTAAATTCCCAAAATGTTGAAATTGCTAAGCCTTTTAAACTAAGGCAAACTCTATTTCTATGAATAGAAGATTACAAGCTATTATGTTGTCACACTTTGAAAGTTTTTGATACTTACTCACGTTTAAGAGGATAGTCTCCATTTTCTTTCTCCATACAAACGTAGTTTAAATTTTCCTCCCTGGATAAAGACATTAGAGCAAATATGTTTAGGTATGCCATAAAACTTATATCTGTCATGACTAAGAATCTACCTTTTTATTTTTTTCATTTTATTATTTTTTATTATTTTAATTAGAAAATAAAAATAAAATAAAAAGGTAGATGCATTAGTCATGACATATATAGGTTTTATGGCATAAACATATTTGCTCTAATGTCTTTATCTAGGGAGGAAAATTTAAACTACGTTTGCATGGAGACTATCCTCTTAAGAGATTCAACATGTAAGAATCAGTATAAGAGCCTGCTTTACTGTAATTATGATCGAGCGTGTACGGACTGCGATCAAACGTCTGCGTTTTTCCGTAAGTCTGAAACCGGAAAAAAATGCAACACACAGCTTTATATATACTTTATATAGTTTATAACATTACTTAGCTTTAAATATAAGCCCAGGCATTAGCATTTTATCAAATGACCGCTTTCGTTTAATCGCAGTGCGTTCTAAGCCTATTGCGTAACTACTTAGTTCAAATACTTATTTGTGTGTGTACAATGTGTTGTATCATTACTCCCCCAATCTCCCCTTGGGTCGGGTTTTATACTATAACAAAACATAACACAACATACAAAACATACAATATTTTCTCGACAGATTGATTATAAATTTATCAAGTTATTTTAATATTAACGAGAAAAGGAAACATAAATTACTCGAGTAATTAAATAAAATAAAAGACAAAGTATTTCCTTTACTGCCATATGAGTAGATAAACTATAATTTATTCGATTTAATCCTTGACCTAGAGCAGTCATTCAGCAATGAATCGATCATTATTTATTAATAAACAGTTTGTTTTAGTGTTATATTTACGTCATTGATTTAGTTTATAGGCCAGTTGTCTATGGTTTCACTAACATGGACTATGAGTCCCTCGGACTGCCCAACGTACCACGATCTGCCACCAGCGCTTACTTGCATATTTTGGACCCGTAGTATAACGATGAGAATTTGGAAAAACTTATCGTGGTTGGGAACACTGATGGAAAACTCACCCCGCCCACGTGGGTCGATCCCCAACCCGATGGACGGACTAAATCAAGCAAAATTCAGCCGAAAAGTTCCATCCTATCGTTACAGAGGCAATGAGTAGGAGTCGCTGAAGAGAGGTAATCTGTTTCAGATGCAGAGCCATTGATGACCACGATCCTCAGTCATGAGGGGCTGACTACAGAGAGAACATAGACTAAAACTTAAAACCAGAGACAAAAAACGTCGCCTTCGGCTACAATCAAGCTGTCAATATTTTTTGTTGTTTCACATTTTATGTAATTAAAGCTCATAGTAAGGAAATTTCCCTTTCTAAAATATCGTGTTAAGTAACCTATCACACCTTGTGTTGTTAAGACGTGAGATAAAGAAGAAAACTCAATTCGGCATTATATACCGCTTATTGTACCGTAAATAATAAAAATAAGCAAACAATCTCTAAATTGAATAATTCATGAAAAAACCTGCTTGATACTAATGATAATAAACAATAAATACTACATTGGCAATGTGCAACAATACTTCGTGGTTCGATGCCTTGAACAAAAAAAAAAGAAATGAGGTTCCGGTTAGCGCACAGGACTTGCTCTATATAAAAGTATCGAGAAGACAGATTCGAATTTTAAAATCTCTTACCACGCTAGGGCGCAAAATGCGATTTTGCACGCAGAAATCAGCGTGCAAAACGATCCTTTCCGAGGTTGTGAGGTGAAAAATAATTTGTTTATCACTCCTTAAAATAAAAAATAAAAACAAGAAACTCATGCAACAGAGAACCCTGTACCGCACTTGACCCAACATGATATTTTATGCTCTTGGCCTATTTATTTCAAAATATTAGTATGTTCTCAGAAATCAGCTATGCTACATACTACATAATGGGATATTCACACGTTGCCAATTATAGAGCCGATTGGCTTGAAGGTCCGATGGCGATTCACATAGAAAAGTAATCAATATCGTACGAAAATCAGAAGAAATCTAGCTATTTAAACCGCTTGAAGTGGCAAACGCGATTCAAAAATAGAGCCCCTTGTAAGCTACTAAAATTGACAACAGATATTTAAACATTATTTCTAAGTGTTTACCACACTAGGTAATAATGCTTTTTGAAAACAATAATACAGATACACACGCATATATTACACATATATTTATTTTCTTTTCTTTTGCATTCATATTATATAGGTACATAGAGAGCCACCCAGATCAGAAACAATTTCTTTTTAAAAACAAAAATACTTCTCTCCGGCGTGATTCGAATCCGCAACATACTACATTGCAGTCGAGAATTTCTAAGGCGCCACAGAGGTCGTCGTAATTTAATTCGCGACGACGACGGATAGATGCGATTAGATAAACACTTTATTCCACTAAAAGAGGATGCCCATTCATCGACCCAGTTTTGGGGCCATGACAGAACGTTATGTAGCTGTAAAAATATATTTTAATTTTTAAGGTTAATATGCGATTTCAGCATTTTTTTCACCCTAGAATCCTAAATGGTACTAATTAATTGGAATGAAACCTGATATTTGTAGCGTGTGTCATTGGCACCTGGAGAGTCCGGGGCCATAAAAGAAAAAAAAAAACGGGTGGTCATTCATGACAGTCTTGCGTGACCTCAATTTTGGCAATATAAATAGTTAGATTTCTCATTAACCAGGGTGAATAAAAACTAAAAGTTTTCACAGCATAAAACTACAATTATGTGCCTATCGAATAGTGCTAAACCGTTCAGACATGTCTATTTTTATATGGGTCTGGAGCCCCTGGGAGAATGACCAATTTCCTTTAACTTATTAAAAAAAATCCATATTAAAATAAAGACTGACCGATCTCTTCCAGGCAACCTTTTAATAGAAAATAAAAAGGAGGGGGTAGGTAATCGCCAACGTGTAAATGGCTTGTAAGCTAAACCCAACATGTGCAGAAGATTGAAAGCAACATTTTGACACTGATTGACAGACTAGCGTATCAAAATGATGATGTATTATGACTTGAATCGTCTTCCGTGTGTACAGTTGGAATTGAAGGTCTGAAGTTTGTTACACATTGTTAATTTAGCTAGTTTATAGTGTATAGTGGCATACTTACCTAAATGGCTAAAATAGCTTAAATTAGATGAGCACTTTATTGAACTAAAATGAGAAAAAAAACGGCGTAACTCCTTACCCCTACCAGAAGTTCTGGTAGGAACCTGCGCCCTACGCCCATGCGCACAAGTTTTTTTGTATGGGAGACCCAATTAAATATTTATTTTATAATGTAGGTACGTATTTAGTATCTGTTGTTATAGCGGAACAGAACAGAAATACATCATCTGTAATTATTTCAACTGTCTATTACTCTATTTAGGAATCTTAGATTAAAAATGTAAAGAAAGAACTGTCAATATCAAAAGAAAATGTAAATAAAGAGCTGTCACGGACAGTGAGGTCTTAGTATCAGGCTCTCTCTGGGTAGGTACAGAACTTTAAAAAAGAAGCTTAAAAAAAACCTTCACGCACAAAATAGATCTCAAGATAACTACCATCGTAGGTATTTCAAAACAGGCTAGCCAAATTCCCCAGATATGTTTAATTTATTAGACAAATAAACACATTTATAATCAAAACATAACTCATACCGACAACCATTTATATGAGCAAGTTCAATTTCCTATTTTCACACCTAGAAAGCGTATGCATTTCCTAAATTCTGCGAGTAACCTGCTATTACTTACATCCGAGTTGAATGTTAATATGGAGCTAAAAGGGAACCATTTATATTGCTAGAATTTCAATTTTGAACGAAACTTACTACTTTAAATTTGAAACATGGTTATAAATATCACTTTTTTGTAAATAAACTAGTACCTAGTGTCCCACGGTTTAACTTGGTATGTCCCTTTTTTTTCAGATGAGTAACATATAAAAAACTCAGTAATAAAATAAGATCCCGTTTTTACCCTTTGGGGACGGAACCCTAACAAGCTCTCGAAATTTCAGATCTCTACTATTAGTGGTTTAGATTTTTGTTTAATTTTTAATTATTATTTTGTGATTTTATTTCGTAATTTTAAAGTTGTGAGTTGCGTTAATTTGGTCTCGTTTCATAGAAAATAGACAACTCATTTTACGTAGGGTTTTGTATGAATGTAGCAGAAATTACGCAACCGAAATTACGCAAATCACAACTCAAAAATTTAAGCTCGTCTGGCCTTACCACTATGGTGTACGTTAGAATAGAATAGAATAGAAATCATTTATTGTTCATAACTATGTACGTTGACCCATCAGTCAGTCGTCCATTCTGGACAAAGGATTTTACAGATAGGTATAGAAAATAAACATAAGATAATTATCCTTTACAGTTCATCAAAGTTTTGTGAAGCTTTTGATGCCAAACAATAAAATATTAATTAAAAATCAACAAAAACAAAAACAATTATGTAAATAAATTAACTATTTACCTCTATTTAATATTCCTTGTGTTTTTATTGATCAAGGCATTTTTACTAGCAATATTTTACAAGGAGAATTTATAGTATTTACCTTTGGTATTTTTTTTTAATTTACCTGCACTATCCCACTGCTACGGCAAAGGTCTCGCCCATCTCCCTCCATTTGTCGCTGTTTTGCTTTTTCTCCCTTTGTTAATAAAGAGGTAAAAATATTTAAGCCTTACCTACCTATTGACAAATACTTCTTAAAGTAACATCACATAAATCAATATTCAATTTTTATTTAAGCACTCACATGATGACATGAAATCGGTAACAGAAATCATAAAAGTTCTTTTGTTAGTACTGTAGGTACACATACAGTATAGGTATCGATCTGTCTATGTCCTTGAGACAAATCTAAACGGATGATTGACGGCTGCCACGTCAACATGATACAAATTAGTCTAGTCAATGTTGCCGCTCCTTTGGTATGAGAATGGTAAACAAATTTGTTTCACAGTTGGTACAACGTTTTTATTTATCCGAAAGCGTGTACCATTACGTACATTTATGCTACTCGTCTGTGTTCTGTGCATAGATCCAAGTATAAGAGCAGCTCTAAGCTGAGACTGTCGCGCGTATGTACAAACGACCCTAAGTCGTAACTTCGTCCCGACGAAGTCGGGGCCTTAGCTATTGTCACTTTTTCACTGACTTTAATTTTCACTCATCATAAGAGCAAGACAAATTTTATAAGAGCAAAAAATGTACCTTAGCTTAGGTACCTTTTCGGGCAGGGCAGGTTTTCTTAGTTTGTTATTTCTCTGTTTTTGGCATATAATTATGTTTTTATTAAATACAAGATAGGAACCCGAAACCCGTCGGGCTTCGGATAGTACCCCCGAAAACAAAAACAAAATCTCTTTGAATCAATTCCCATAGAAACTTTCATCCCCAATTGAACACTCTTAGTGGTTGAATTTTGAAAAAAAAAATCTTTTAGAGATTCACTTACTACCCCATATCAATATCTATGTCAAATTTCAAGTTTCTAAGTCAAGCCGTTACGAAGTTGCATACAAACGTTTTTCCCCAGTTTTACCCCCTTAGGGGTGGAATTTCCAAAAACCAGTTCTTAGTGCTCACTTTCAACCCCTAAAGAACCTATGTTCCAAATTTCAAGTCTCTACACCCAGCCGTTTAGCCTGTACGTTGTCCATCATTCAGTCAGTCAGTCAGTCAGTGAGTTAGTTACACTTGCGTTTTATTAAGTATGATAATTGTGTTTATTTTCTATTTCTTGTACACGTCCCAGTAGTCGAATTTTCTATCTTTCTCTAAAAGGCTAGCGTTTAGATACGTATGGAGATAGGTAAAGATCTGGATTAACATAGAAACTACATCACGTATATTTTCCAATATGCCCACGGATAAGGACTTACGCGGGTGAAATCGCGGAGCGTAGCTAGGTAGTAAAATTAATACAGTGGGATGGGTCAATCGCTAAATGAGTAGAAGGAAGCAAGACGAAGTATAAGTTAACTATTGCTACTTCACTTCATACACGGATGCCATTTCTAGTCTATTCTCGTGTACGATTCTGTGACCAAAGCTAAATCACAAGTTTTATAATGAGCAATGTTTTTGACAACTATTAATGACTTTGAAGTTTGATCTTGAACTGTCTATTTGAACAAATAATACAATTTACAAACGTACCTATTTTCTACAGTTGATATACTAATCTAACCGTACGTTTCCCTGCGGCGATTTCAAACAAAATTAAAATTTAAACGTCGCAATTTTAAAAGTTGTTTGAAAAACTATCGATCGATCCTTCCTTCGTAAAAAGCTAGTAGGTAGGCCTCCATTTCATCCATATACAGTTTCTCTTCACCTATCCTGTCTGGTTTATTATCAAATGTACATTACTTTCTCTCCCAAAGAGATAAAACTTCTAACTCAATATTAGGTATCGGTTCAGCAAAACAAACATACTGTTCATCTATTTCGACGTACCATTTCGTGGTATTTCACATAAAGTTTTATTGCATATGCTAATTCCTAGGTTAGGTCGTTCCGGTAGGTAACCCTGTACTTAGGGTACTTTTCCATTGGCGTTTATCTTGCGTAGTTATAGATTATTTTGTTAGTGGGAGACATATACATCGCGTTAACATTGCGTTTTCTTGTTAAAAAACATGTTAACTCCTCTTTAATATTTGTTTTATTTTGTTTTTAGCGTTTGTTGTTATAGCGGCTACAGAAATAAACAAAAAAACATCTTAAACAGAAACTTTATTTTCATCTATGAAAATTTCATCCGTCTAGCTATCACGGTTCATGAAATACAGCCTTATGGATGACAGAAGGACATACAGACCGACAGCAAAGCCTGAGTAAGGGTACCGTTTAATTGATATTCACCAATCCGGAGTAGGATCCCGTGGCGTCTTACTGCTTAACCCCTTTAAGAAATCACGTACAATGGCCAAATTGTGAGGCTAAGTGCGGAAAAAGGCATAGTGAAACTTAACTTAACTTTTTAGGGTCCCGTTTTTATCCTTTGGGTACGGAACCTTAACATCGTCCGGAAGTCTCAATTCACACGCTAGGCTAACATTATAGTCAGGCGGCAGGCGGCAGGCCATCAAAGAAGAAAAACTTAAAAAAATAGCTTTAAAAATAATGGAAAATCCGCTAAAACTGCGTGAAATATTCAAGTAGATAAAGAGGCCAATGTGAAGGGAGCCCAAATCCGTAAGTAGGTGAGTGTACTAAGTTGAAATGGATTTTCGGTACTTAGGTCAGTCCAGATGGACAATGGAGATTGTGTTTTAGACCGTTTCTAACAAACGGATTCTAATTAGGTGCTTAGCATCTGTGAATGTGTTTGGCTCGCTCCGTTGTACAATTTGTTCAATGGCAATTTAATTTAATTCGGTATATTTGCCAATGTCTCTATTAAAAATCGGCCAAGGGCGAGTGGGACTCGAGCATGAAGAGTTCCGTGCCATTATCTTTAGAAAAAATCTTAGACAACGTTACGTATGGCGTTAGGGGTAAAAAAAAATCGCGATATTGTTGTGTTTAGAATTTAAATATCGCGTTTATGTGTGAGAGCCTCCCTTAAATATTTGTTTTATTTTGTGTTTTAGACCGTTTCTAACAAACAGATTCTAATTAGGTGCTTAGCATCTATGAATGTGTTTGGCTCGCTCCGTTGTACTATTTGTTCAATGGCAATTTAATTTCATTCGGTGTATTTGCCAATGTCTCTAATAAAAACCGCTTCCGCTGTACAATTTGTTCAATGGCAATTTAATTTCAACCGGTATCTTTACAAAAAATCTTTGACAACGTTATGTATGGCGTCTGTGGTAAAAATAAATCGCAATATTGTTGTGATTAAAATTTAAAAATTACGTTTATGTTTGGGCGCCTCCCTTAAATATTTGTTTTATTTTGTGGTTTAGAACGTTTTAGAACGCAATGGCAATTTAATTCGATATATTTGCCAGTGTCTCTATTAATACGCCTCTGTGGTGCGTTGGACGAAGACCCGAATGCAATGCAGAAGGTTGCGCCGCCACTAAATGGCGCCAATGGTAAAAAGAACCGCGCTCACTTCCCGGTATGAGTTTCCTCATGCCGGGAAGTGAGCGTGCCTTTACCACACATGGATATATGGTAGGTGGCTGCTCTGCCGGCCCCAGCGAGGTTGTTGTTAGCTCCTCTTCCGAGGAACGAGTGGTGAGCGGCTTCATTGCTCCGGTACCAGTCTGGACAAGTGGTAGTGCCATTTTGGACACGAGGTAGCTCTCTTTTAGAGAACCAAATCTAGCATTTGGGGACACTATCGGTCTATCCCTGACGGTTGCCCCTCGGGGTGGCCTGACGGACGGTACAGCGGACTCCTCTCTTTATCCCTCCCTTGCTGGTCATAGCTGGGGACGCTATAACATATATGCGTAGGTAGGTATTAGAGAACTGGGTTTGCTCCAGTCTCCTCGCGACCAAGACTTTTATAACGAAGTCAAAACGTCGAGGTAAAAAAAAATACCCGGTAAAATGAAACTATATTTTATCCTTCTATCAAGCTTTCGGATTCATTTTTGAATTCATTAATGCTCGCTTCAGCTAATGTGAAACGGGCAAGCTAAGTTTGCTCGCGGTTAATGTAATTATCATGTCGGAATCCAGAGAATTTTCTGGTTTAGGAAAGAATAGAATGAGTGTTTGAAGTTAGTGCTAAAATTACGTGGACGGATAAAGTAATAGAATTGACTTTAGGTAAAAATATTTTTTTGGAAAAATCAAAAATTCACTCGTGGCGAGGCTCGAACCTGCCTCTCTTTCCTAGCGTCTTATCAGGAAAGTCTACCTACTCTTTCTCCATACGAACAAAGTCGACTGTTTTCTCCTTGGATAAACACTTTAGAGCAAATATGTTTCTGTCACAAAACCATTATCTGCCAAGACCATGACGTTTTGATTTTTTTCATATTGTAAGTTTTCTAAATTCTAATTAGAACATGAAACAACCAAATGTTTTAGGTTCTATGGCACAAACATAATAGTATTATCTTGACTAATGTCTTTTATCCAGGGAGGAAACAGTCGACTACGTTTGTAAAGTTTGTATGGAGAAAAGAGTAGGTGGTAGCCTTTCCCTATCACGAACTATACCGGGAATTCGCGTACTATTTTAGAGATGTATTTTTCATAAAAAAATTCTAGTAGATCTTCTTCTACTGTCTATTGTCATAAAGCTGAAGAGTTTGTTTGTTTGAACGCGCTAATCTCAGGAACAGCTAGTTAATTTCAAAAATTCTTTCAGTGTTGGATAGTTCATTTATTGAGGACTAGTCCATATATTGTACAGCTCCCCGCGGTTTCACCCGCATAAGTCCCGATCCCGTGGGAATATAGGGATCAAAAGTAGCCTATAGCCTTCCTCAATAAATGGACTATCCAACACTGTAATAATTTTTCAAATCGGACCAGTGGTTCCTGAGATTAGCGCGTTCAAACAAACAAACAAACTCTTCCGCTTTATAATAGTAACTAGCAGCTCCCCGCGGTTTCACCCGCATAAGTCCCGATCCCGTGGGAATATAGGGATCAAAAATAGCCTATAGCCTTCCTCAAGAAATGGACTATCCAACACCGAAAGAATTTTTCAAATCGAACCAGTGGTTCCTGAGATTAGCGCGTTCAAACAAACAAACAAACAAACAAAACAAACAAACTCTTCCGCTTTATAATAGTAATAATAATAGATAGATCCGCTTTATAATAGTAATAGATTGTATTTTCAAAAAAATTAGGCGGACGGAGTCGCGGGCACTGCCAGTAATTTATATACGTAGAACACTAAAAAATTAAATTCCGAAATATTCAACTTTAGTTTCTAACGGCCGAATACAGAAACGCAAATTGAGTTCTACTTAAACAACTTAGCATCTCTCAAACTCAAAAATTTAGAATCTGCTCAATTATTTAAGTAGGCCCATAGCACGCCTCAAATTTTAAGAGGATCGTCTCCATTCTCTTTCTCCATACAAACGTAGTTTAAATTTTCCTTCCTGGATAAAGACATTAGAGCAAATATGTTTATGCCATAAAACTTATATCTGTCATGCATGACTATGCATCTACATTTTTATTTTTTTCATTTTATTATTTTTTTTATTTTAATTAGAAAATAATAAAGAAAAACGGTAGATGCATTGTCATGACAGATATAGGTTTTATGGCATAAACATATTTGCTCTAATGTCTTTATCCAGGGAGGAAAATTTAAACTACGTTTGTATGGAGAAAGAGAATGGAGACTATCCTCTTAAGTGGCGTTTTATTTCTGTATTCTGATGTCAAAAAATAAAGACCAACCATAAACTACTTTACCCATCAATCTATCAATTTATCGAACAAGTTGTCAATAAATTCAAATGTATTAAACAACCACATAAATTCAAAATATACCTATCTATTAAGAACCGATATGGTTTCAAACTAAATCACAATTAACCAATAAACACAATGGAAAAGTTAATTGGTATGAATTGCGTGGAATTAATGAATATCGATAGAACAAAATAGGTGCTTACCTACTTAGATGAAAACAAAAATAGTAGATACGGTATATTCTAACATTGCGTATTCGAAAAATGAGCTAGAAACACACCTACATGCATTTTCATAAAATTATTGTATTTAAAAACATTTGTCTTTAAGAATGATTCAGAATCATTTCATTTTATTTATGGGTTTCAAAAAGACAATCGCAGTGTGACAGCACGTGCTCACGCGACAACAGTTCGACATACGACTGAGGCTAGTGCGTCAGCTAGACGCAGTTTTATCGTTTCATTTTCCGAGACTAGGTAACGTATCTGCTGGTTTTTGTTTTCATCTAAGCTTACCTACCTACTTATTGTTACAAAAGTTTGCTAACAAAGCTTATTCCTGCTACCTACATGATATCAGAAAACAGTAAAATAAAATACTCGGGTATGAAAAGGTCCAAAGATTACGTAAAACACACTTATTTCCAACATGTTACATTATTTACGATAAAACCTAACATCTTTAGAAACATAAAAACATATTGTTTATACTTAAAAATAAGAGCAGGCGAGAAAATGGCTAATAAAATCACAGAAATCCGATTCACTACACTTTTTCATATACATACCTATTTCGTGGAATTCTTATGTTCGTGCATACGTAACTTTGATAGCCAAGTGGACTGTTGGACTTGAGCCAACAAGAAAGCCAGTGCAGCCATAAATGAATACGAGTCGATGTTTGTCCCAATGCCGTCAAATAGTCAACCCTCGGGCGATTATTATTTTAAATAGCTACATGGTAACCATGGAAACATGGTAGGCGGAGTGGGGGGTGTTAGGTTTTTTCGTTACGAAATTTGTTCAATCAAAGCTCAAGGCCCGTGATAAAAGCTATGCAATAACTTAAAAAAACAAATTCTCAGTATTTTCTTGCTGTTTGTACTTGAAACATTTTGGCCCGTTGAGGAAAAAAGATTAGGTATTCGAAATTTTGTTTTGGCCCGAATAGGAAAAAAAATGGCACGAATAGGAATAAGCCTTCCTATCCTAATTTGTGGCCTTAAGTCAGGGTTGAAGAAATAATATTTTAGATGAGCATGTTAAACTTAAACATCATACCCATCATATCACAATTAGCGCTCTTCACCCGCCATAAGTCCTGGATGACTATCAGCATAAAATGTGTTATCCAGATCTCCAGCAATCTGCATCATACCAAGTTTCATCGTAATTGGTTCAGTATGTTTTTTGCATCAGTTTTTGCTTGGAGAAGTAACAAACGTATTCATTTACTTGCTAACTAAATAAACTCATTTTTCGGTTTAAATCGCGTGGTGTTTATTACTTTTTAGCATTGTTTTAATGCTCAACGTTTCGGGACCTGTCCTGAAGAATCTCTTCTTCAGGTCGCCTTTACATACCTTTACAGGGACCTGGTATAGGTGTGTAAAGGCGATTAAAAAGAAAAATAAGTTTAATTTCAATCCAACACCGCAAAAATATAAGAAATGTGTAGGTAATTAAACTTATTCCTTTAAAATATTAGGTTATTATTTAAAAAATATTTATTTTTCTAATTCTAAAACAATGAAAATATAGATGGTGTAATATAGAAGTGAATGAGAATTTCCGCTTTCATACCCACAGGCTTGAAACAAGAGGCAAACCGAAATGAGATTTCGTGATTGGTAATTTTTCGAAAATAATATGAGGTTAAGGTTATGGACCCACTACGCGATATTGGATCGTCCACAATTTAATCATATTATGCCACTTAGATAGTTGTTCTATTTGTCTAGTGTCGAAAGACACCAAACCGAAAATCGTGAAAGAACTTAGGCGTAATAAGGATAGTCGTTTTCTCCATAAAAACTTAGTCGACTTTTTCCTCCCTGGCATAATTCTCCATAAAATCCATACAAAATGGTTATGCCATAAAACCTACCTTGCCTCTACTATTTTCTCCCCGGGGAAAGACATTAGAGTTTGCTCTAATGTCTTCGCCGGAGAGGGAATATTCGACTACGTTTGTATGTAGCCGTAGTGTGCAACTTTCTTTTGAGTAGAAAGAAAGTTGCACACTACGGCTTACGGAGTATCCTGGAATAGAATTTCACAATACAGCCTCTGTCTAGTGTGGAATTTACCATTGATAAAATGTTTTTTGGTCAATAAATTATTTTTTGAAGTATTTTTATTTTCCGCTTGGTGTGTTTTACAGAGAGTACCTACACACTACAAACAATGTAAAATTCAAAGGGCTCTTTGTCGATTATTTCGGTTCAATCTTTAAATAGAATTCAATAGGTGGTAAATGAGTATTGCAGACAAATTAAATTGTTCGTTCAATTACCCTATCTTTGCCTCTAACGTCTATATTGAAAGTCCAATGTCAGCCGGCGATTCCCTACCTCTAAACTGGTTCTTTTAGTTTTTAGGATTCCATACCCAATGGGTAAAAACGGGACCCTATTACCGAGACTCCGCTGTCTGTCCGTTTGTCTATCCATCTGTCACCACGCTGTACCTATCTCATGAACTGTGAAATCTAAACAGTTGAAATTTTGACATCGTGAATAAACGCGATTTTTAACATATAAACGCAACGATACTGCGATGTATTTTTACCACTGGCGACATCTACTGATGGAGTGACTGACGCCTGTGGTAAAATAAATTAAACGTTCGCGTTGCGTTCACAGATTGGTTGCCTAATGTTAATTTTAGGGTTCCGTACCCAATTATGATAGTGGTACGCAACCCTTCGTGCGCGAGTCCGACTAGCACTTGGTTGTTTTTTTACCTCTTAATCGACTTAAAAAAGAGGGAAGTTCTCAATTTTGTTTTGTCTTACTTACTTTTTTTTGTGGCCATTATTTATTTGCAACATATTTTGTGTGCATCAAGGTCGCGATGGTCACGGTGAGATAATTTGCAAAGTGTATTTGTTTCATTTTTTGTTAAATACAAATTAGCAAAATTATATTTGTCAAAAAACTATGAACGTGTTTTGCTTTTGTAATTTGTCTCCTATTTTTAACTGACTTCGAAAATAGAGGAGTTTTATGTTGTACCTAAGTATATCTTTTTTATGTGTGTTTGCTGATAACTTCATATTTTTGATGATTCTTTTTTATTTTAAAAGGATAGTCCCTTACTCGTATAATATTATGAGGATCTGACAAGGATCTTCGGAGTGACAAAGAGAATAGTTCCCATCAGAAAGCAGTAAATTGCTAACTTTTGGACTTCTACCAGTAGATACAGACCTTGTTAGGGATTGATGGATGATAAAGCACATTGAACCATATTCTTATCACAAAACTCCTCAAATGGTAACATTGTTGGTTGAAATTTGGAGAATTTGTGATGTATACCTCCTTTATTTTGATCGATTGTAATCATTTTAGTCACAATATAAAATTACTTAAAATAAGAAAATAAAACCCGACTTCAAAAAAAGAGAAAAAACAATTATTGCACCTACATAATCTAAAGTCGGGCAGCCAAACTATAAAACACAAAACTGCACGACTTCAGATTAAAAAAAAATAAAACAAATATATCAGTGCATCATTTTTCCCTTTTTTTAAGTCGCTTCTTATTTTTTAAAATTTAAATTTATTTAGACACCGCTTTGATTGTGTTTTGTTGTTCACAAATAACTATAAATGCATGTTGCATAGTGGTCAAATGCTCACGCATCAATCATACAAAAATAGTTTCCTTTAGTGAATCGCCTTGCTGACTAGCTAAGTTTGGACGAACGACCGTCGAAGTTTAGGCAAGAACCTTATTAGACACAAGTTATGCAACGGTGCAAGTTGCCCCACGCTCTGAGATTTAATTAACTTTCATCAGGTAGGTATATTAATTGAGTGTCTAACGAACTTAGTAACTGACTAGTCGTGTCTCGCAGTTTCACTTGCGTAATTCCCAATCCCGTAGGAATTTCTAAAAATATAAGAGTTCAAAGTTTCACACTAAAAATTATGTTTCTAAAACAATTCTTTATCTTTAAGCATAAATTCTTGCAGCCGGCGGAAATCGAACCTGCAACCTTCTGCATAAATAAATCATCATCCGAGCGTTGTTCCCGGTTGCATCTCTCTCGAGAGCCCGGGGTCCGATTTCCTACTTTTACGTCTCCACTTCGCACGATCTTCGGCATCCCGTGTAGTGAGGCCATTAGCACGCATATCCGATCTTACAACGTCAAGCCAGCACTTCTTGGGTCTTCCCAATCTGCCGCGGCAGGGCGGAGGCGCCATAGCAAGACATTTGTTTCCCACGTAACTAGCCGGTTTTCGTAGAACGTGGCCGTACCACCGTAAGCGGCATTCTTGCAGTTTGTCTGCAATGTCTCGGACATGAAGGCTGCCCCTGATGCGGGAGTTTCTGACGCGGTCTTTTCGCGTCACTCCACACATCCAGCGCAGCATCTTCATCTCCGTGACACGCAGCTCCTGCTTATGTCGCTCAAGCAATGGCCACGCCTCACTACCATACAAAAGGGCAGGTCTAATGATCGTTTTATAGACCTGTCCCTTCAGTTTAACCGGCATTTTCGGGTCACAGATGACACCAGTTACCTCTCGCCACTTGGCCCAAGCTGCTGAAATGCGGGACTTGACGTCACAATCGATGTCGCCGGACTCGTGAAGCACAGATCCCAAGTACTTAAACTGGTCTGTCCGCTCGACCATGTGACCGTCTACGCAGACAGGTGTGGGATATAGGACGGATCCTTGGTGGACTCCTACTGTAATGGGGAAAGGTTTAGTGTCACCAACAGCAGTTCGCACCACTGAATCGGAATTTCGGTACATGTCCCTTTCAGGCACCCCTTTGGGCCGCAGCGCCCACCAGATCATCACGCGAGGAACACAGTCGAAGTCCAGGAACAGAAAATGCAGAGGCGTATTCTTCGATCTGCATTTCTCCATAACGATCCTTAGGGCGAAAACAGGGTCCATGGTACCATGACCGGGGCGGAAACCATACTGCCCCTCCGAGACAGTGCACTCCTGCCGGATCCGAGAGTCAACTATACGCTCGTAGAGCTTCATGGTGTGGGACATGACCTTTATACCACGATAACTTCCACACTCCTGCACAGATCCCTTGCCCTTGAACACTGGAGTGATAACACTCAGTCTCCATTGGGCGGGGATTCTGCCGGTCTCGAGTATGCAGTTAAAAAGGTTGGTTAAGATGCCCACACCACGAGAACCCATAGCTTTCCATACTTCGATGGGGACTCCATCGGCGCCGACAGCTTTCCGATTCTTCATGCAGCGAAGAGCCTTGCGCACCTCCTCAGGCGTTATCAGTGGCACAAGTCCTAGATTCGGAGGGAGTTCCGGTGGCTGCACCTCTTTATACTGCTTATTGAGCAGTTCGTGGAAATAAGAGCGCCACCTCTCCTTCACCGCGAGGTCCTCGCATAGCAGGTTACCATTAGGATCTTTTACACAGCGGCACTTGGATATATCCTGTGCCGCTTTGATCCTAGAACGTGCCAACTTATAAATAAGCTTCTGCCCCTCAGACGTTTCCAACTTATCGTACAATGGCTGTAAGTGGTCCCGTCTGGCTCTGGCTACTGCTCTCTTTGTGGCACGTTTGGCAGACCTGTACGCGTCGCGATCTTCAGGAGAGTTGGACGCTTGCCACTTTTTAAAGAGGGCTTTCTTCACCCTAGTCTCCCTCTGGACTATGTGGTTCCACCACCAAGTTTCCTTGTCACACTTGCGTCCTCCCTTAGACATACCGAGGACCGACCGCGCCGAATCAGCGATAGACACCTGAATCCGGTCCCAGTGTTCCTGTACCGATTCGCCTTCAGCATTGGCACATTTGTCGCCGATTGCTGAGGCGAGCATCTGGGACTTGACTTCATCAAGCATCCACCATCTGATTCGGCGCTGACATGGTTCCGGTCGTTTGTCTTTGGTCTTTACACAGAGATCCATGACAAGGATACGGTGTTGGGCAGTGAGACTCTCACCGGGTATGACTTTGCAGTTGGCCACGTTGCCGATATGATGTCTCCTAGTGATTAGAAAATCGATTTGGGTAGCGCGCCCCCCACTCCTGTAGGTGATCAAGTGGTCGGGCTTCTTTTTGAAATATGTGTTCACAAGTGCCAGGTCGGCAGTGGCACACGTACGCAGAATTTCTTCTCCTTCCGCATTCCGACTGCCATACCCGTAGCCTCCATGAACACGTTCAAATTCCGCCCCCATCTCACCCACATGACCGTTCAGATCACCACCCAAAACGATTCCCTGTGACAACGGGATAGCCCCAAGGACCTCGCCGAGTTTATCCCAAAACGACCTCTTATCAGCGTCGCTACAACCGACCTGTGGCGCGTAAGCACTTACTAAGTGGGTAGGAACCCCCCCAATAAGCACCTCCACGCACATAAGTCGGTCGCTAAAGCGATTTACCTCCAAGATATCGTCATGCAACCTCTCAGCGAGTACCACAGCCACCCCGTTCTCTCCACCAGGTGCACCCGTGTAGATCAGCTTGTAGCCATTCCCAATAAGCCGGGATCTGCTGCCTTTCCATCGAGTCTCCTGCAGGAACGCTTCTGCATAAATAAAGCTGTTATTAAATGACATTCTCGAAAATTTAATTTAAATCCCCGAAAGCGCCATGGAGTAGTAAATTCAAGATCAACACCCCTACAAAAACTTCAAGAAGATAAACAAACAAAACTTAGGTTATTCCGTAGAACTAAAGAAAAGCATTTAAATAAGCGAAATCAAAGCAAAATCGTCTGGAATGTTCGAGACGTTTCCATTAGAACGAATATTACTAATCTTATTTGGTTGAATGGAAGCGTAATGTTTGTCTTCGACTATCCCCGGCCAAATAGACGCTTTGTTTCATAATGGCTTGCAATGAAATTAGATGACAAAGGTTTTTTCTGTTAATACGATTTCTGTGAAGATTCTAAATCTATCTAATCATGCGAATAACTGCTTGTTTTTTAACCGACTACAAAAAAGTAGGTTCTTAATTCGACCCGATTATTGTTTGTTTGTATTATGTATGTATGTGGATATGTCACTGACCTCTACAATACAAGTCCGCTGGACAGGAGATCGCGCACTGATATTTGTGCCTATTTTATCTGCCCCATGTTACGCTGTTTTCTATTGAAAGTGATGTTGACCGTCTACGGAACTAATAGTTCCGCGTCAATAGAAAACAGCGTAACACGGCGCAAATAAAATCGGCACAAAGATCTAACGTAATTTGGTCTGGTGTAGCAATTCCAGCGTTCGTGTATATATAGAGTTCAGTGGGATATGTTCACGTCGTATTTCGGCAAAAGAAGTCCGATTTCGATAATATTTTTTTTATTTGAAAGGTGAGAGTCCGGAGTTGGTCCCATAAAACCTTGGCGGAGATGAGCAAAACTGAACCTACATGGGAAGAGATTATTAAAACCTCACTTCGAATCGAACCTTCAAAGCAGAAGATTGGCTAGAATTAAATTTAATATAAACCCGTCTCGTCCAACAAATGCCAACAACAGAACTTTAATTATTCAAGCATACATCTTGCAGGAACGTTCTAAATATCCATAGAGACAAGTAACGCAAAATTTATGGCAGAAATTAGCCCACCGTTGCTAGCAATAAATTAACATATGAAACTCATAAGTTAAAATGATGCCCTCAGCGTGTATGGGTAACTTTGTACATGAATGTGTTGGTCTTCTGTCCAGGCTATTAAAAATGCTATTATCAATAAATGCACTTACTTCTACTCTTTACGAATGTAGGTACCTACACTTGTGTAGAGGTCCCCTCCGTCTGGCATAAACTTTTTTGTCATAAACACGAAAGGCATAAAACGTTACGCATAAAATTTTAACGCATAATATTCACCATAAACACATAACGCTTAACATAACTAACTAACATAACTTATTCGTCATAAAAATTTATGGCATAATACTCCAAACGCTTAACAATTTAAGGCATAATATTTTTCAAGTATAACGATCATGACATATAACATCAAAAAGCATTTCGGTTGTCGGTTGTCATCATGTCGGTTATGCCCTAAAGTTTTTATCCCAAAAGTTTGTATGCAAATGAGTATTATGACAAAAATGTTTATGCTAAAATCGTTATGCCTGTCGTGTTTATGACAAAAAAGTTTATGCGAAAAGGAGGGAACCCTTGTATAGTCTGGTAACAAAAATGGATATTCGGCATAGAGTTGGGTTTCCCCATGAGTTTCTTGTGTCTTCTTCTCATTGGCGGTCGCGTTCCAATGACACACTACATTACCGACGATTTAAAATAATACCTAATGTGCATATCTTTTTGAATAAAAATATTTTGAGTTTGAGATAGATGAGTTTTATATATAAAAGAAAATTGTGTAAGTTACAACATTTATAATAACCCAAGAACAGCTGAACGGTGTAGAGGTAGCTTAGAACCGGGAGAAGGATATAGAATACTTTTGATCCCGTAAATTCTGCGGGTGAAACCGCGGGGCGCAACTATAAATTATAATCAAAATCGGACTGACCAATTTGCTCATTAATAAATAATTTCATAACGTATACAATTTTCATCTACTTTAAATAATTACATTTAAATTATTAAATATTTATACCTAGGTATGTGTACGGAAACCAGATTAATAAATGCAAAATAATTCTGGTTTACCCGTGAACAAGTCTGGAAATATACCTCAAAAAGTCGGCCGTGGAAAATGCATATTATAAAAACAACGTGGTTAAAACAAACCGAAAAAATCTACAAACAGTTTAATAATAGGGACTTTAATAGCAATTTAACTTGCAGGATATACTTGCATGAAAGCGAGAAAATACAAAACTCAGGTTAAAGTTAATTGAGTGTAGTGCAGTATAACAGATCGAACTTTGCCATTTTACAAAATATTTTAAAAACTAATATTTTCTAAAAGACTAAAGCCGTAAAGAAAGCAGTTTAAAACAGCTTATCTTCAAACTTAGCTGTAGTATGTGATAAGTGTCAATTTTATGCGCAATTTTGATTCAAATTATTAAAAAAGCGAGCAAAATTTTACTTTCAAATTAGGCTTCAAACTTTGTTCTAAACTGTATCTTTACATGCAACGCAGGAACAAAATAGGTCAGCCGGAATTTTGAATCAAATTTTCTTTAAACTTTGTTGAAGTTACTAAAAGTTTTTATTATTAATCTGGCGGAATGGAAATGCCTACTGCCAATACCAAGTTGAACATCAGCGCCAATTTTTATATTTTGCTGTCAATTTTGCTGAAATAATATGCCTAGGTCTAAAAGAAAATGCCCGGTTTGAATGAATATGCCCGGGTCATATTCTTTTAGATCCGGGGCGGATAGTGGTCGGACGGTCAACCAATCATCATCTAAGGCGCTACAGCCGCGAATTGGCATTGGTGTGGTCCAGTGTTATTTTTCATTCGGGTCTTTTTTTGGCCTTCTCCCTTAAAGTCTTCACACCGATTGTCTACGAGCCTTGGAACTGCCTCTTCTTTTACGACCATTAGGATTGCCGTCCAGTAGCCGCCTTAGTACTCTAGCGTCGTCTATTCAGATTACATGTCCGACCCAGCGAATGCGTCCTAGTTTGATGACTTTTTTGACGTTCGGCTCACCCTAGGTATAGGTACAGGTCATATAGCTCGTGTGTCGTGTACGCCTTCAACACAGCTCCAAAAATACGCATTAGAATCTTTCTCTCAAAGACAAGCAGGGAGTTTTCGGACGCTCAACGATCGTGTTTAGAAACAAATGTTTTTGGAAACGGTCAACTGCGCCTGATGCTCTGGTTTTCTCACACAGAAGTAGCTGTATTCGGTCATTGCTAAGATGTTGCGAAATAATGCCTAGTTTTTTAATTTGAGGAAATTTTAACGTTACTTAGAAACGCCTTTGAGTCTTTCGATAGACTTTTCGTAGTCCTTTACTGGTTTTATTGTGACATTGACTTGTGAATGTGGTGGGCCGGTTCTTTCGGAGACTTTGTGCCAAAACTCAATGCCAAATTCTTACATTTTATTTCAGAGTACCTATGTACAATGTACATTGTACCTGTAATAATAACATTATTTTTATGTTAAAATCAATCAGTTTAATGTTTAACAAACATTTAACTAAATAAATAAAAATCAATTATAAATATTGCAGAGCGTTACGCACAGCGCAAACCAGGCATAAATTAAACGACTAGGCTTGTACTATAGGTACTAGATAAAGGAAGTACTCGTTTTTATATAACAGCTATAAGTATAATTATAAACTTTTTTTTTGTAACACACATATGATAGTTATTATGACACACCCAGAACCAAACACAAAAATATAATGGTCAGCATAAATACTTATCCCCGGCAGGAATCGAACCCGCAACCTTCTGAATTGCAGCCGGGCAATCACCCGACGTGCCATCACCAATCATACTTATTAACACATAGGTACCAACCACGATAAAAATGTTGTAAAAAATGCCAACTTTTTTGATAATTGTCATAATCTCCACTGGTGGAGACAGCTTAGTGGGGATAATGACAATAAACCATTAAAACCTAAAATTTATAAACGTGGTTACTGGTGGGGCTTGTAACAGTTTCCCACCAGGAGCGTTACCATGGAGGGTAAGTCTTTAACGCGGTGCGGGTAAGGTTATTGAAAAAAGAGTTCTCATGTGAGACCTACTGGAACCTGGAAAGACTTGGAAAGTATTTGGTGTCTGACAACAATTCTTACGGCTAGGCGGGTACAGAGAAAGCCAACGTACCTTTTCAACCAACTGAACGGTCCAGCCTCGTGGTGCAGTTGTAGTCGGTAGAAGTCCGGATGCGGGCCGAAGAACACGCAGAAAACTATTCACAGATTGTCCCAGGGTTGCGGAAGAATGAAAGTCCAGCAAGGAAGCACTCACAATGAAGAACTAGCGGAAATATATATTTTTTGAAACAGAGCGCGTGCTCAAACTTCTTTAGCGAGCAATAGAAGAGAGTTCATCTTGCGTAATGGCGTCAATCGACCAATCAGCGACGCGTTTACGACGCGGGCGTCGCTCCCATTGGGCCTTCATCGACCAGTGTGGTTTCATTGGTCCGAGGCCGCTCTGCGAGCCGCTTTCGCAGTTTGAAAATGTTGCAGACACCAAATTATAGAAATGTAAATAAACAAAGGTACCTACATCTATGAAACTGCGAGATAGCAAAGATTTGCTATTAAAAATATATTAGGCGTATGAAAATTACGTATAAAAATAACGTGAGCGGTATATCGCTTCACCATGCACCCCGCCTTGGAAGATCTAAGGATCTTTCAAAACTGACAAGTAACTCTATGGCTGATCAAAGCGAATAGCGAGTTTAATGAGAAAGCATTATAAAATATAAAGAATATAGTTTATTCTAGCGACTAACTTAATCTAATAATTATGATAAAGTTAAATTTATTGCGTTGGTATAGGATAGAGTTTAGTAATAGCGCGTTTATAAGAACCCGTACGAGTTTTGACAATAGCTACACGTACGACATTGTCTTTGCCCCTAATGACCTCGGTAATTCTTCCTAACGGCCAGGTCAGCGGAGCCGAGTTTTCTTGCTCTACAAGAACGACTGTTCCGATTTCTACCGGTTTGTCCGAGGTTGCCCATTTCTGCCTAACTTGCAATGTATGTAGATACTCTAAATGCCATTTTTTCCAAAATGATTGAACCATGCTATCTATCAAGCTCTTGCGATCTAACAAACTAATGCGTTGCTCTGACAGATCAGCGGCAGGCAAGTATTGCAGCGGCGTAGACATTAAGAAATGTGCGGGCGTTAAAGCTTCTGGATGAGGATCCGAAGACATTAAGCAAAGCGGGCGCGAATTTAAAATCGACTCTATCTGCGTGAGAACCGTTTGAAGTTCTTCAAAAGAAAGTAACTGATTTCCTATGACTCTATATAGGTGCGTTTTCATGCTCTTTACGTTTCCTTCCCATAGTCCACCGAAGTTTGGTGCTCTTGGGGAAATCATTTTCCAATCAATGCGCCTAGACAACAATTCTTCGGACATAGCGTCCTTGAAACTGGAGCTCAGCAAGAAGCTATAGAGCTCGTCCAACTGCGCTTTCGCACCAACGAAAGTGGTGCCATTGTCGGAGTAGAGACACGAAACAGGACCGCGGCGAGAAATGAAGCGTTTAAAAGCTCCTAAAAAATTGTCAGAAGTCAAACTACTTGTCAATTCAATGTGTAGGCATTTCGTGCTCATACATACGAAGAGCAAAATATATGCTTTTTGAGCGTGTTGACCTCTGCGGCGCGTTAGAGTCACGCGTACAGGTCCAGCAAAATCCAGGCCAGTATGACTAAAGGGTTTTGCTTGTAGGACTCGACACGAAGGAAGGTCAGCCATGATAGGCGTCGGGTGCGTGGGATTAGTCCTAAAACAAATGTTGCATTTGCGCAACTTGGATCTAATCACTGTTCTGGCATCTAATATCCAGTAGCGTTGTCTTATAATAGACATAAGAAGTCCGGGACCTGTGTGACAATTCACAACATGATAGTGCTGTATGATTAAGTCAACAACATGGTCGCGTTTTGGGAGAAGAACCGGATGTTTGGCCTCAAAAGGGAGCATAGAAGCAGAGAGTCGCCCACCTATACGTAGGATCCCATTGGGGTCAAGGAAGACTGCGGGACTCTGCAACTTTTTAGAGGGCAATTTCCCAGCCTTAATCGATTTTATATCATCAGCGAAATGTAGAGATTGCACTGCGAGAAGAAGCGCTCTCTCAGCAGATGCGATCCCTGCGACCGTACGAGGCTGAACCTCAGATTTTGGTCGTGCGAACTTTAAAACATATGTTATGATACGCAGCAATTTCTCCCAAGATGAGATACGTTGCGCTAACAAGCATAGCAACGGCGGCTCCGCGTGAGTTATTGCTGTAAGGACTTTAGCCTTATGTTCAGGCAACTCAGCGCAGATAGCGGGAGAGAAAGGCTTGATAGGCCATTCTTCAAATGCGCAGCGGATCCAAGAGGGACCGTTCCACCACAAATCGTGGTTCAAAAGTTGAGACGGTAGCATACCCCGAGAAACGCAATCGCTCGGATTGGTAGCTCCAGCGATGTGATAAAAATGTTCAGGATCCAAGATTTCCTGAACCTGAGCGACGCGGTTACCTACGAAAATCGACCAACGATGTGGTGACGAATGTACCCACGATAGGGCTATCGTAGAGTCAGAAAAAGCGTATATACCAGCGATGGGAACACGCGCTGCGTAAGTTTCTCGCACGGACTTTATTAATTTTGACATGAGTAAAATAGCGCACAACTCAAGGCGTGCGAGCGTAGTAATTTTAGTAGGCGAAACCTTTGATTTAGCACAAAGAAGGCGAGTTTGGATACCGGACGGATAAGTACAGTGCGCGTATATCACACAACCTAAGCCGTTCATACTAGCATCACTGAATGCGACCAGGCGCAACTCGCTACCTGCTTCAACACCTACATGTCGCGGGATACGCAAAGTGTCGAGCAAGTGAAATTCTTGCACTAGTGCGGCGAAACGTGAGCGTATGTGCTCCGGAGCGGGATCGTCCCAATCACTCTTGCTTAGCCACAGCTCTTTAATTAACAATTTGGCATAGAGTATAACAGGCGCGACCAGTCCGAGCACGTCGAATAATCGAGCAACTATAGAGAGTATATTTCTCTTTGTACATTTTTCATTTAACGCGGCGGAGGTAAAAAGAAAACAATCTTCGCACGGTTCCCACGACAGACCTAAAACCTTTGAAACATCATTGCCAACGTCAAACTCTAGCGATTTGCGGTGCGAGTCAGGAAGAGACTCGAGAAGCGAAGGCGAATTACTCGACCATTTCACTAAATCGAAGCCACCTGATTTAAATAAATTAATTAAATCGTGAGCTAACTTAGTGGCAACTTGTTCACTGGGCGCGGAATGAACCAAGTCGTCCATATAAAGGCAAGTCTCAGCTACTTTCGCTGCATCAGTATACTGACGACTCATGTCTGAAGCCAGCTGTCTGACAGTCCTCATCGCGACGTAAGCGCTTGACTTTAAGCCGAAAGCTTGGCGAGTGAAACAGAAAGTGCGGACTTCCTCGGATTCGTGGAACCGAAATAAAATGCGTAGGTATTTACGCTGGTCAACAGGTACACCAATGCGTAAATAATGATGTCTTATATCCGCGTTCATAGCGATAGGAAATAATCTGAAATCTAACAAAAGTAGAAACAGATCTGCTTGTAAGTCGGGTCCGATGTGCAATACATCATTAAGCGAGACCCCAGTGTGCGTTTTCACGCTTGCGTCCAGAACAATTCGTGGCAACGGCTTGTCAGGACGGATCACTGCTTGGTGTGGAATGTAGTAACCATCATCCGTTAATTCGGAGTTAACGACGGGTTCGAGATAACCATTATCTATATAATCTCGTATCACTTTATTATAATTTTCGCGTAGCGTGGGAGACTGTCGAAGTTTACGTTCAAGCGACATGAAACGGCGGTAAGCAGAGACATACGAAGAACCGAGATCACTAGGATCCTTACAAAATGGTAAAGCTACGGTGTAACGACCTAAGTTATCACGCGTCACAGTAGATGCAAAAATATTTTCACACTCTGTCTCGTCGGGGGATAACTGGCGTTTCGTAGGTACTTCTTCAAGTTCCCAAAATTTCTGGACTAAATCATTTAGCGCTAATGCAGAAAATGAAGCGGTAGCGGTAGGTGCGACTTCATCACGCGGGTAATCACCCATGAATACGTAGCCGAAAGTCGTCAATAAAGCGGGAGGTGCGCGCGGACCACAATCGATCCGATTACCTAAGTAGATGTATGGAAACAGCTGAGCGCCTATCAACACATCTATGTCTCCCGGTATATTCCATTTTAAATCAGCGAGCGGTAGATCGCGAAAGTTAATACTATTATCGCTATCTATAAAGTGTGACGGTAATTTATCCGTAATGCATTCAACAACTAACGCGTGTATAGTATATCTATGTTGCGGATAGATGCGCGATTGAAGGTCTAAATAAACACGACCAGTTATTGGACGGGAAGCAGTACCTATACCTTTAACAAAAGAATTAGTCACCGGAATAATAGGTAAATTTAATTTGCGACAACAATCTGTTGTTATTATATGATTCTGTGAGCCATTATCGATCAGAATCCTAATAATCGATTTGTTCTCAGAATTATCTTTCTTTCGGTATACACTTGCGCGGTAGATAATAAAATATCACCCTTATAGCTAGCTGCGTAAGACTGAGAATGCGTAGTAGTTATGTCTGGTACATGCAACGAGTCGAAATGCGAAGGGGAAGCGAGAGGCAACGAAGCCTGCGCGAGCGCGGAAGGCGACAGCGACGCGGGCGCGGGAGCGAGGGGAGATGAAGACGCGACTGCAGCGGCGGAACGTGGCGAAGTAGGCGAGAGCTGCACGAGTGGAGGCGTAGCGTGTACTATAGCAGCGTGCGAATGTGTATAATTATTTTTAATGTCACCGAAGTGTAACAATTTATGATGCTTTTTTCCACAAAAACACACCGAAGCACTCTTACATTGAGTTAAATTGTGCAATGTACTTAGACAGTTGACACAGCCCTGCTTCGATTTTATAAAATTAAATCGAGTCTTAGCATCTCGCATATTTTTAAATTGCGTGCACTCATACAAATGTCTGTGTTTGTTATCTCCGCAAAGACAACAACAAGTACTAACAGAAGCGTGCATGACCGGAACGACATCGTGTGAGTGAGTAGAACTCACATCATCGGAGCGTGTTGGTTCGACTAACTTGCCTACAACAAATGTTTTCATATTTCGGGGGCGATCAGTAGTCGAAAAACGAGCGGGTGCGGGTGATTTAGTTGTATACGTCGAATTACGAAAATTCGAACGTTCCAAAATTTTAGATTGATCTTGAATAAAGTCAATCAGCTGTTTGGTTGTAGGTATTTCAACCTCACGCACTGAGAGTTCAAATGCTTGAATAGTTTGCGTATCTAATTTTCTTAATGCGCATTGCAAAAATAAAAAATCTGCTAAGTCAGGAATACCTAACTCTTTAATAGCCGATAGCGAAGCGGAGTATTTACCTACAAAAGTATCAAGAGCGTTTGCACTATGCGTGCTAGCTTTCAAGTCGAGTATGTTGTTCAAGTAGAATGTACCTAGTGAGCGTTTGTCTTGGTATTTTTTAACTAAACTGTCCCATAGTATCGAATAAGTTTCCTCAGATGGAACAATACCTGCAGTGAACTTTAATGCGTCATCAGTTAATTTAGAAATTAGGTACTGCATACGCTGCGAGTCAGTCAGCTGTTTATTCGCGTGAATATTAGCTTTAAATGACTGGTAAAATATATTCCAGTTCTCAGGCCGTCCATTAAAACTAGGAATTCGCAAAGGTTCTAAATTCACTAAGCACTTGGGCAAGTCACTCGACTCAACTGAACGAGGCTTCGGCGCGTTCGAAGCGGGAGATAGCAACTTATTGCGCGTGCGTTTAATTCGTGTATAAAGATCTTCGAATGCATCTAAACTAGAATAATCTGGTGTGGTTGCAGGGTTTAAAGATAATTGAACCTTATTAATGTCATCGATTAAGCATTCGAATTTCTCGCGCAAGTCGTCTATTGTTTCCGATTCAGCCAGAAAGTTCTCATTCGTTCGCGAAACATCAAAAGATATTATGTTTTTAGATATATTATACAATTTATCTATGCGTTTAAAGATTAATTCTTTCTTTGTAATTAATAAAGACAAAGTATTATCCGCCATGATTCTAATGTAATATTATCAATTTATCTTATCACACACAACGGGATAGATGGGTACCTGTAGTAGGTACGTAAGTTTGCAAGACAAGGTCAAGGTGCAAAATGATGCGAGAAATAATTTCACTAGGTATTTCTATGAGCGGGTAGGTAGGTAGGTACGTACAATGAAATTGAGTAGAATGAAAGTATTTACCAATTAATACGTAAATCTTCAAGTATAACAATTAAATGCAGTTTACCTTTGAGAATCTATTAGTAATTTTAACAGATCTCGAGCGGGGGATAACAGAATTTATCAATTATAGTTACATAAATCTGAGAGTGGGGTAGGTACAAGAATTCACCAATAATTACGTGAATCTTGTTCTAAAACTAAGCGGTTTTTAATAGAATTTCACCAATAATTACGTGAAATCTAATGAGGATGTGATGCTGACTTCAACATCCTGCTCGAAAGGACCAAAGTTATGGTGGGGCTTGTAACAGTTTCCCACCAGGAGCGTTACCATGGAGGGTAAGTCTTTAACGCGGTGCGGGTAAGGTTATTGAAAAAAGAGTTCTCATGTGAGACCTACTGGAACCTGGAAAGACTTGGAAAGTATTTGGTGTCTGACAACAATTCTTACGGCTAGGCGGGTACAGAGAAAGCCAACGTACCTTTTCAACCAACTGAACGGTCCAGCCTCGTGGTGCAGTTGTAGTCGGTAGAAGTCCGGATGCGGGCCGAAGAACACGCAGAAAACTATTCACAGATTGTCCCAGGGTTGCGGAAGAATGAAAGTCCAGCAAGGAAGCACTCACAATGAAGAACTAGCGGAAATATATATTTTTTGAAACAGAGCGCGTGCTCAAACTTCTTTAGCGAGCAATAGAAGAGAGTTCATCTTGCGTAATGGCGTCAATCGACCAATCAGCGACGCGTTTACGACGCGGGCGTCGCTCCCATTGGGCCTTCATCGACCAGTGTGGTTTCATTGGTCCGAGGCCGCTCTGCGAGCCGCTTTCGCAGTTTGAAAATGTTGCAGACACCAAATTATAGAAATGTATATAAACAAAGGTACCTACATCTATGAAACTGCGAGATAGCAAAGATTTGCTATTAAAAATATATTAGGCGTATGAAAATTACGTATAAAAATAACGTGAGCGGTATATCGCTTCACCAGTTACAATAATTAATATTAACTACATTATTCCTCAAAACATAAAATATTTAAAATCCATTTATTATTTTATTTATATTATTATTTATTCAAACGAACTTTTATAATAAGTTTCAAGTGGATAGGTAACTTCTGAAAACACCTCCTTGGTTATTTATTCATTGCGGGAAAAAGTTTGAATTACAAAATAATTTCGACTTTATGATATTAATTATTCATACAGAGATTTCTAAACGATCATATAACTTTAGTCCAGGAGCCCTGGTACATTTTTGCAATTGATTACTATCAAGATAATTTTCCGTGAGTAGCTTCATTTTGATGAGACGCCCAACAATTTTCTTTACAAAACTCTCGATTGTGGTAGATAACAGAGGTAGGATCTGTTCTTACAATCATATGAGTGCGGGACGACTGCAGTTGCGTAGGCGTCTTTGGTACGCCAGCGTAGTGCTAGACTACGCTGGCGTATCGCCTACACCTACGCTACGCTACCCGTTTTGAAACAGCGCTCGGCTGCAGTCACCAAACAGAATGTCCAAAGACACAATTTTATTACTTTTATTTAACCGTATCAATCTCCTCCTTTATTTCTTACAGAATGAATGGGACAAAAATAAACAATATCTGAGAAACTGGCTTTAGTTTCCGGGGCTCTTCCCGTGGAAAAGACTACTCAAACAATGAAACTCTAAATAAAGAAGTTCAGGTTTTCTTTGGTTCTAATGAAGTAGGAACCTAACAAAACAAAGTTCGTTCTAGCTTCCACCTAAGGCTAGTTTATAAACTTTGTAGACATTAAGTAACTGACTGACCAATGTGATCAAACTACATCAATATTGCACACATCACTCCGCGCCAACGTTGGTGTAACCACTCCAATAACATTATTATTCATATTATTAATATCCATTAACAATATTGCAATAATTATCACGATGATTGACTTTGACGTTTCCCGTTACTGTGGCCCGAATATGACGCGATGGTAGGCATTGACGTTTCCAGTTACTGTGTCCCGAACATGACGCGATGATGGTCGTTGAACGTTGTTGTAGCCACTCCGTTAACGCGTTAAAATTATTGCAATAATTATCGCGATGATTAGGCATTGACGTTGCCTGTTACTGTGCCCCGACCATGACGCGATGATAGGCATTCACGTTTCCCGTTTCTGTGGCCCAAACATGACGCGATAATAGTCGTTGGACGTTGGTGTAACCACTTGCGATAATTATCGCGATGATTGGATTGACGTTTCCAGTTATTGTGGCCTGAACTTGACGCGATGATAGTCGTTGGACGTTGGTGTAACCACTCCATTAACATAACTATTATTACAATAATTATCGCGATGATAGGATTGACGTTTTCAGTTACTGTGGCCCGAACATGACACGATGATGGTCGTTGGCGGTTGGTGTAGCCTCTCCATTACCGCGTTAAAATCATTGCAATAATTATCGCGATGCTAGGCATTGACGTTTCCAGGTACTGTGGCCTGAACATGACGCAATGATGGTCGTTGGTGTAGCCACTCCATGAACGCGTTAAAATTATCGCAATATTTATTTGCGTTTTCCGGTTATGTGGACAGAACATCAGAGAGTTGCGTGGAAGTTAACTTGATGCAAACTTTACTTGAAACTGCAAAATGATTGCGGGAGGAGGTAACCATGCAACCATCTTCGTCAGATTTCTAGAGAAACTAAAATACCTACCTACCTAAACCTAGATGGATTGGTTTTACTAAGTAGTTCGGTTAAGATACAAACTTAGAAGTTGGTTTGTGTTTCGTTAATAGAAATGAATGAATTCATTGCTAGTGAAATTAAAGACATAGACTTTTGCCATACAAACGTAGTCTGCTGTTTCTTCCCTTGATAAAGACATTAGAGCAAATATTTTTATGCTAAAAATCTATATCTGCATGACCATGCTCCTATGTTTTGTTTTTTTTTTTCATTTTGTAATTAGAATAGAAATAAAATTCTGAAAAATGGTCATGGTTGAGATAGGACTTATATGTCATACCTAAATATATTTTTTCTAATATTTTTATCCAGGAAGGATACAGTAGACTACTTTTGTAAAGTTTCTATGGAATTAAGAGTAGCTAGACTGTCCTCTTAAGCCACATTGAAATACTTAGTAGGCATTTGTAAAATTGTTGTATCTTTATATACCCTATTTAGGTACTCTATTTCAGAATATTAGATCAAAAATGTAAACAAAAACATTTATTTGAAAGTGACAACTCTTTATTTACTTTTTCCTTTGATATTGACATTTCTTTGTTGACTTTTTGATCTAAAATTTTAAAATAGAGCATACTGGGAAACAATTTTGGAAATTAAAAGGTGTATAATGAGTTAAATTAGATTTCATATCAGCATCGTGAACACAAAAAAAAAACGATGTTTAGTAGTCACATAATGAGAAACTAATAACCAATTTTGATTTATAAAAAAAACTTAGGACATTAAAATAAAAAAGCTCATTTAAAAAAAATAGGAACATCCGCGGCATTTTAAATTAACAAATTCGTGCAGTTAGCGCTGCAAAATGTAGACCACTCAATCTTTTGTGGATTTTAATCATTCTTGGCTTGAGAAACTTCTCGGAAGTGGCGAGTTTATGACTGTTTTATGTTTAACTTTTGAGTTAATGCTTCACAGACTAGGTATTTAAATATGGCTAAAGTAGTTTAACAACAAAAATAAATTAAATCTCTCAAGAAGCATGGAATGAACAGGTACTTATTTCTCGAAAAGATACCTTATACTAAACTTAAACTATACCTACTTAGACAACTAAAGCCGGGTACTGACTAGCGAGCTGTACCCGTAACCGTTGTATGTCTGTAACAAAAAACAAAGTGTGTAACTGCAACGAGTGCTACATAACACGCTCGGCTCGCAACGAGCCGACGATTGTTGGTTTTACCTCGAACCAAAAGCCGCTAGCGGATACGTAGGTATGTACTAGGGCATGCAACCCGGTTTTTTCGGGTTTTTCGGTTTTTGTATTCTTCATACGGCAACACTGACGGCGGCTTAAATGTTTTTTTTTTTAAGAAAAAACCCGAAAAACAGAAAACCGGGTTTTTCGGGTTTTTTCTTCCAAGTTTGCATTCCCTAGTAGGTACGTAGGTACAGCGTGCATACTGGATCATGTTGGTACTGCATCACACATACACTAGTGTTTGGGGACACGATCTGTCAACTGATACCGGACAGTTACTCCTGGGAGTGGCCGGATGGTACAGCGGACGCCACCTGGATGCCTAAAGGTTGGGTGTCAATGGGGACGCTATGACATATTACTATATTGTTAAATCGGTTGTTTCAGGGGTTGTTGCTGTATCACGGATTCAGTAACATGGTAAAAGTTACAGCTCGCTAGTGGGTAGTGGACTTAAGGCAGGATAGCGTTCGCCGTAACTTCATTCTCAATAATGAAATGTATGGTCTTATGGGCATGATTTTTATTTTTCAATTCTCTTCCTTTAACGTTTTAACCATGTTACAATGGTCTTAGTCACGAGGGGACGCCAGGCAAAGATAGACATTTTATAAGTCTGTCGGTTCTATACAATTCTGAGTTTTATATAGGTAAAAATAATAATTAGATTTCTAAATTAGAGCGCGAGCGAAGAACCTACTTAAGAAGGTATACCTACTTGTAGTTTAAGATCCCCTGGCCGAGTTAATCTAGTAATTACACAATAACCTCGGTTTAATCTGCCTGTTCTTGTAAACAAGTCCCGGGAGAGTTTAGAAACTCGGACCTTACATGCAGTTTCTTTGAATGCAGTCCTTTGAGCTTAGTTCGGTTTAACTTGTAATTACATTGGCTTGTGTTCGGATTACTAATGCTGGCTATTATATGGAATGCACAATACGATAAAATCTAGTTGACAAAATAAAAATGGTTCTTTTTGTTTGACGTAGTCTAATCCCCTTAGTATAAAATATAGTCGAGTCTAACAAGCAATTTCTGAAACACAGTCCTCGAAACATCGGGCAATAATAAAAGCGATGAAAAATGATTTCTTAGCTACGAATCCTCGCCTATCTCTGGTCAAAATACTAAGGCTAAAGGTACGAGTTGGCAACGGGCAACATGAGGCGGCAGCGGACGACGTGTCGCGGCGACACTACTGGTTTCTATGTATTTTTATGAAATTACCTACGCTCGCTCGACGACGCGTTGCTAGCTTTGTGTTGCTGACTACGTCTATGAAACTTACTTCATAGGAATACATAGAAACCAGTAACTGTAACGGGTGACATGAGTCGTCAGCTGCCGCCTCATGTCACCCGTTGCCAACTCGTAGCTTAAAAGGTTCTTGGTGGCGCCATCAACCATGGATGCTTTACAGATCTTATGGTATGCTAGTTATTTATTTTTTAAACACGAGAGATGAGCGCTTTTTATTATTATTTATTTATTTAGAAGAAAAAGATCGAATCCGTCTTCCTTAATGGAAAAATTAGCAGACTTAAGCAATGGGTAGGTCATATAGCTCGAAGGACTAACCTTTGGGGATTGGTACACGACTGGCGACCAAGATGCAATGCGAAACGGAGTGTTGGAAGAGCACCTACTCGGTGGACCGACGCCATTGCAGTGGTCGCGGGGAGTCGTTGGATGGAGGTGGTTCGCGATCGTTATTTGTGGCGTAGTCGTATGGATAAGGCCTATTTTCAGCAGTGGACGGATAAAGGCTGAGATGATGATGATAATGTGAGTAACACAAAATAAAATGTTTGACTATCCCGTGTCTTGACTATAACTACGACGATCTGACTGCTATTGTATTTGCTTTGCAATTGCAGCTTTGAATTTTCCATTTTAAAGCAAAGCAAACGGAGAATGCATGAACAATCACGTGGAAACAAAAGCATATTCCAGCTATACCTAGCTGTTACAGAACCGTTTCCATTTCCACGTTGAACCATCAAAAGCCTCCGACTTCAAATTTTATTTCCAATCTAATATTTTACACGTTCGCTACAATGTATTTCACAGTTCCCGCAAAAGTTAAAACATACAGATAGAATCTACAAGATAAAATCTACAAAATATAAAACGTTGAAAACGTTTCGAATTTTACACGGTATACGTATCAGAGTTGGTGGAAAAATGTTTCAGTGGCAACACTAAATTGCAAAATTCATAAACAAAATGAAACATAGGTTAGGTTACATGGGACTAAAAATATTATTTTGATCCCAGTCGTTTCACTACTAGTAATGCCATCTAGTAGGCGTTATGGGCGTCATAGTCGGATACCCATATCACAAGCCTATTTGCTTTGTTTCGGACTCCCCAAAGGTTAGATGAAAATGACATTGCACAATGTAATATTTAGTCGTAGAATTTACGGAAACGACAAACCCATGAAAAAGTAAAATAAGGTAATAAGTTATCAACAGTTATAGCTTTATTGATAAATGTGGAGTAACGTCGGAGTAAGTTTACAACTTTTTGTTTCTGTCTGTCAACTGTAAAAGTTAAGCGCAATACACACTGAGCCCGCCGGGCCGCCGACACAGCCGGCCGACACAGCCGGCCGACACAACCCGGCGGCCTATATGAAAAGAAACATGTCGCCAACATCGCCCGCGCGTGTTGCCCGCCGCAACGTTGGCGGCTTGCGTACGCCTGCGCTCAGTTGCCCGGCGACGCGACAAAATTTTCCGACTTGCAATATGTGAAGCCGCCAACTAGCCCGCCGACAAAAAGTTGCCGACATAGGTCGGCGGCCCGGCGGGCTCAGTGTGTATTGCGCTTTATTGTCACGGAAAACGACAAAGTATGTTCTCACTATACGACTTTACTCCACGTTTACTAATAAGGCTATTAGAATTATTCGAACAAAACAACAAAGATAAATGAATAAAAGGGTGAACTAAATTTAATTTTAACCTAGAAAAAATCGTAGGTATTTGCAATTTACCTAGCGTCAAAGTTTCAGAGAGACGATAGAGATTGATTGTGCAGGGTAATCTTCTACATTTTTTTCCTACATTTTGTTTGATTGATTATAGTGATTGATAGTGAACGAAATCAGTCGAAAAAAGTACCTATCGTGTTATTAAATCTATTTAAAAATAGTATCTTAGATCTCGCACTCATCCTAAGCCGTGTAGCCCCGGCATAGAATAGGGCTACCTCATCTCTTCCCGTGGGTGTCGTAAAAGGCGACTAAGGGATCTGAGAGAAACTAGCAAACCTTAAGTACTCTACGCGCGGTGGCGGATAAACGGCTTGGTCCCTAGGAGGGTTGGTGTCAGGCAGGCGGCCGGTTGTAAAAATATTGTCAAATCTATTTGCAGAAGGTTTGGTTAATGATGACCTACCTACCTACTGCGCCGACCCCAAATTAATTTGGGGTTAGCGGACCCCGGGCTCCCAAAAGGGATGCAACTGGGAGCATCGCTCGGATGAGAAGATCTCGCACTTATCCATGCTTCGAAATGCACAATAAGCAGGTGATCCTGGTTGTTATCTCTGATAGTAGTCGTTGGGTCAAGTTAGATCTTTCTTCGGCCTTCGGGTGATCTGAAAACTCTAACAATAGGTAAGGCACATCGCTACGCAAAAATAAGAAGAATAATGATGTATTGAAAATATTATTTTATGCCTTTTATAATTTTTTTAAATTAGATTCTCCCGATGGGATTTGAACTCACCATTTGCAGATAAAGTATTGTTAGACATAGTGTGAGATTTTTAACCTAATAATAAAAATACGAATGCCCGCAGGGCACCTTGAGGCGAGGTGTCGGGGAGTAGCGACCCCGCGGCGCGGCGTTCCGAGTGCGTAAACATTGATGAGGAAGCGGTCCTCCACCCGCCTCTGGCTTGCCTTCACCGGTCGGCCAGAGTGGGGTCGTAAGAGCAGAAATGCTCAGAGGATGGACACCATTTTTACGTATTTATTGGACATTGTTACGGCAGGCGCCATAATCACCATAGTTCTCCCAGTAGCCAATCCACTACCATCACATCGCTATAGCCAATGTTGTTTTCATCCGTAGATTTCTCAATAGTTCTATCCGATTCGGTGGTTGTCCTTGGCTGCATTTTATGGTGCAGACAGGAATAATCGCCGGCTTGGTGTCCACTTCATAGTTTGCGAGTAAAATTGTTATTGAAAGGGGCCTCTACGTGTTGGCTTCGGCTCCTCGCACGCCTTCCAAAAGTCCGGGGTTCCATAGCCCCATGATACTGGAAGAATACGAACGTTGATTTGGTAGGTAAAACTTTCCGTGTTTAAGCACATTTTACACAGCATTTCTGTACTCTAGAGATAGATGCAACCAGGAACATTGATCGGATGACGACAACAGGTGCTTAAAATATAACCAATTATATATTTTAGTTTAAGTGTATTTTTTTTTATGTGTTTAGTTTGTTTAATTGTATCTTTTAATTGTGTTTTCTTTCAATAATAAATATATTCAAATTCTATTATACAAGGTGGATAGGACGATACGACATTAAACAAAACCCTGGGTTGTTAAAATGTGTTGGAATAGTTTGGAATTGTATAATTAATCAGAGAACTGAAATTAAAAAAGTAAAATTTTCAAACAAACTAAATATCCTAAACAATTAAAACCAATACGAACACCATGTACCAATATGCACAGTGTAAGTACGTGCCGCGGCCACCGAGTATTAATGCTACAGAGCAACAGCTTCATACAAGCCCGCGGTGGTAGTTACTCCACTACATGAACAGCTATGTGTGCGCAAAGCTGTGAAAAGTCACTCGCCGCTTTCCGCTCGGGTTTGCCGAGGCCGCCCGAAGAGCCTACTCGGCTCACGTACGTGAACCCGTCGGCACACTGTCGGTGAGAGAGGTCACGCACACATGTAGTGAAGTACCTACGCCGCGGGCTTGTATGAAGCTGTTTCTCTGTAGGATTTAATACTCGGTGCCGCGGCCGCCTGGCGCTGGTGACAGTTTTGTTTATAGATACATCGTGTAGCAAATTTCAAAAATGGAAAATAGTGTCCTGTGGCTGAACTACTCAACCGATTCTGTTGAAATATGGTAGGTGGACTTGGAACGTGTGTAGGTATGTTCAGTTAAAAAAAATGTTGTAATATCCTATCCACCTTGTATAATTTAATTTTATTTTGTTATTAAAACACAACACTCAAATAGAATAACAATATTAAAAGGTGAAAAAAATACAAACAACACTAAAACTAAAACTTAAATCTAAAAAGAAAAAAACCCGTCGTCGACGACACCCTCCCGAGACATGGTCCCCATGATGCTAGCGGCATTCCCCCTCTGAATAGCGACTAACTCGCTGAGACAGAAAACCACCAGCCCTGGGATCACCAGTCGCCTCGATCAGACGCCTCGACAACTCCTTCAAGAACAATCTTGCACTGGGGCCCCAACAACCAATAACAACAACAATTTTGTTATTTGTCATAAGTTTCTAACAACAAATTCAAGTAACAGGCTTTTCATGAGTTAAAATCGATCACAGAAGCAACAATATTTCAAAAAGATACTAACAAGCAACATAATATATACCCTTACATAATTTCGTCTAAAATCTCAGTTTCTAATTACAAAGCCGTGACTCAAGTATTGGTTACTCCAATTAAACTAATGAACATTCCTATAATCGCGACTTAGAGATCGAAATTATTATTCAATTCAATTAAACTTCCTTGGCTTTTCAATTCCACAACATCCTTTGTGCCTAGTCGCTAAACAGAAGCCATACTGGACTTATCGTCTGACGGAATAGGGTTGCGTTTCAATTGACTTGCGTAAGAAAATTTTGTTAAGATCAATTAAAATTCGATATAATTATTCACTAATTAGGTTAGTGAAACAGAAAGCTAGTGAATATTAGATTGTTATTAATCCATTAATGTGATTTGAACACGTGAGTGGGACGAAAACTGATGTCGTTAATATCTCATTTTGGAATATGACTCAAAGTTTGTTGACTATAGGTATAAAACTATTTTCATGTAGGTATATTAGTGGTAAGAAAATGTAGCTACTTAGGTAAAATATGACTATATGAATAAACGTGCAGTATACGTCTATACATGCACTGATTTGGCGACATTACTTGACAATGAATGACGATGAACGAACATGGTACCTAACAAATCAAAAGCATCCTTCTTCTTTCTGTACCGACAGTGGTGTGGCCACCTTAAAACCTGTTAGAGTTTTCAGGTCGCTCTAAGACCTCTAACTTGAACCTAACGATTCAGGGGTTTGGTCCTGGGATCAGGGATAACAACCGAGACCAACTCCTAAGCGTACTTTCCGAAGCATGAATGAGCTCGAGAAAACATTTTTTAAAACGTAAGCTATCGGTCACTCATAGGAATATCAGTAGGCCTTGAAATCTTTTACGTAGTGTTTTTAATAAAACCGGTCAAGTGCGAGTCGGACTCGCGCACGAAGGGTTCCGTACCATTATCTTTTATAATAGGTTTTGTTTTGTAAATAAATAAATAAATTCTCTGAACAAAACACAGCGCCATCTAGCCCCGTGGTAAGCGACTAAGACTGTGTTACGGTGACTAGACATCGGATATAATACATATATTTATTTTTCTTTTGAAAATCTAACATATTATACATAGAGAGACTTTTTTAAGCATAAATACTTGCACCCGGCGGGAATCGAACCCGCAACCTTCAGCATTGCAGTCGCGCTTTCGCACGACGCGCCACAGAGGTCGTTTTGAAAGGTAAATTGTGGTTTACGATTTATGACGTACCTATTAAAAAAAACCATTTAGTTCCGTTTTTTGCCATTTGGCTACAGAACCCTAAAAAACTTCTAGTATAGATCTACAATCTGAGTGACTTTTCTAGTATGTCATCTTTCATATCTATTCGTAAAAGAGTATAGACAACGTCCCTATAAATTACAAAGAAAAAGAAACACTAACATCAAACATAAACCTGGGCTCACAATTTGATTCTATCTACGAAATTATTTATAACTGAATGCTTGAATAAATATCGTCGAAGTAGATTGGTCCCTTATTTTATAGTAGGTCAACTTTTATACCAGAGCTTAGGTAAATCATAAAATATTATTACGAAGGCTAGATTATCGTTTATTTTCGTTCACAGTTATCGATAACAATAAATCGGTAACCCGTTTTGAATAGGTATAATTTTTATGTATGAAGTTAATATGAAAGGCGCTCTAGACAAGATACAATCACTTGGATGACTGATTATTTGAAGAAATGCAGAATGGGCAACTGTGGCGCAATTGGCTAGCGCATGACATGGAATGTCAGGGTTGCAGGTTCAAGTCCTTGTTGAGTGCAAATTTTTGGAAAGCATTTCTTCAAATAATAAGTAGGTTACATATATATTTTTTTTAATTTATTCGTCGGTCTACGTACCAACATATACCTATTTATGAAAATGAATAAAAAACCTTTTGTACCTATTTAGGTCTAGCTAGCACATCAAGACAATACTAATTCTAATTCTAATAAAACAGCATCGTTCAATTACAAAATCATTTGTCCTTTAATTTCCGTACAGCAGTAACATCCTCATTTTATGATACTTACTGACAGAAGGACAATAATTCTGTTCGTTCATTTGATAGCTTGAAGTTCACTTCGGGACGAAATTGACCATAAGAACTCTGTTACTTTGTCATTGAGAGTGAGTACTTGATTTAGGAAATTGCAAGGAATTGCTAGCGTTTCGATGTTTCTTCAAGCAGATTCGACCGTCTTTCGATAAGTAAATCGGTCCAGCAACTTAGGGGGTCATAACTCGTTCAATTGCCGTCTATCTATTCTGACACTTAAGTGCGACTAAATTGTCACTTATATGTCCAGTATCACGGGGCTATGGAGCCACGAACTTTTGGAAGGCGTGCGTGGAGCCGAAGCCAACACGTAGAGGCCCTTTTCAATAACAATTTTACTCGCCAACTATGAAGAAGACACCAAGCCGGCGATGATCCCTGTCTGCACTATAAAATGCAGCCAAGGACATCCACCGGATCGGATAGAACTATAAAGAAATCTAAGGATGAAAACAACATGGCCATAAGCGATGGTAGTGGATTGGCTACTGGGGGAACTATGGTGATTAAGGCGCTAACAATGTCCAATAAACACGTAAAAATGGCAGGCAGTATTATTTTTTTTTAAACTACGCGCTGGATGTAACAGTGAAAATAAAAACTTAAACAGGAAAATAAAAAATAGTAGTTAGGCTATTTTCATCCTGGGCTCATAATGTGCGGCATAGCGCTGTCAAAAATTGTCATTGTATTTCATACTATCAATAATTTAAGTAATAAACACAGATTTTTACCACAGAGTTCTAAGCATAGAACCAAAATGCTTGTAGGAGTGTCCAAAAAAAGTTGCCCAGAAATTATTTTCAATCAGATTTATTTGACAAAATAATAACTCTTAGCAAACAAACAAATTGAAGTATGAGGATAGAAAATAATAAAAATAGAACCCAAATCCTTCTTAACGCAACGTAGGTACCTAAGTACGAGAAATAAAAATTGAATTTCCCGACTTTATCTTTTGGGGATTTTCAGCAAAATTCAATGAAACAATCAGCCAAACAGCAGATTAAGAAACAGAGAGGCTATAAAGATTGTAATGCACTGGGGAAAAACGTGAGAAACAAAATACGGCGTTGAATTTTAACAGACGGAGATGTTCGGCGAGATCGTGTTGCGTTCAGAATTTAAAATTCTCAAGACAATTTAGTTCGGACGGTTTTGTCTGATTTAATCAGGCTTTGGGTACCAAAACTACTGTTTCTAACCGACTTTAAACAAGGAGGAGGTTCTTAATTTGACTCGTAGGTATATTGTTTGTATGTATATGTGGATATGTTCACGCCGTACTCCAGCTTATGAAATTCGATTTTGATCATTCTTTTTACATTTGGTAGGTGAGTTTTCCAATATTATCGCGTAATCGAGACTTACGCGGGTAATGCCGCAGGCCGCTGCTAGTGTATTATAGATACATAGGTAGTGCACACCAAGATATCTTGAAGTTTACTCAGAATACAATTTCAGTTAGTTAATTAAATTCCGTTTATAGTGCAATATTGTTCTCGAACAGGCTTAAACACTCATCTTTATGACGTCTATCAAAAAACGTCCATTCTGCTTCCGGGAAGTTTCCTTGAGCCCGGAATAAATTAACTCAACTATTCATTAGACACTTCATTTATTTAACCGTAACTTCTGAAATAGCCATTTCGAGTGAATTAAAATTCATTGATTTATTTAGTTTTGTTCTTTTACGAAGATCTCACAGGTTTTAAAGTGGTTTTGTTTAAAGAACTGGAGTGGAGATTCACTTTTTGTTTATTATTTTTAGAGACGATAGATTTTGACCACTATGTCACCTGATGTAACTAAACATGATGATAATGGTATAACTTCTTAAGATAAGATGGAGCACTATCTCAGATTATATAACAGATAAGTCGGTGGCACGGTATGATATTTTGTAGGTACCAACTTTATGAAGTCGGTTTTTTAATTAATTTTTTTATTCGGTTGTAATCGCATTACTTTTATGATTTTAAGCAGTTTTCAACGACCTGATCAAGCTTCTGTAAAAACCTCGAAACGTCGGATGTTGAATAAAATGCTTAACATCTACATATATAAAAGAAAGTCGTGTTACTCATAACTCAAGAAATGCTGAACCGATTTGGCTGAAAATTGGTGGGGAGGTAGCTTAAAACTAGAAGACTGTTTTTTTTTGCCTCAAAGGCGGAACAAAGTTCGCTGGGTAGCTAGTAGGTAAGTAATAAAAGCAACGCAATGATAACCGAAAATGAGTTTATTTAATTTCATAACACAACTTTGTTTTAGGTACCTATATGTAATATAGATTAGGCAGACAGTTCTCTAATTTACTACCTCCGGATAAGTGTACGTGAAAATTTCTCTAAATATCATCCTCTGCCATAAACAACAAACAGGGCTTTTTCGACAAATATTTGATTATGTAAATATCCAAGTTTTCAGGAGTTTCGAAGTAAATAATGTGTTTACAAATAAATTGGGTATAAATTAGAGAAGGCCAAAAAGTTTGTTAATTAAACATGTTCGAAATATTTAGCGATCTAATCTAATAGACGGACAACGCAATGATCGCTCGACTGACCGACTGCTTTTCAACTTTTAGTCATTGAGATATTTATGTTACTAGTACTTGAGATGATGCAACAAACATATTTCATGTTCCTATTACGCGAGAACAATGCGCTAGCACACATTTGCATTTGAAAATATCATCATCATGACGATTAAACATGAACAAATACCTAGTTTTTTTTATGGCTAGAGCCATTTTCGTTCAAATCAAGTTTCAATCAACCAACGTATCGGACGGCCCGTTCGTGCCGTCGGTCTGCCATAGTTTTAAAACCTAGGCATTTTCTGAAAGGCTAAAATAAACAAGCACTCTTGTTATTATAAACCTCATTAGCATTTTGCTTTAAATTTCGCTAATATCGGAATTCAATTATTAGCGAGAAACAAATTTTAAACTGGCAGGTAAAATTTATAAAGCTACTTTTAAGTTTATTATGTATATCAATTTTAATGTTCTATTAGTTTCTTAAAAATGTAAGCTGCACTATGTAAATGTCAATAATTAAAGATTATTTACATTGTTCAACATAAAAGATCTGATGAGGATCTTCAGAATGATAAGCACAATAGCTTGTCGTGTAAATACAGTAAAATATTCACTATTCGACTCCTGCCTAATAGGCCTTTTCTCTACAAGTTACTACAGTTAAGCCCTGGAACTATCTTTCCATCACCAACTCCTCGCTTGAATATTTCTTGTTTTTTTAAGGTAGTTAATATCTTTACCAAGGTGGCTTTACCTACCTATATGGAGCTCCTTTCAATTAGAAAATGGTCTACTGTGCTCATAACTATTTTCATTACAAGCTCTTCACTTGAAAAGCGCCTGTTTTTTGAACGTGGCTAAAAACGTTTGTGTCTGTCTGTATTTAGCCACCTTTAGATTTTTCCAATAAGGTCTCGTGAGGCCTTCTGTTCGCAGAACTAGTTGTTATAGTAACTGCTAAAAATAGGATTGCAAGTTTAAAATATATAAACTTTCACAGAACAAAAACAAACTGACATTACATTTCATCACTTAAAGACGACCAAATATTATTACTTAACACTTCGAGAAACGAGAGAAATTCAGAGAGAAAACAAACCCACAAATACCTACTGTTTTCTTCGTGAAATTCCGATGTTATTTCTAAAAGACAATAATGAAGCGTATAATATTAAATATTTATAGAGCAATTTTGTCCTTTTTCTGAGCTTTCGCCATGAGGGTGAGGGTGTTTGTATAGGGAACAGAACATTTGGTATGAAATTTGATTCGTTAGGTTACATTTTGATTATCTCTAAAACAGATCCTAAATATATTTTATACTTCTCATTATTTATGAAATGAACAAAACTGGATTTTTAGATTTTTGAAAATGTTTGTTTTTGGTTTTGATAAAATGCTTTTCAAAATTAGGTCAGACGCATTACGACGCATTTGTTTAGGTTAAAACCCTATCGGATTGTAGATTAAAAAATAACATTTTTCAAACCTAAATTTTCCAAGTGTGGGAAACCCTTAAAAATAAAATGTAATAGACTAGCTGCTGCGTTCCGCGGTTTCACCCGCGTAGGTCCCGATCCCATGGGAATATCGGGATCAAAAGTAGCCTATGTTACTAAGGGTGAATGTAGCTTTCTAATGGTGAAACAATTTATGAAATCGGTCCAGTAGTTTTTGAGTTTATTCATAACAAACATACAGACACACATACACCCATACGCACATACACACAAAAATACAAATCTTTCCTCTTTATAATATTAGTGTACCTAGATGTATATTGGTTTTGTTTGATTTAACTTACTTTTAAATCTCGGTTTCATTGACTTCCTTTATTTCGTTTACCATAACAATCCAGTATAGTACAACCCATAACTCACAAGACCCCTTGTTCTGTCAATCTTACCACGACAATGCCTCAAAACCGAATCCGAATTATCTAAATCAATCAGGCGACCAAACAAACGCATTGGCAACCGGACACAATCGGATGTACCTACGCCGCAATATGGCTTCACCGCTTCTGCTGATACGTCCGTCTGTCTCACTTGTCTGTATGTCCAAATCACGAGAACTGACATATACCTGTCACGGGCCAATTTGATTTACTGTCCTGCCAACATGCTGGCTAAACGGTTAGATTAGTTCGACTTAACTAAATCGTGTCCAGTTGAATTAATTTGCGGTTACAATTTACAGCGCGTTATGGTTATAGATAGTTATTGAATTAAGCTAATGTTATTGAATTTGGTGTAAGCAATTAAGTGTTTAGTTGGATGATTGAGGAGAACATGGTTTGCCAACATTTGTTCCGCATCTATTCAAGCGAGAAGAGTCACTGCTCTACTATAATTCAGTAACATGATAGACGTATAAATGAACTCAGTGGAGTCTAGATAGTAGATAGTCTTATGACAGAATAGGTTTTGATAGGTAACCGTAATAACCACCATTGATATAATAAATATACCAAGGTATGTATTATATCCGTTATTTAGTCACGGTAACACAAGTTTAGTCGCTTACCACGGGGCTAGATAACGCTGTGTGTTGTTGACAGAATTTATTATTTATTTATTTATTATTATACACACAACACAACATTAGTAGGTACTGTGACAAAAAACGTGCTTCTTTATAATTAGTAATATTAACTTAACTCTTAACTTAATGTTAAAAATCACTCGATTTAGACCTAAATATAAAATTATGTTTCATAATTAATTTCAAAAACGAAGATCTGATAAACCGTTTGCATAAAAGTTTCCTAAATAAATTTATTTACAAAACTTTACGCAATATCGATTATTACGATCACGTTCTTATCAGTACAATTCAATACTTTATATTCATTGTTTTCGATAATATTATTCAGATAAACCGAAACTTTACTTCAAACGCTTATCAATATTCTTACGTGACTGAAGTGAACAATACAAATAGATCATACTAAAAGTTTTACCCAAAATAACTTAGGGCGAAAACTCAAAACGTTACTAAAATATGAGTTGATTTTATAGTGTTTCCTTACTTTTTTTATTTTCACGACCTGGATTTTTTGGAAATAAAAAAGTAGATTTTATTAAAACACTTATGAAACACCTAACACCTCTCTCCCAAACTCTTCACAATCCTTTTGGAGGATTTGCCGAACCAACGGCGGAGCCAGGCATCGTCATCACTGACGACTCATCAGTGACAAGAGACTAACTAATCTCAGGTTTGCCGACGATATTACCTATCGTCTTGTTCGCCTTATCGGCATCCGAGCTCCAAAAATCCCGCGGACAGTGAAAATGTGGGTAGTTTTACCAACAGTCCACAAGCAGCGGTATATATAAGAAGACGTCGCCCGCCGCTGCTCCAGTTTCTCGCGACCAAGACCATTGTAACATGGTTGAAACGTCGAGGTAACAAAATAAACAATAATACGCAATAAAGACTCGGGAAAATGTAACTATAAAAAGTTGATCGACGATCTGTCCAAAATAAAACATGGGGGCATTGTCATGGCAGATATAGGTTTTATAGCATAAACATATTTGCTCTAATGTCTTTATTCAGGGAGGTATGGGTCTGTGTGTCTAATTTTAAATATATAAATTGATAAAAGTAGCTGAAACAAAATGTTTTATAGATATAATTAAAAGTATTGGTAGAAAATTCGATTCGATTTAAAGATGAGAACCTAAATAGTTTTGAGGTCAAGTAGTAAACAAGAAAGTAGTACAAAACAAAACAGCAGAGTGATCCTACTCCGTTAAATTCAAACATTTTAATTTCCTAACTCGTGACTAACGACAGCTTGTTACGCAAGGGTGCTAACACAAGGGTGACTACAATTCCAGCAGTCAGCCGGACAAATGTCTCACAAGAATGGACTCCAGAATTTATGGGCGCCATTCGTTAACTCGTACTGGAGATGTAAGGAATATGTCTTCAAACCTGAGAAGGTGATTTATTTTAGTTATGTCAATTTTTTTTCAGTTTTAATTAAAAAATATTAGAGGTTTGGTTTTTTTGACTTTTACGTTTTAGAAACAAAAAAGGTTTCGGAGCAGAATGTCATTTTTGCAACTGGTCACTTTCGCAAAAGGTCACACTTAGAAATATATCGCGTTAAAAACACTTAAAATATTTAAAGTCAAAAAGAGCTTCGATTTTTTTTGCTTTTTAGGAATGGATTAGTAAAAAACAAAAGACGATCGAAATAGGCACAACATATAAAACGCCAATTACCTGGGCCATGAGTCTGTTATAAGATTTGTTTCATTTTAATTGCAAAAAAAATAGTGTAAATTAAAAAGTTTTGTTTGCAACTGCACCGCAAGAATTGATAATAATCCATTTAACTATGAAACGTATAGAAAACGGTATCTCCGAAATGAATCTACTCCCCAAATAAAATATGGTTTTGACGCAGATCGTCATTTTTGCAGCTGGTCATCGCGAAAAATTTTGTCACTTACACATAATGTCATTTTCGCTAATGGTCACTTTTGCAAAAGGTCACAAAAACACTTATAATTGTATCTTGTTAGAAACGTATAACATATAATACACGAATAATTTGTGTATTATATCTAAGTGATTCGTATGCAATCTATCCGCTTCCATAGTGGGTAGGTACGTGGAAAGGATGGGATTGTTCGTACGTCTCCTTACGTTTGCTTTTTTAATATTCACTCAAATATTTTATAGTATAGACTAAACTCTATCAAAACTGACTGAAGGCTAACGAATGTGAACATGAACTAATGGGATTGCGATCGATTTCGCGTTACCGATTGGTAGTTCCCTCGCTAGCTTATTTCTTTTATCTGTATCTTTTGACTATTTTAACAGTGGATACGCAGGATTCGTTATGAACGTCAACTTTTTAACACACTTTAATGTCATTTTTTTATAAATTATAAATTTTGCTAGCAAAAAATGCTCCGTAAATGGTTTGAATAACGCATAATAAATACTTAAATAAAATACGTTACGACGTTGCACACAACGCAATCTAGCTCCAAACTAAGCACTAGGCTTGTACTATGGGTACTAGACAATGGATATACTACACTAGATTATTATACACTTTTATTGTAAATACATACATACATTATGATACATAGAAAACACACAGACCAGAAACAAATATTTATTTTTAAGCATAAATACTTAAACCCGGCGGAACCGAACCTGCAACCTTCTGGATTGCAGTCGGGCCTTCGCTTGGCAAGCCAACATGGGCCGTCGATGATAACATGATAATTAGCCGCATACATTTGGCGCAAAAGTATGCGCATTAATGACGTCCTTTGACAAGACAAAATAACACGAAATGGTTCAAGATCTTTACCCGCAGCTTCTGATGTAGATTAGTATTTTTTCAGCAACTGTACAAGATTATCAACGGCCTCCACAACCGCGGACTTAAGCGAGACTACGTGGCCCAAATGCTAATACTGAAATATTTAAGGGCACGCTAAGAAGTCGGCTTACTGAAATAACATCATGCAAAACACCGTGATGCCGTAGAACGACGGAGAATGACAAATATCCGACATAATCGCAGGCAGTCGGTACAGCTTTGATATATGTCTTCCCCTTAAAAGAATTGTCGCTATATCAGTCATGTCTTTTATAAAAAGCGTTATTTGTTTTTGTAATAAAAGGGATCGTTGTTAGGGTTCCGTACCCAAAGGATAAAAACGGGACCCTAATACTGAGACTTTGCGGTCTGTCTGTCTGTCTGTCACCAGGCTGTATCTCATGAAACGGTTTAAATTTTCACAGATGATGTATTTTCGTTGCCGCAATAACATCTAAAAACTACTAAACTACCGTAAACGCAACTAAAAACAAATTAAAACAAATATTTAAGAGGAGCTTCGATATCACGATGTATTTTGACCACTAGCGCCGTCTAGTGAGACTGGAGAAAGCCTGGCGCCAATGGTTAAATAAATTGTAACAGAATCAGAATCAGAATTATTTATTCACTTAAAATAGAGTTGCTATACAGGTGTTATGGTTATTACATTTTATATCCGTCCATTTTACCTACTTGAGGCATGTGAATATTTACATTTTGTTTTTATATTTATCTACTATATAAAAATAAGTCGGGTTTTCCTTCCTGACGCTATAACTCCAGAACGCACGAACCGATTTCCACGGTTTTGCATTCGTTGGAAAGGTCTCGGGCTCCGTGAGGTTTATAGCAAAAAAATTTCAGGAAAAACTTAAAAAGAAAAGCTGGAAAATCAAAATCAAACTCAGCGATGACGTATGACGATGACGTATTATTTAACGAGCAGGACAACGTCTGCGGGGTCAGCTAGTCTACTATATAAAAATAAGTCGGGTTTTCCTTCCTGACGCTATAACTCCAGAACGCACGAACCGATTTCCACGGTTTTGCATTCGTTGAAAAGGTCTCGGGCTCCGTGAGGTTTATAGCAAAGAAAATTCAGGAAAAATTTAATTATCTATAATTTATAAGGCAAAACAACGTTTGCCGGGTCAGCTAGTGTCAAATAATTTAAAAAAGTCAAACAATTTAAAAAGGTACACACACGAATTAATTTCGATAAATAATAATAATAAAGTACAATGTCAATAAATAATAATAATCGTTACATAATTTTCATGACAATTTCTCCGTCAAATATTCCTGAGTAGAGTAATAACATTTGTCAACCAACCAACTATACAATTTTGTTCGAAATAGTTTGCCTTTTAAATTCTTAATATCACTAAATAAATAAATAATTAAATAATTTCTCCGAACAACACACAGCGCCATCTAGCCCCGTGGTAAGCGACTAAGCTTGTGTTACGGTGACTAGACAACGGATATAATACTTATATTTATTTTCCTTTTTTAAATACATACATATTATACATAGAGGGACACCCAGACCAGACACAAATATTTATTTTTTAAGCATAAATACTTGCACCCGGCGGGAATCGAACCCGCAACCTCCTGCATTGCAGTCGCGCTTTCGCACGACGCGCCACCGAGGTCGTCAACTAGGTAACTTGTTGTAGATCTTGATGGTCATAATATAGCATTGGTTAATTCTCGATATATTATGTTTACTTAGTAGTCCTCTTGACATACAGGCAATGACGTACGTATTTTTAGAGAAAATTTAAAAAGTAACAGTTTTACTTCTACCTATCCTCACTCCTGCCGCTCTTACCTCATTCCTTTTTCGTACGTGGCAGTGACAAGACGTTACCACGTTGTCTTGTAAAAAACGAAAAAAGAAGAAGAAAAATGTGAGTAATTTATAACATTTAATATCAATAAAAGTTAAACGTTCACTATTGCAAAGTAACGTTCTTTTGAAATTTTTGTTCGTTGGTAGTTGCATTTTAAAATCGTTCCACAAATATTCATATTTGTGGTGTGAAATTTATTTTTGAAAAATTCCATATGCAATTAAGCCCTTCAAAAATCTCATCATCTAGATATTAATTTATCGAATCTTACAATCAATTCTCTGGAATCAATTTGCAATTTGGAAAACATTATGCAACTACCCTCAAAAATACTTAATTCAAATTTAACGTTTAAACACAACTCGTACGAGCGTTATGTGTTATCTAATAGGTAATTCTACCTACTCATTATGCAATTACCAACCTTGTTTAAATGAAATGCCAATGTGCCTGTTATGTTCGAGTGCAAGGCACTCATACGAAACTTAACCACGAGTTAACTTTCACATAATTTTACCTATTCACTAGGTCCTTATCAACCTTGTCAAAAACCAAATACATAACACAACAGGCATGTAGCCGGTATGTCCGACAATAAGTCATTTATCCAGAAGAAAATGCGACTTACCTTCCAGGGCATCTGACAATGTCCCTATTTATTACTAGCTGTTGCTCGAAACCCGTCCGGTTTCGGCTAGTTCCTATTCCATCCGGGAGCGCGGCGAACTAAATTCAATTATTTTAAATAGTAAAATGTCAAATCGTTATCCAATATCGCTTTTAATGTTTGACTGCTAGTCACGCTTACAGAAGTTAACTGCGACTTATCTTATAGGCATTTTATACCTACACACATGGTACCTTTCGCCACCGAATAAGGAATTTATTCCTAATTGTACATGTACATCATCGGTATGTTTGACTGCGGGTCACTCATACGGAAGTTAACTGCGGGTTATCTTCCAGGTGTTTTACACCCACAAACGGTACCTTTCGGCACCGAATAAGGAATTTATTCCTAATTGTACATGTACATCATCGGTATGTTTGACTGCGGGTCACTCATACGGAAGTTAACTGCGGGTTATCTTCCAGGTGTCTTACACCCACAAACGGTACCTTTCGGCACCGAATAAGGAACTTATTCCTAATTGTACATGTACATCATGGGTATGTTTGACTGCGGGTCACTCATACGGAAGTTAACTGCGGGTTATCTTCCAGGTGTTTTACACCCACAAACGGTACCTTTCGGCACCGAATAAGGAATTTATTCCTAATTGTACATGTACATCATCGGTATGTTTGACTGCAAGTCACTCATACGGAAGTTAACTGCGAGTTATCTTCCAGGTGTTTTACACCTACACACGGTACCTTTCGGCACCTAATAAGTGATTTATTCCTAAATATTTGTTATGTTTGACTGCGAGTCACTCATACAGAAGTTAACTGCGAGTTAACTTTTGGATATACATACCTACACGCGTGGTACCTTGGGGTACCTAATAAAAATTCATTCTTAAATATTTTTTTTATATTTGTTACGCTTGAATAGGAGTCATTCATAAATAGAAGCAAACTGCTAGTTACAATCTAGGTAATTTTACCTAGATACACAATAATATCACAAATATCCTCGGAATGGCAAACTGGTACATTATTGCGACAGCCAGATCGGAAAAAATATTGTACATGGTAAAAAACAATGACATCCAACACGCTTGCTATAGGCGAAGCAACGCCCAAAACCAACTCCGATGTTGACTTAGTTCCTAGTGGTGAAGAGGTAGCTCCTACGCTACATTTGTTTTTGAGTATATGTACCTGTAAATATTGTTATGTACCTATGACTGCGAGTCACACATACGTAAGGTAACTCTTCTTTCCTAAGTAATGTTATTTCTATCTAAATACAATTACCCTTACAATAGTTTACCATAAACCACTTATATACAAGTAACTGTAAGTTATCTCAAAAGTATTTTTTTTTACGTGTTTTGACATGAATAACTGGTCCAACACTTAAATACTTTATCCCAGTAGAATGTTTTCACAGGTATACCAACTTATTGGTAAATTGGGACGTGTTTTTTTTTGTTGAACGAACCCTACACAATATATATACATATATGGCTTTTATTTGTTTATTGTAATCACGCCCACAATAAAATTATTACAATGTTTACATACAGTAAACAGCGTGTTGCTTATGGTGTTTCAGGTAGGTTATATGATTATATAATCCAAAAAACAAACTCGATCATTTTTAAATGCCAATAACGGAACCTTACGCAGACCCGACTCGGCTGCTATAAGGAAGAACTAGCCTAGCCAATTGCATCTGCAGAATGAAAACTCACTTTAATCTGACTTTAGAATCGAAAGTTATGAGTAACTTAGTTGTTGCTTATTAACCGACCTACACCAATACATCATGTGCCCTGGTGAGGTCGATCAAATTGAAAGCAAAATAGTTTTCGGATAACATATAATACTAGAGTTCCGCCATAGACGAAAAATGTCATAAGACAAAGAAAAATCTTTTTATCTTAAAAACAAAATACATATCATTATAGATAACTATAACTAACAAAAATAAAATAACTAAATACTAAACAAAACACAATTATAGTTTTAAATCAAGGTCGTTCCCACGCGGCATCCTCTATAAGAGACTGGAGACATCTCTGGATGGCCAACCTTACCCAGTATTTAGTTAAAGTAAAACTTAGGATATTATGACGGGCACTCAATCTGCACGCTGCAACCACAGAAAAACATTTACGCGCCCGTCAAAACAAGGGGGGGAGCGGGAAGTACAGGGAAAATACTTCGTCTCCTGACGACCCTACCGTTTGACTTGGCAATTGTTCCGCAACATGGCATGCCCTAAATTTTTTATTAATAAAATATATATCTGTATATAATAACACCGTTTCAATATAGGTAAAAATCAGTTACGTCATACTGCCTATGACAGTAGCTCACTTAGTCTGCGAATCACAGATTATATAATAATTATATGAATATAATAAAGTGGCAGCTTTAGCTGAATACCGATCAGACCTTTGTAATTAGAAAACCTTTAACAACTCATTGTCGAATATGGCCTCATTTCGAACAAGCCCTTAAATATTCCAAATATAACTATTTTAACCATATTGTAACAAAATAATATCTTATAATAGCTGAAACGAAATTTCAACTCCATTTTGCACAATAAGATCGTGACAAAGTTAATATTTCCTAAACATAGTTATACGCTCAATTTATTCACACTGGATATTTATTATTAGGTAAAAATTAACATACGAGAATTAGGCACAGAACGCTAACGAAACTCTTAACCAGTGGAAATGCTTAAGATTAGACGAAAAATTAGAAATTAGTGCTTTAAGATTCAATTACAACAATTTCAATTTCAATATATTGATTGATTGATAACAACAAGATTGTACCTAGTACCTATACTAAGTGCCACCGGCGCCTTTCAGTGCTAGCCCTGACTCGTAGACAATTTTCTGCAATAGAAGGAAAAAATATTTACATATATTATATACCGTGCTAGTAAACCCTGGGAGTAAAATAATCATCGAATCCCGGTGCAAACACATCTCATATAGAAACAGTAAATTAAATTTATCTTTACCAATCCGATCTGATTCAAGCTTAGCTATAATCGACAAATCGCCTCAAATATGGCGTTGTACATTACACGAACAATTCAATTGGTTTCCTCCGTATACTCCTACCAAGCCACCCTACACTCAGGGATGGCTTTATACCACAACAGGTAAACATACTCAAGTGGCTCATTCATTTATGTTTTATTAAGGAATTTCACAGTTTTGTTACCTGTAGCTTTTGGCTATTTTTACTATACAGTTAAAAATATCTTGCCAAAGTCATAAATAACGTTAACATTTGATTCAATATTAAAACCACGGTACCTACTGTATAATATACGTAAATGGAATTAGTGGTAAACAATACACACATGCCATTTAAATAGGCGCATTAGGCAACGGTGCAGGACCAGCAGTATTAGCCGGATAATCGATTTTTATATCAAGAATAAAAACAATTCGTCGAAATTCTGAATCAAAGAAAATTAACCCTGATACAGAATGTTTAACTATCTGGCGATACTTCACAAATACTAACTAATCAAGTAGAAATCAACACATTTGGAAAACCGAAAAAGACCTATACTTGAGTCACGAACTGCTCCATACATAATGCGACATCTTTGTACCATGATGTAAGGCACGCATGTCACAATAACGATGTAAATACACAACTATAAATTGTTCAAAATTCAAAATTACCTTTGGAACAAATTTGAATAAAATTAACCTATCAAACAGTCATCTAGCCCAGTGCACTGCTAAGTAAAAACTTTAATTTTTCTTTTTAAGATAAGTATTGTGCACATTTCACCATAATTAATGAAATAATCAGAACGCCAATCCCGGAACGCGGGACTGCTAATACCGGCTCTGTGCCGACGCGACGTCTAAAGAGTAGATTAACATTATATTGTTAACATTAATGATTCTTGATTATTATCTTAGAGATTCATTTCCTTAAATCTTAAACTCACGGTCTTTACCTTCAAATTCTTACTCACCAATGGTCAAGTAAGGGTTAGTATATTAGATGACTAGAGACGGGAAATAAATATCTATGTTCGATACTCAACTTAGATTATTTCATTTCAAATGTCTAAGACCTACATGGAAAGCAAAACTTATTTTCACTCTGAATATCTACTAAGTAAACATAATATATCGAGAATTAACCAATGCTATATAATAGGTGATCAAACGAACTTACCAAGTGAAGTTCGATCATTATAATATGAATTGGTTAATTCGAAGATATATAACCTCACCCTTATAACGGTTGTTAATTATACAAAAACCCAGTTAATATCTTCTTGAAGTTTTGCTTCAAACTCTAAACAGAATGAGGTAAGAGCGGCAGGAGTGAGGATAGGTAGAAGTAAAACTGTTACTTTTAAAATTTTCTCTAAGAATACGTACGTCATTGCCTGTATGTCAAGGGGACTACTAAGTAAACATAATATATCTTCGAATTAACCAATTCATATTAGGGCAGGATAGTAGACAATGAACCACAAAAAGTTTGGACACTTATAACTTTGAAACCATTCAATCTATGGTTATGATTTGTATAGTATTGTGAAGGAAATTTATCAGTTAACTGAATTTGATACAACAAACTCTTAAGAAATGAATCAAAATAAAGTTATTAACCTTTTTTTTATAAATGAGCTTTGGTTCACTGTGCACTACCTGTGCGGGTACAATGAACAGGGGGGGTTGGATACATTGAACCATGCAGTATACAATGAACCATGGTATACGATTGTGAGAGATTAATTACAAATAAAGCTAATTAAGGTAAATAAAAGAATTGAAAATGTTTTTGATTTTTATTATGGTAAAATACTACACAAAACAATCACGGTCCTTATGCTGAATGCTCCATTTGAGATCAATAAAACCATAAATAAAGTTTTCGTTGCTGTATGGCTACCTTTTTTTCTTTTCTCTCGGCCTACTGCTTTGCGTCCTATACTGAAAAAAACATAAAATTAAAAATACATAACAAAAATCTGTGTAGAAATAACAATCATAAATATATAATATAACTAATAATTAGACGTCATTATTCAAATTTAAATTAAATTCATTATATTTCATATTTTTTACACATATTTGTTCACCAAAGATTAACTAAAAATTAAAAAAAAAATACATTAAGGTTTGGAACGCATCGACATCAAAAACACAAACGGATCTTTTTTTTATTTTGAAAGTTATCATGACTCAAATAAAATAAAAATGTCGTCAATGACCACACAACTTATGGCTTTAAATTTTATTTACGTAGTATTAATTAAAAATAAAAACATTTTCTAAAATGAAATAGATTTCAAACTAAGTAAATAGATTATTCTATTAAAATCAATTTCGTACGACTTGTGGGTTAAAACATTTTTTAATAACGACGTTCAATTATTAAAAAATCTAAATGTCGGGAGCTATGAAACATAGGCAGTGCACAATGAACCATGGTTCATTGTTTCCTTCTTAAAATTGGTTCATTGTTTCCGTACCCTCTTTTATCAACTTTTAGGTTATGTCGCTCACGAATGACGCGTGCTATTTAAACTAAATTATCTCACAAAGAAGCCTAATAAAACATCAAATCTAAGTACGACATGAGAAATAGTAAAAACGTACACTAAATAAAGTAATACGAAATAGTACTTACATGATTTTGTATAGTTTTTTGGTTTAAAATCACTAAAACTCGGCGTGCGCGGAAGTACTGCACGGTAGCTCGCTGACGACTGGGGAGAGGGAAGAGGGGACTTAAGCGAGTCTTGTTTGTGTGAGTTGCATGGATTGGCAACATCGCATTCGTGAGATACCCATGGTGGCTCATTGTATCCGCTTGATTCACTGTCTACTATCCTACCCTATAATGATCGAACTTCACTTGGTAAGTTCGTTTGATCACCTATTATATAGCTATTTCGATCAAAAAGATAGGACTTACAGCGAGGCATCACAAGACGGTTAGCATATTTTGTTCTCTTATCGTTAAATTTGAACACATCTTGAAACGTATCAAAGAGCTCTGGGTTACAGTTGGCAAATTTACAAATCTCAAATACATATAAACACGGTAATGTCAACAATTTATATTTTTTAAAGATAGGTGAACATGGGGTCCATGGAGGTACATGGAATATGGCACGTAAGCACTTTTTTGTGCTATAAAGACGCTCTTAATATTGACTGCATTCCCCCATAGAATTAACCCGTACCTAAGGACAGACAACATATCCATGATATGCCATTAGGGCTGTTTTATAGTTCGCAACGCTAGAGATTTTCCAGAGTGCATATATGAATTGTTTAATTTTACGTATGACCTTATCAATATGCGGCGTCCACGAGCAATTTTGATTGAGTTGGATGCCAAGAAAGTTTACGTCTTTACTTTTTTTTATAATTTCGGATTCATGCAGAACAGTAAAGTTTTCGCATTTATGTATTCTGTTGAAAAAATGTATAAAAGTAGTCTTTGAAATATTCACACTCAAGTTGTTTGTCTTAAGCCATTCTATAAATTTACTAATACTAATATTTAGCTCTCTATTATGGTAAAATTTATTGTCAGTTACTACTACAATTGAAATATCGTCAGCAAATAATTTACATTTATAATTTATTATGTCAGGTAGGTCGTTAATATAGATTAGAAATAATAACGATCGGGTTGCTTTCACAAATTGGTTGGTCCAGTGTTCATTTTAGGGTTCCGTACCCAATTGTGATAATGGTGCGAAACCCTTCGTGCGCGAGTCTCGCACTTGGCCGGGTTTTTTAATTTTTTTCTCGTTGGCTGGATGGCTTCATTACACATTCGTAACACGCGGAGTCTTTGGATAAATTCTTTTCTTAAAACATTATGCGTCAACATGAAACAATGAATGTAAACGGCTCGAAGCAAGATTTTGGCTTACGTTTAGATTTCTTTGTGGATTGTAAACGGTTATTTAGATGTTCTATGTGTTTTAGTATAACTTTGCGAGTATGTTTTGAAGAAAAAAAATGACATAAGTACCTACCTATTCTAAAACCGAATAACCTACCCCACCACGATATATTTCTAAGTGTTTTTATGACCTTTTGCGAAAGTGACCAGTTGCGAAAATGACATTCTGCGAAAGTGATCAAATTTTTCGCGATGTCTAGTTGCGAAAAAGACGATCTGCGTCAAAACCACCTAGTTTTTTTAAGCACAGCATTTTTTATATTACTAGCCGATTCCACTCTTCAAAAGTTTGATTGTGGAGACCGACTTGCAGTTTGTATCGCATTGTGCATGCATGTAAAAATTTACTTAGATTAATTCCCGGTGGGAATCGAACCCGAAACCATTGTAGTCCGGCCTTCGCCCGATGCGCCACAATACAGGCCGCAGGCCGTCAATACATCATAGAACAACAAATGTTCATACACATTTTGTAGGGAATAAAAAGGTCTCTATTTTTAAACACTGGACACAAATAGTTTTTTTTCGTCGGCATATAACGCGGGTACTGGATAAACAATACCTACCTACGATATTATACTTTATATTTTCGTGATTTAACTGCCAGTGCCAAGTTTTTTTTCGACCTAAGTCGATACGAAGTGTGTCGGGTCAGTCAGCAGAAAATATAATATAGTTTACAAATAAATTGTGCAATAAAAATCGAAAAAAAACTTTTTCCATTACAGACAATGCAAAGTTTATGTTCAATCGCGAGTAGGTACATATTCATTCGCAATTCAAAGACGTTGTTTCCTGGAAAGGGAGTATTAGCAGAGTGCAAATTTGGGATTTGGGAACGGACGGTCGTTATTTTAAAAACTCAGGGTAAGTAACATCAGTTCATTGTTATAGGGTTCTATTCTGCTTGATAAGCCAAGGCTTGAACAAGGGACAATTGGGGAGCCATATGCCTTGAGCGGAGTCATTAATGTGTCAGTTCAACATACAGCGGTTGCTTTCATATAGTGATACAACTCTTTCGCGCTATAGAAACAACCGTAGGATGTTAAAATTACACATTTTTAACTCCGCTCCGCTTGCAGTGCAAAGCCGGCATTACGATGCATCTATCCACCTTTTGAAATTGGTACCTAGGTGTCTACTTACTATTTGGATTAGTTATTGAGCTGTCTTTATAATTATAATACTGGTTACTATATTATTCATAGTGTTACATTAGATTAAGTTTGTCTTGTAAAGCTTAATCTAATGTAGGACTATGAACCATGTCAAGGCTTTTTCTACGTTTTTCCTTGCAGTTGAAATAAAGATTTTTTGTTTATTTTACTTACCTAGACATAAAGTACATTCGTACAAACGGAACCCTACCTACTTCTATTGCAACAATAGTGACTCGTTCTCAAATAAATTGAAAACAGATCGTATAACTGGAAGAATTTTAATGGAAATAAGCGAAAAACTACAAAGTAAATTCGAATTCCAAACGTTATTGGAACGGGGTAATATTTCGTTCGACCCAGTCGGTTCATAAAGTGCGAAGAGATATAGGAATTCTCTACAGCCTCCGCCCGGAGACTTGGTTCCTCGGATTCTTGAAGAACTTTGAATTTTAAATAGTTTAAAAGCCTAGGCCGTGAAGGAGAGTTCAAACTTAAAATGTCGCTAGTCGAAAATACAAAACACTGCTAATTTTATTCGTATGTTCAATAGAACTGTTATATTAATAACGGTTAGTAACTGACACAATTACTTCCAACCGAAACTAATTTAGATATTATTTTACTTCTTTTCGTAATGATAAATTGAGATGTTAATTTTACATTAGATAAATGGAAAATTAAATGTTTTTTTGGTTATTTTAGTTAACTATATGAAATAAAACCAGTACGCATCAATATTTTTAAAATAATATACAAAAATACTGAAACTGGCCGAAACCGAAACCGAAACCGACCTTTAGGTCGGTCACTTTTAAGTATAAAACTTATCATTAAACTTTGGATATTTTGAATTCCAGTACGTACTACTGGAATTCAAAATATCCAAATTTCTTATTGTTTTCTTTAAATGTTTTTCGTACTTTTTCATTAACAAAAATCACAAGTAATCACTTTTCACCAACAAAAAAGAAGAGTTTAGGACATTGCTGTCTAAATCAATCTGTACCTACAATAATTTGTACTAAATCAACTCCAGCAAGTATATAAATAGTTACATATCTCTTTGACTAGTGTTAATGTCACAGCCTTCAGCCTACCTCTCGAGACTTGCCAAGTGCTCTTGAAAGGTTACCCGCCTATCCTTGACAACTCTTTCCATTTCGTTTCTTTTGTTTTATGTAACAGATACTTCTGTACGTTTCAAAGGTGAGTTTGAATTTGGAACGAAGGGTTTTGTTTGAAGTAGTGTCAGGTAATAATTAGTGGTACATAGATTTTTCTTATGTTTTCGCGATGTTGTATTGATTTAAAGACATCTGGACATTTTGCAACCTTGAAATTCTGCGACCTTGACATTTTCCACCCACTGCACAATATGAAACTTGGACATTCTGCACCTAAACGATTATATCAATTAGGTACCACTAAAATTAAAGACATTTTTCAGCTTTAATCGCGTGTTGATTATTACTTTTACCATTGTTTCAACGCTCAACGATTCGAGACCATCAATGCAATCAATACTGAAGGGACCTGTAAAGGTCTCGAAACGTTGAGCGTCGAAGCAATGCTAAAAGTAATAAACAACTCGCGATTCTCTCATCCGAGCGATGTTCCCGGTTACATCCCTCTCAGGAGGTATTTAGTAAGTTTCAATTTGTTTCTAATTATAAGTGATAATTTTAGTTTCTATTGTCTGCCATTCTCGCCTGAGATACAGGATTTTCCTAGTTCAGGCATTTGTGTAATTTAGATTTAAATCAAAATTTGACTTAAGTGAATTTGTACACATTAATTTGGAAATAAATTTATTTATTTTATTTATTTATTTTAGGAGTCCGGGGTCCGCTAAACCCCAAATTGATATTTTTTTTAATTTGGGGTCGGCGCAGTCGGTAAGTCGTTATTGACCATACCTTCTGCAATTAGATTTGGTAATGTTTTTACGGCCAGCCGCCTGCCTGACACCAACCCTCCTAGGGATCAAGCAGTTTATTCGCCACCGCGCGGGGAGAACTAAAGGTTTGCTAATCTCCCTCAGATCCCTTAGTCGCCTTTTACGACCTCCACGGGATGAGATGGGGTAACAATATTCTATGCCGGGGCTACACGGCATAGAATAATGAAGAATGACGGCAGAATGTCTAAGTTTCGTAATGTGCAGTGGGTGCAGAATGCCAAAGTCGTAAAATGTCAAGTTGGCAAAATGTCCAGGTCGCAGAATATCAAGTCCCATAATATAGAAAAACACTTAGAAAAATCCATGTACCCCTTTACTAATAAACAATGTTTAACAGGTGCATAAACTGTGCATTATTTGTCTTTTACAGTAAATCGCAATCCGCAATCGCATCTTACGTGCGTAATTTAAATAAGTACCTAGTCTCGAAAAATGAGACGATAAAACTGCGTCTAGCTGACGCACTAGCCTCAGTCGTACGTCGAACCGTTACCGCGTGAGCACGTGCTGTCACACTGCGATTATCTTTTTGATATCCATAAGAATGCCTTTTTGCTCATTTATAAATGCCTGATGCATGTAAGTACTTACCAAGGTGTTTCTAGCTCATTTTTCGAATATACCGTATCTACTATTTTTGTTTTCATCTAAGTAGGTACCACTATTATTACCTGACACTGATTCAAACAAAGTTCTTCGTTAAAATTTCAAACTCAATAAAATAGTTTTATTCTAAAAGAAAATAAAATAGTTAAAAGATTTTTACAATTGTTCACGCTTGTCCGACGTAAAATTTGTTTGCTAAGATAAAAAACTCTAAATTGATTAAAAATAAAACAGTTCTAATGAATTGGAAAATTTAATTTTGTTGTTTGCAAACACAATCTTCTGTGAGTTGGAATTCTTTGATGTTGATCTGTTTTTGTTTTATTAATTACGTGTGAAATCGTTTTTTAAGCATCGTTTTAATTTAGGCATTTGTAATATTGTCATGATCATATCCACTCCTACTAATATAATAAAGGTGAAAGTTTATGAGTGTGTGTTTATTACTCTTTCACGCTAATACCTGATTGCAATTATTGATTGCGATAAAACTCGGTATGTAGATAGCTGAAGACCGAAAATAACACATAGGCTACAAGTAGCGTATGTCCTTCTCAATGCTCCCATCTATCTCTACACCAAAACTCATTAGAATCGGTTTCGCGGTATAAGCGTGAAAACGTAACAGACAGTCAGAGTTACTATCGTATTTATAACATAAGTAAGGACCGCGGGATGCAGCTAGTCATAAATAACGGTGGTGACCGTTATTTATGACTAGCTGCATCCCGCGGTTTCACCCGCGTAAGCCCCGATCTCCTGGGAATATCGGGATTAAAAGTAGTCTATGTTACTCAGGGTGAATGAAGCTTTCTAATGGTAAATAATTTTTGAAATTGGCACAGTAGTTTTTGAGTTTAGTCATTAAAAACATACACACACAAAAATACAAATATTTCCTCTATATAATATTAGTGTAAATAAAGAGGTGTTTGGTGCAAACGATTTTAATATAACTAAAATTGCGAAAACTATCTGACAATAAATCAGATGTTCACAATTAAAATTCATTCGCTCTAAAACATTCGATACCTACGAAGTTCTACCAATTCGTGAACACCAACTGAAACAAAAACATTCGTGTTCAAATTAGTTCACCTCATTTCATTATACAATTCTCAAGAACAATTTTCTATTAAGTACAAGACTGCAGAAACGATTGCGATCAATGAATCTGAGACACTTACGAGTAAACCAGGTACTCAGATGTTGCTAACAATAATTATGAGAATTCTGTTCAAGTAAATAACAGCGCATCGTTTTTTAAACATAGTTATAGTAAAAACATTATATCTGTTATACGCCCAGTATCACGGGGCTAAGAAATCCCGGATCTTTAGAAGGCGTGTGTAGGGAGCCGAAGCCAAAACGCAGATACTCTTATCAATAACAATTTTACTCGCAAACTATGAAGTGGACACCAAGCCGGTGATTATCCCTGTCTGCACTATAAAATGCAGCCAAGGACAATCACCGGGTCAGATAGAACTATTGAGAAATCTATGGATGAAAACAACATGGGCTACAGTGATGGTGATGGTAGTGGATTGGGGGAACTAGAACATTATGTTATTTAAACAATTTTATTGCCTTGATTTGAATTATGTCATTCGAGCAAAGTCCTTATTATATAAAAATAAAAAATAAATATTTCGAGACACAACCACACAGCGCCACCTACCCCAAACGAAGCAACCTAAGGTACGCTTTTATCATCAAATCATATTCGCTATTAGGTGAGTACATAATATTTAAGGCACTGTGGGACTACAGTGCCTTAAATTAAGTTTTTTTGTCTTTACAAAAAAACTTAATTTAAGGCACTGTGTGAATGACATCGTTGGACCCTTTGGTCCAACGATGTCATTCACATAATCACGGCGGCCAAAACAACACGGCCATTGAATTGCATTCAAAAGAGCCATAGTTCTTTTGCGCTAGAAATTCACCCCGCGACGCATAATGACCTATTTTACGAGCGCGAAAAGTCCTTATCGCGTAATTTCCTTGACGCGAAAAGTCCTAATCGCGAAATGTCCTACACGCAAAATGTCCTAATCGGAAAATGTCCTAGACGCAAAATGTCTTAGTATCAACAATCTTATCTCAACTGAGCTGTATGCAGTTTCTCCGGAAAATTATTTTTATTAAATTTAAATTACAGTAAGTTCATAGTTTCATAGAATAAGAAAAGAAGAATTATTTTTATTGTTTTAAGAGAAAGAAGCATTTTTTTGTGTTAAGAGTATTTTTTGTTGAGTGTTAATAATTATATGAGTATAAAGTGAAGTTCAATTCTTCATGCCTTTTATTCCAAAAATGCGATTTGTTCGTCTTGCGCAAAATACTTAGCTGTTTTCTTCAAGAAACTTTTTACGGATTATTTAAAATCAAGAAATATCAAAATTGAAATTGAAAAAATTTTTTTATGTAAGTAGTTATGTATAAATTGCGTATGATGTCATGTCATCGCCAGAAAGTATGACCCAAACCCCGACTATTACTTCAGACTTGTTTAGGTCATTATGCGTTTATGACATTATGCGTTTAGGTCGTTATGCGTTTAGGACATTATGCGTTAAGACTAAAAATTGGTTTTAGGTCATTATGCGTCGAAACGGAAATTCAATAGACAATGCACCAAATTGTCTATGTTTGAGTGATCGCAATTGTAAAACCACTAGAATATCGCAGACCAATATTTGTGGAAATAGACTCCCACGATAGCGCAGTCCATTGGTACGTGGTCTAAATTCTCAACATCGACGCATCCTTTTGGATCTTGAATATCAAATACTTGGGTCACGTAGCTATTCTAATTTCTTCATAAATCTGTGCGGGAAAATGGGAAGGTCTTGAAAATGTTCGGATTGAATTTAGTTTTATTGAATTTAGTCCGGGGTTTTCAATAGAATTTTGTAGTTGGTTAACCTTTACCGTTAAGTTATGGAGTTTTCCGGCCAGCTTACGTTACTGGCTCTATAATAGACTAAAACAATTTCTTAAATGAGTTAGGTTCATCAAATAAGGGACCACAGTGATACGGTTTTTTTTAAACTGTATTATTTCCATCATTGTTCCATTAAATAAGGGACCATAGTGTTGATGTAATTTATTTAAATGAATTAGATCCATCAAATAAGGGAACATAGCGTTGATGTAATTTTAGTCAAAAATAATAGACAAAAAAACATATTTTTTGTATGAGTTCGAGTCTCTTACTAAGGTACCCTAAACGACACATCCGTCTCGGTCGAGCTCAAAATCTGGGTAACCGAGACGAACGAGACCTTTAGGGTAAGTCGATAGGTCCCATGCTATCTATAAAGCAAACACAGATTCAATAGGTTACATACACACTATCAAAAACAAAAACTAAAACAAAAGAAGATCGAAGTAGAAACAAAAGAAGATCAAAATAAAAACAAAAGACGATCGCAAATAGAAACAAAAAAAAAAAACACCTGGCAGGAAAAGTTGTAGCTAGAAGACAGCTCTATTCGGTCAGATGTACTGTTCGAGTAGAGCAGATACCAAAGCTCAGAGGTAAGAACTTTGTCGGAACGAATGAAAGACGTCACTGACACAAGTGATAAAAGGTCTCAGGAAACTTTACTGCTGACACTTTCAGATTTTTCTTTCACTTTGCATGTTGGGGTTGAGGATATACTGGATACAGGATATCTTATCTTCTTTCTTTCTTCTAATATATAAAACTAGCAGCTCCCCGCGGTTTCACCCGCATAAGTCCCGATCCCGTGGGAATATCGGGATCAAAAGTAGCCTAAAGCCTTCCTCAATAAATGGACTATCCAACCCCGAAAGAATTTTTCAAATCGGACCAGTGGTTCCTGAGATTGGCGCGTTCAAACAAACGAACAAACAAACAAAAAAACAAACTCTTCCGCTTTATAATAGTAATAGATAGAAGATAGATTTCCATGTCACAATGTTAGTTACCGTACTCCTCCGAAACGGCTTTACCGATTTTTACCAAATTTGATATGCGCATTCAGTAGGTCTGAGAATCGGCTACTATCTGTAATTTATAAGGCAAGACAACGTTTGCTGGGTCAGCTAGTGTTTTTATAGTTTCTGAATGAGATGCTTACAACCGTTGCAGTGAATTTTTGAAATTGCAGTGCGTTGGAGTTATACCCGACTGCCGAAGGATTAGGGTTATGTTTTTCGAATTAGGCTAGTAGGTACTTGTCTATCTGAGTTTGTTTCATGATTTTTAGTAGCCTGCATTTTGCATTCGGGTTTTTTGTTTTAATAACTTTTTATTTCATAGAAATTAAAAAAGATACTTATATATATGAGTATTATTCGGAAAATTAGACACTGTATCTGTTTTGTTTTCGATATTGCTTTCTAAGGTAATTTATGACGTTACCCGAGTATCAGTTAAGAGGCGCCTCTTTTTGTTTTTTTTAATGGCATATCTAAAGGGACTATACATTTAGGCTAGAGGCTTTTGCCGTGCCGTTCAGGAGCTTTATATTTAAATCGCTCGTATCACTTCGGGCGATTTAAATATCTCGATTTCTGCTGATTTTTGTTCGATGTCAGACTCCTGCGGCGAGTGGTTGAGCCCAATCGTGCATTTTACATAGAAAAATTACTTACATCGAACGTTAATCAGTAGAAATAGAATTATTTAAAAAACTCGAAATGGCACAACGGATTCAAAAATACAGCCCCTGACTATTTGATCGTAAGAAATAGAAATATCAACAGTCATAGGTGATTGAACTGGTTGTATCACTGTCTTTATGTACCAGCTACTTTAGCATCTAAACAGCTGTGTTTCTTACCTTTCACAAACACAAACAACTACCTCTACTGTAGAAGCGTTGCGAAGAAATTCTCTATCGACTTACTAAGAATTCATAATCATACACATAAATTTGAGACTCGGCATTTTGTATGGAAATTTATTGGAAACAGTAGGTAAATCGAAGTGAACAGTTAGGTAGTATTAACTTACCTAAAAGACTTCGAAACGAACTACGAACTAATTATCATAAAATTCAACTATTTATTTCAGTCCACTAGCTGTCGATGCCGCACCGACCTGTTATTGTGGCAGCCCTTTATAGTTCATCACTAATTACCTTTGAGTCCAGAAGCTTACAGATTTTTTGGGCTGTAAGGTTATGTACCTCATTAGTTAGGCAGTAAGACGCCTACTCCGGATTAGCGAATGTTCCATGCCATCGGATCGTGGTGAGTGGATGGTTTCCTCACGATGTTTTATTTTAGAACATCCATGACATACGATATCTATTGGCCTTAAAATCTTACATAAATTAAGAAATATTTAAACAGGTGGGATCACGATCAATAGTCGTTAAAAACTTTGCAACAACGAAAACCTTATAATTTAAAACAAAAAAAAAACAGATGTAAAATAAGTAACAAATCATAAAATACACTCAAAACGCCAATCGCGCTTGTAAAAAGAGCACTTTTACAAACTTTCCCTTAATATTTCTTCCGGTCATAAGACTGTATTTTTTGTAATTAGAAAAGTACGAGCAATTAAAACTTTTATAATTGTCGAGATGGGGGAATGCTAAAATTTACTTTACTCTGAACAATGGGCAGCAGCCCAGAGACAATAAAAAAGGTAACTTGAAAACTTTGCCAATTAGACACAGAAATGTTACATTTCAAATAGTCAGATGCATCATCAATATTTTGCAACTTTTAAATTGTATAAAAAGCATCTTATTTTCTAAGAGAAGTTTTAATTTGTTTGTTAGAGTTGACATTTTTATGGCCCGTGAAAAGATATTATAACAGTTTGTTTTGTGTTGTGGGGCTGTTACAAAGCTCTTTTAATGATTCGGTGGTCGTTTAAAACAGTATATATTTTGTTGTTTTAATTTACTGGTACAGTAGTTTGACCCCCGTTTTCTGCCTCGTAGAAGTCGAGTCTATTATTTTTTCGGTAAATAGGTAGGTACAATACAAATCATAAAACATTGACTACTACTATAATTAGGTATACATACCTAGGTAAGGGTTTATTTATTCGGTAACTTAAAGTTAAATTCAGAAACTCAGGAAACCTTCTTAAACCCAAACATTCTAGAACCAAAAATTTTAGAACTCTACTTCTTTTGTTATCCATTGGAAATTTTATCAAAAATATAACTAAATTGAATCGCTGGAAGTGAATAAAGTTATGAATAAATCAAAAACGTAAATGAGACTAAGAAGGAAAAAATCCGCCATTAGGTCAGCCGGATGGAAGATCAGAAATCGGACTGATAAATGACGGTCATTTATTATTTTAGATATATTATGATTTTTTAGAACTCTGAGGTTATTTTGACTACAGACTTTACGATGTTCATTCAAGACCCTTTATTTTACCTTACCCGAGTGCCGAAGGTAGGTATTACTGGTGAGATACGTCATATGAGTTTAAAACGTTTTACATTATTGCAAATTATGATTTTAACTAAGATAATTGGTTAGGAACTCAGTAAGTAACCTATTTAAATAACTTGAAAAACTATTTTAGTAATAAATAATTTAAAAACCTCTTAGACATAATCATCACTTGCCATCAGGTGAGATAGTGGACAAATGTTCATCTATCTTGTACCTATAAAAAAATATTAGGTTGGTATGTACTTAAAAAATCAAGGCCAATTATTATTATAGACGTGTAAATTAAAAACCTTTTTGAATACTTCCAATCTCAGAAACTCTTCAATTACGTATAAGGGTCTCTGCATACGTAACGTTTACCGGACGGGACGTAGGGGGGATGGCACGGTATTTTTGTATGTAAAAAATTGACACGTTACGTATGCAGATACCTTAAATCTCCCAGTGATTGCTTGGCATGTTATATGTAATTTGGACCACTAAATTAAATATTTCATATGTGGTCTAAAAACTTAAGTACCTACAATAAAAAACGCAAAAAATGCTGCACGGTATTCAAATAAACTTATTGAACAATCAAAACACAAAATTCAAACGTTCGCATTTGAAAGGAAACATCTTATTTGTGGCTATAATTCTTGATACAGGTAGGTTAGTAAATTGGCCATTTCTGAATTCAGTACAAACATCCGTAATTGTTAGTTAGAACTGACTGTAATTTTCCGTAGTTTTCTTCGTTTCCATGGTATTAAAGAAATGGAAATTATTGGTTGAGGTAAAAAACGGTATTATTTTCGGCGCTAAACAATTTGATTTTTAGGGTTTCGTACCCAAAGGGAAAAACGGGACCTATTAATGAGACTCCGCTGTATGTCCGTTCGGCTGTCACCAGGCTGTATGTCATAAATTGTGATACTAAAAACAAGTACTCTTATAATGTATTCTGTGTCCGCTATAACAACAAAGCTACAAACAAAATAAAATAAAGAATTACGGGGGTTCCCATACAATAAAAGTGATTTTTAAATACAATGACCTATATACCATAGGGTAGAACTTAGAATATAATAAAAGAAAAAATATAATTTAAGATTATACTTTTTCTTTTAGGTATTATAATTTGATATGAGATATTCGAAAAATTATAATAATTACTATGCTATAAATAATGACTTGAATGTGCTTTTTAGGAGTAAAATAAAAGTTAATAGGTACTGTTTCCAAAAGGCAGATTTATTTAACAGGCTAGCCACCTTACTTTCGAATCTTCAAACAACACGAATACAGAAGAAAATCAGTTTACACCGAATGAAGTTACCACTGTGCGAATGGCATCGTTGAACCGAAAAATTAGTTTCAATTTCCTAGACCGACTGTCCTATGAAATGTAAAGTGAATTGGGTTTTAAAAACAGAGTTTCGAATTTCAGACAGTTTGCCTCTACTGGGATTTTAGCCCATTCTTCAGCAAAGGGGACTCTCACTGTCGGGCTAGATTGAAATTGGCTTGGCGTGTTAAAAGTTTTACCGCAACATTGGTAGAAGGTATCTATTATGCTCCAGTTAGTTAAATTATGTCCCTCTGATTCATCTACCTATACGCTATTTTAAAGTCGTTGGAGTAAATTGACGGTGAAGCAAATTTATTATAGTTATGTTATATTAACAAACCCTGCGCACTTTGCATCGCTATCGATCATATCTAAAAAAAAAAACGAAAAGACTACAATGGCAAGACGACACGCGCGATTCATATCGTAGGTAGTTTTATTTATGTGTTCGGTTTTAGTGAGTTCGTAAATGAAACCCCTGTCATTTGCTTCAAAATTTACGAAAATAATTAAAAACCGATTTCAAAAAAGCAAAAAATCAACTCCCAGCCACAGTGTCACTGACTTATCTGTTATGTAATGTAATCTGAAATCTGACAGCCGAACTACAATCTGAACCCAAACTAAAAAAAATAGATAGGTAATTAAGAAAATCCAAACTTAGTATACCTAGGTCATTCTCGAAGTATTCGCGGAACTGTGGCAATTGGTTTGGTAGTTTTTGCGTGTTGTGAAAACATGTTCAATACAAATAATCTAACACTATATCACATTTATAATATCGTAGTCAATTTTCACAAAAACCAATTAAACTTACAAAATAAACTTCTTTTCAATTCGGTAGAAACCATTTTCCCAAAACCAAAAGACCATCAATCTAATAATCCTTGCACAATAACTCTTCTACCTTTCTCCCCAAAATATATGCAGAACGAAATTCAAACGGGTATTTAGTTTCGACCTAAGATTTTATCTGTTTGAAGTATGGGCAAGGAATTCTCTAAGGATCCCTTGACTCCTCGGTATCCTTTAAGATACATAACGTTGCTTCAATGCAACAAATTAACCGAAGGCCGAAGCAAATTTTACGACTTTTGAGATTTACGATGTTTTAAAATAGGAAACTATATAGGTACATTATTTACTATACGGTTGAGCATCATATACCTTCACCTTCCTTGGCCATTTATTTACTTTTTTAGGGTTTCGTACCCAAAAGGGGTGAAAATGGGGCTCTTTTATTAAGACTCCATCTGTCTGTCTGTTATCTCTCTATCTATCTTAATGAAACGTGATAGTTAATATTTTCACAAATGGTGTAGTTGCCAAACAACAAAAACTAAATTAAAATGAAATGTTGAATAGTAGAGTATAACCAACGTTATATTTATAGGTGAATTCATTTATTCATTCATTCCTCCGTCGTTCCGTCATTGATAGAATTGTGACCCCTTGATATGGAATCTAACAAACGTCCAGCTCCACAGATCTCTGTCGGTTACCTGACGTCGAGTTTTGTTGGGTCTTTACTTAGTCCGACCATCGTTTAGTTAATAGGGCTCCACCCTTGTTGACTTTTCCCCTCAACCTTCCCAGATACCACCAGGAACTCCGGATTGTCGGGGCTTCTGCGCGCAACCGTACCTTCAATCACCGGACAAGTAAAAAATAACCCTTAAGTTCAAAAATGTGGGATTCCCAAAATGTTGAACTTCTCAAAAGGTTGAATCTCAAAATATTGAAACTCAAAATGTCAAATTCCTAAAATAATACAGAAAGTTCTTTGTAAATTCCAATTTTCACGAAAGCATCAAAGCATTGTATCACAATATTTATGTGGCTTCAAATAAAATGTATTTTATTGTAACGTTATGTTTTTATTTGTCGATAGAACTATAATACTAACGGCCCAGATTTGATGTAATAAAATTTACAATAGACATTTACAAAAACGAGCTAAAATATTATCATCTTTATTGTCATACCTAATGGATAATTCACATGCTGCTTATTATTTCCAAGTCATTTCACTAACGGCCATCGGGTCTAAAGCATGTATTATTTTTTTATTGATGTGAAACATCTATCGGCGAGGGTAAACCTAAAAGTTGTGGCGATAAGGCCGTGGCGACGCCTCGCTACGCTATATGATGGAATATTTGTACCTATATGAATCGATATTTCACATCTGTCAAGCGTCCCGTGACGGCTCACATTTTACCGACTGTTTCAATAATTTTGATCCCGAGGGGACTGAAATAAAAAAATACGCGATTAAGACCCAGTAATGACTACTAACCAACGATACTAACTTATTAAACTCCAATAAGAACACAATAAATTTCATAGCCTGACATTTTAGCCAGAAGTCTTGGGCATCGAACAAGATACCTATCTACAACCACACTTATAATTTGAACAAATAGATAAATTGAACGTTGAACATTGCAAAATGACCTGAACAGAATCCGGTATTTATCGGACCACAATCTAAATGGACTGTCGGGGACCCGTATATTATTCAACTGACGTTTTTCCGAAATAACGTGATGAAAGCCTTTAATCCCCGCCCATTAAGCACTCATTGTTCCACCAATCCCGGAAGCTCTTTTTACGAAATTATTTTTAGTAATTAAACATTCTGTTTCCGGATTATTGGGATTATAATAAAAACGTTTATCTTAAACGGGTTGGTTATTTGATATAGGCGTCACCCATTAGTGTACTGATTTTAGGTTACATAAAAGCACAAATTTAACTAGAGTGCTAGTCAAATTTGTAAAAAAAGTATTTTTAGTCGTTTTCCCACAAATAAAATAATTTATAATATTTAATTTAATTGTTTAGCATATTTAAGGATTTTTTTAGCTTTGACCATCTTTAGGTAGGTAATATTTTAACTATTTTTTTAATAATTTATTCCATCAAAATAAAATATATGGGAAACTGAATGCACCCAAAGTTACTTCTATTTGTATTAAATTAAAATGACAAACTTACTGACACAAAAAAAATGTAAAGAAACGAAGACCAAATTTTTTTGTCAGACAATTAAGATTACTTGCTTGACCAACTGTGTCCAAAAAACAAAACACGACATTATCTCTCTGAATTAAGTTAACTGACTAATATCGATTCTTATGTCAAATATTTTTTAATTTGCAATGTTAAAGTCTTACGTGTAATCCAAAGTGTTCATTATTTTTTGTTGTTAATAATCTCAAGCGTAAGAACAATGAAGTATTGTGCTATTTGTCCCGGAAATGAAAGAATCTCTTTTGTTTTGGGGTCGGAAGATTGTTTTTTTAAGTCTTCAGAAATGAAATAGGATATTTACCTACTCTACTTTAGAGAACACTGCAATGTTGTAGTATTTACCCGACTGTGCGACTCAAAGAAGGGCTATGTGTTTATCAGTCTATGTATGTAGCACAGTTTATCCAGCAGTTGTTTGCCTCGGCGCTTGTTAGATGTATATTATCTGCGGCGTCTGTTGCCATGTGGCGACCACCAGATGCCATATTGTAAAAAGAAAAAAAAACGGATATACCTACGGACAGATTCGTTGTTCAGAACGATTTGAATTTCCGGATATCCGGAATATTTCAATTTCCGGATATCTCCGGACATCCGGATGTAATTCTTTGATATATTATTCAAATCATCTAGGCGCATAATGTCCCGTTTGCAAAATATACATACCTATACCACTTTTTTTTAAATGTGCCTTCTCATTCCGTTCCTTCAGTGTTCCCTCTCGTAAAATTCAAATCAATTAAAAAAAAAAACAATATTACCGGATATCCGGATAAAAAGTAGTCTATATGTTAATCGAGCTTTCTACATATCAAATTTGGTTGAAATCCGATGAGCCGTTTTTGAGATTAGCGCGCACAAACGCATACACAAACAGATAACCAGAAAAGCACAAACTGTAGGTTTTATTGTGTTAATATTAATATTACTTGTTTTTGGTATCTTCCAAAAACTGCTCAGTTAAAAAAATATTTATCAATACTAATAATAATCATTTATTTTAAATAAGTATATTAAATATTTTATTTGTCTCTTATTTCTCTCATCAAAATTATTATTTCTGTCAGCAAAACCATTCTCAACTATACAAATTTAAGCATAATTGATAATTAAATACGTCCCATTTATTAAATCACTTCTGATAATATAAATTTATTTGACTAGGTATGTCAATTAACAACCGGGGTTTACTCAGTAAAAGTATCCAATACTTAAACAATATCTACTTATAAACAAAATAAATAAACTGTATGCATTTTATTTAATGAAGTTTGCTTTGTATTACCTACTAAGAAATTAAAATTAATTTTAAAACCGAATGCATTATCCGAAGGCACCCTGAAAAATTTTGACTTTTCAAATGAAAGAATTGGTTCACTTGATACGAAATTTAAATTATTATTCTGGTTGAAATCATATCGGAAGTCAAAGCAGCCGTATTCATTTCCATGTTACCACATTTATGGATCGAGGGTCGGTCGGCGTTTGTTATGGTTTTTTTAACCAACAAATTGATTTGTATACGGAACCATTTTGTCACAGAAGAAAAATTTTTTTTTCTTTCTGCAATAAAAAATGACTTGAAGCAGCCTGCGGTTTACAAAACTTTTTGTAATGAGAAAAGAAAATCAAAATCAATCTTTTACAATTAGATACCTACATATCTAATTTTATTATTATTTTATAAAATTATAGAAAAGATTATATGTGATAAAAATGTTCTTAAACTGTTGGACCGATTGCGACGAAGTTAACAATATTATGAATACAATAAATTTAGGCTATGTGCGTAGGTTGATTCGAACTGACTGACTGACTGATGAATAGAACAGCCTAACCCGCTGATAGTTAAGTAAGTACCTACCTAGAGAGCTGAAATTTTGAAAAATGAAAAAGACTATGTTTCCTTTACCGTACAATATTATAAGCTGAAGAGTTTGTTTGTTGTTTGAACGCGCTAATCTCAGGAACCGCTGGTCCGATTTGAAAAATTCTTTCAGAGTTGGATATTCCATTTATTGAGGAAGGCTATATAGGTTATATTATATATTCCAAAAAAATTAAACGGACGAAGTCGCAGGCACTGCTAGTGATGTATATAGGCATCCGGAAAAAAATAAATTAAAACACGGTACAAATACCCCATTTTTTATTTAATATTTGAAATGAGTTAAAGTTACCAATGGCAGGCAATCTCTCCTAACACGGGTTATATCATATCTCTGAATCATACCTCTTATTAAAATCGCTTGAACTTTTCAAAAGTGAAGTCCTCGTTCCTTTTAATCTGAGTGAAGTCCTCATTAAACGAAATGTCGTGCAAAACGAAAAATACTGGCATTTAGCACCTCGAATGCGCCACAACTCACAGAAGACAATTTGCTTTCTAGGTGCCACTGACTGTGGTAGAGGTTTACACCATTTTTTGTGACAGTACCAGGTTTGCAGTAAAACAGTGTCTGTTTTAGTGTCAATGCTTGATATTCGTTAAAATATCTGTAGAATCGGTTTTTAGTCCACCAAATTAGCTGTAAAAATGCCATCTATCTGCTTCATATTCTATGAATACGAGTTATCTAAGTTTGGTCGAATCCGCCCTAAGTCAGTCTCACCCGCGTAAGTCCCGATTCCGTCGAGGTATCAGGATAAAAAGTAGCCTATGTGATATTCCAGAATTCCAGCTATCTTTATTCCAAATTTCATCGCAATCGGTTTTACGTGAAAGTGTAACAACATTATAAACTTTAGCATTTATTTTATATTTTTAGTGGGTAGGGATTATTTAATCTGCTATTTAAACCCTCGACGGAAAAATAGGGGTTATAATTAAGTGTTTGTTGGACATTGTTACGGCAGGCGCCATAATCCCCAAGCGGTTCCCCAGTACCTGGTCCACTAACATCGCGTTATAAAGCCCAAGTAGTTTTCATTCGTAGTTTTCGTAATAGGTCTATACAACCCGGTGGTGGTTATCCTTTGCTGCATTTATAGTGCAGACAGGGATAATCGTCGGCTTGGTGTCTTTTTCATAGTTTGCGAATACAATTGTAATTGAAAAGGGCTTCTACGTGTTGACTTCGAAAGATCCGGACCTATAGCCCCGTTGAACTGTACCTACTTATAAAATAATTATATTATTGAATATCCTACTATCGAAGTAAATAACTTATTTTATTTTATAACTAACATTAAAAATAACAAAATAAATTAAAACTGAAACCCTAACAAAACAAAAATGAAATACATAGGTATTATATTTAATTACAATTAAACTTAAAACTACAAATTTACCTACAACAACCCGCGTCAAACAATAAAAAGTCAGTCGAACAGGCCACCAGAATTAGTTCCCGGCGCAAAGGACCCTAAAACTCACACAGCATTTCCTCGTTGGATAGCAACGGCTATCATCTGCACCAGAAAAAAAACCCGAGCTGCAGTCCAAACCCCGATCTCTAAGCTGTCGACAGTAAATTCAAGTCAGTAAATTCGAAGTAAATTCAAATATATACAATTTTAATCTCCAATTTAATAAGATCAAGTAATCGAAATAAATAAAACACCGAACACGTCCAGTTTTCTTCTCATTCTCCAAATTTCTTACAAAGAACAATATTATATTGAAACTACCCGCTTGCTTGAAGGCCTCAGGCGACATTCGATAGGGATAAGAAGGGTCACCTTGGAATTAAACTCATTTTTCCGGTTTTAATCGCTTTTTTAGGGTTCCGTACCTAAAGGTAAAAACGGGACCCTATTACTGAGACTTCGCTGTCTGTCTGTCTGTCTGTCCGTCCGTCCGTCCGTCTGTCCGTCTGTCACCAGGCTGTATCTCATGAACCGTAATAGCTAGAAGGTTGAAATTTTCACAGAAGATGTATTTCGGTTGCCGCTACAACAACAAATACTAAAAACGAAATAAAACAATTATTTAAAAGGGGCTCCCATACAACAAACGTGTTTCAGAAATAACAAGGAGTCGAGTCAGGACAGGAAGAAGGACAGGAGGACAAATCGAGTTGGTCATGGAATTCAAAATGGCTGCCCTATCTGTCAAATATACTAGTCTGTTTTATTTTTTATTATTTTAAGCATTTTATAACGTTCTACCGGTCTTGCTCACAGGCAGAATAAAAAGAACTCGAAACCTACGGCGTTGATCAAATGCTTAAAATAATAAAAGCAACGCGATTGAAACCGGGAAAATTAGTTTAATTTCAAACAGAAGAAAAATGCAAAACAGAAGGAAAATCTATGACCCTTCTTAATTAATGCGTCTTCTAAAGGCACCTAAAGATAATTTGAGTCTTCTCGCGACCACGGCCGGTGTGACCCGTTTACCTATACAAATACAAATCATTTATTGATAACTTATGTTACATGTCACTTACATACTAGGAAAACGGGTATACGGGTACGGGTATACGTATACGTCGAGGTAATTAATAACAATGATTATCTACAACGCAATCTAGACAGTTATGGAGTAAAGAGTAGGTAGACTGTCCTCTTAAAGATAATTTCTCATCCAAGCGCACCAAGCGTCACAAACGAACTAAACCCACTACAACAGCTGCACACATTCACAATTTAACACTCAAGCGCTTAGTTTCCAAAGGAAATTGACCTCCGTCCTCAAAGTCCTGACACTACGTGCCTGAACTACTAAATGACCTCGAATATAATAGCTGGACTAATTCTAACAGTGATTGACATAGAAATCAGAGCGTGAAATGAGTTCGGCCCTGATTTGGGATGCTGCAATCGCTTATTTTGATTCTCTCGGGTATTGTTTGGTTTTGAATATAGGAGAGAGTCGTATATTTCTATTAATGGGATGGTGCTTCTTATTTATTGGGAACTAGGCTTCGTGTTGTATATTTATTTATATTTTATGTGTACCTATACCACAGACCTCTGTGTATGTATAGTGTATACGCACATATAAAAAGAGGTTTTGTTGTGTTTGTTGTCATTAAGTTTTTTGTTGTAAACGGAGGAGTTTTTGGACAAATCTTGAAGTGAAAGGTAAAAGGTAATAGTTATTTGTTATGCAAGGCTGCAAGTTGGTTTTTGCAGCGAGTACTTGTATTGAAACCTGAGCTAGCGAAGCATTCTAGGATTGAACCACGAGCGCAAGCGAGTGGTTCAAATATAGAATGCTGACCGTCGCAAAGGTTTCAAAGGTACGAGATGCAAAAAACTTTGCTGCCGAGTGAAACACACAATTTTTCACCTCACAACAGCGAGGAAAACGCTAGGTGCATTTTTCCGGTAGAAAACTCAATTCGGCATTATATACCGATTATTGTACCGCAAATAATAAAAATAAGCAAACAATCTCTAAATTGAATAATTCATAAAAAACCTGCTTGATACTAATGATAATAAACAATAAATACTATATTGGCAATGTGCAACAATACTTCGTGGTTCGATGCCATGAACAAAAAAAAAGAAATGAGGTTCCGGTTAGCGCATTTTCAAAGGACTTGCTCTATATAAAAGTATCGAGAAGACAGATTCGAATTTTAAAATCTCTTTCCACGCTAGGGCGCAAAATACGATTTTGCACGCAGAAATCAGCGTGCAAAACGATCCTTTCCGAGGTTGTGAGGTGAAAATAATATTGTGTGCATAATGTGACTGTCCAACTGTGCATATGCAGTTTTTTTTAAGATTGAGTTTTTCTTGGAGAAAAATATTTAGATTTTTTGAATAAATGCTTACAAAAATGTTAGTTACCGACAGGACTCGAACCCGCGACTACTGGTAATCCGAACGAGTAATCGCGGGTCCCGCCAGGATTTTGTTTTTTTTTTTAACATTTTTTCAAAAAAGCAGTATTTCCTAAGTGTTTCAAAGTCTTCTAGTTTCCAATGCGTTCTCGCGCTGTAACTGATCTTACTGATCTGAGGATTGTCTTCCTTAGACAATTAACTATCTTTAGTAATATGGAGAACTTTCTTTTGGAAATATTTCTATAAATTCCACCCTGTATAAACTAAAAAACTGAAACCAAAAGAAAAATATTTAAATAACGATATGATGTTTTAAAAGCCAATAAAAATAAAAATCTACCTTTGCTCTCATTTACATCGCAAAAATAAGACCATTAAATCATAACAACAACGCGCAGCGTTCCGAAGGAGCACTGAGGGTAAAAGATTTGCCTTTTGTTATTACAGCCGATAGAAAATTATCATAAAATAACTAAAGAATGAACTAGCAGCAAATAATAACTCAGTAACTTGGTAATAAATGGGGTTAGTGTACTGTTCAAGCAGTTCACCGCGGTAAACCTTGAACTTCAAGCATGAAATACATCTGCGAAAACACAACGCACGATAGACGCTGGGCGGGATTCGAATCAACAACCCATCTTTACTTAATCCGGGGGCACTGACCACAGACATACATAATAGCTAGACGTCACATGTACCTCGATTTGTATTGAAACCGAGCGTGCCGACTTTTAATACCTACTGTGACGTCACAGCCACAGGAAATATGGTTCCTGCCTTTGGGTGCTCGATTTTTTGGGATTTTGCAGTTACTAATCACGCAACGAGGCATTTTATTAGTTTTTACGGACGTCCGGTAACCATAGACGCGCGCGAACTGCCAGTTAGCGCCGACTACCGTGACGTTTTGTCAGGGGTTTTCACGTTTTCTGACACGCAAAGGACATGAATTTGCGTGGTCTTGCTATATGTATGTCTGTGGCACTGACGCACGTTACTGTACACTACTTTACACTTCTTCTTTTCGTGTAGTGGTAGTGGCTAGTGTTACAGTTTTCAGGTCACTCTTAATTAATGAATATGCTTAATTGGCGCTGCTTTGTTATGTATAGATGCTTGTTCAAGCCTTGGGTGTCAACAGGAGCAGAACAACGGTTAAGTTTTTTTTTTGGTATCTCTATGGAAATTAGTAATCTTTTTCTGCGATTTCGTACCCTAGTAAAAGTATTGTTTGTTTTGTCGAAGATACAATAAGGAGGTTTTCTGGTAGTACCTAACAACATTAAGAAACCAATTTTAGGATCTGATTCAATCCATTAGTAGATTGGTTTCGGTAATTTCTTACTATCTGACCGTCCATCTGAGGGACAAGGGAAACATACGTGATTATGGGCCATTTGTGTTTCGGGTATCTTCGTTACAAATCGGCAATTGTCGTCCCGAAAATGTCTAGGGGCTGGTTATCTGATTCGTGGCAAATGCAAGAATTGCTACGATAATGGCGGCTATAAATTGTGACCTCTATCAACCGTCTTGTTTCGCGTCATTTTTCTTTGGGGAACGGTGTGAAAGCTGTTGTTGCAGAATGAAAGGTAATGTGTCAGTTATTCCGTCTCTTGACTTCTAAAAACTCGAAGGAATTGATTAGGATATTGTAGCATTTCGTAGGACATATATATAACGCTTTATCCTGACTGATCAGCGCACAGCCTAAACCGCTGTTGCCGCTACCGCCGCTAGTTGAGAGCTGAAATTTGAAGAGTGTGTTCTTTATATGATGGAGGCATCCGAAATTCCCACGGTATCGGGACTTACGCGGGTGAAACCGCGGGGCGCAGCTAGTAAAGCCATAAAGTCTCAATAAGAATAGCCGCAATGCGGTACGATATCGGTACTAATATTATATACCTAGGTAGAGGTTATGTTGGTAACATGTATGATATTGTATGTATATATATATCTTAGAAGTAATCTTTGAAACCACTGAACCGATTTTGATAAAATTTAAATATGAAAATACTTTGACGACCTCGGTGGCGCGTCGTGCGAAAGCACGGCTGCAATGCAGAAGGTTGCGGGTTCGATTCCCGCCGGGTGCAAATATTTATGCTTAAAAATAAATATTTGTGTCTGGTCTGGGTGTCCATCTATGTATAATATGTATGTATTTACAAAAGAAAAATAAATTTAAGTATTATATCCGTTGTCTAGTCATCGTAACACAAGCTTAGTCGCTTACCACGGGGCTAGATGGCGCTGTGTGTTGTTCACAGAATTTATTTATTTTATTATTTATTTATTTATATATATCTTAGAAGTAATCTTTGAAACCACTGAACCGATTTTGATAAAATTTAAATATGAAAATACTTGCGTCGTTGGGAGTAACATGGGCATCTTTTTATCCCGATAGTTTTACGGGATCGGGACTTGTGCGGTCCCGAATCCGCAACCAGCTAGTTATAGATAGCGTCTCTGCTTCAAGTCTGACAAAAATTTCTAAAGTCTATCAGAATTAGTTCTCGAATGGAGACCGCGGATCGGAAAGCGCAGCGTTGGACGTCCACCAACGAGATGGACGGACGACTTAGTTAAGGCCGCGGGTTCACGATGGATGCAGGCCACTTATGACCGAAGCATCTGGAAATCTATGAGGGAGGCTTATGTCCAGCAGTGGACTTCTTACAGCTGAAATGATGATGATGATGATCAGAATTATTCAGAATCCATTTGTATGAGTGTATGGATACCTATCCTATCTTAATTCTCCTCTACAGATCTTGATGAAATTTTGTTCTCAGGTTCCATGAATACCTAGTCATCGTTAGTTGATATATTATGTTACCTAGTTTTTTGTCGTGGGGATTTTTGACACCTAGGTGGGAAATCTAACTCACAAGGACGTGTAATCAATATTATTATATCCGCCATATAAGGACCGATTTCAATGGTTCTTCTTTGAAAGAAAGTAGTTTTACATTGGTCTCATAAAACATTAGTGCGGTACTGATAACCATCTGTGAAGTGCTGAAAAATGTTCAAAAACAAGTAATGTGGTCACTTTTTGAATTATACCAAAGAAATGGAACCTTCCTTTTTCCAGTTCTTTAAATTTTTTACAGATACCTACCAAGTAAATATCAAATTTAAAAGAAAAGTTGGACTGCATAGATAAGGACCTAACTATTGACTCCGTAATATTTTGCTATAACCCTTATAAATAATTGTTCCTTTGGTTTAATGTCGATAAAAACTTTTTAATTTATTTATACAACTCAACGACAAATTCGCTGTTTTATCGAAATAACGATTGTTACAATTTAAAGTCAATTATGTTTATGACTCTTGTTTTGAATCCTAATAGGCAATTTAGTATACAAAATAGCCAATCTAATTTGCATATTAAAATACAACATTTCTGTGACAAGTTAATTTTACATTCTACATTCCTTTCGAACTTATGTCGGACTTTAAAATTGGCAAGTGGCGAAATTCAGATTAAGTTAATTTTTCATTCGGTTTTTTCTATTGAATAGTCGAGACTCTATCAAACGAAAGGCGATTTATGAGTAGCTTATTTCAGTTGCGTCAAATCCAGCCTAAGGCTTAGAACGCACTGCAATTAAACGCAAGCGGTTTACGAATAGCTGAAAACGCGTATCAACACGCAAAATCAGTGACGGAAAAAAAGCTAATGCGTGGGCTTGTATAAAACGCCATGTACTTATTGCATTTTTTTGCGGTTTCAGATCTACGGGAAAACGCAGGCGTTTAATCGTAGTGCGTTCTAAGCCTGACAATAAATATGAGCTCAGATAAGATTTTAATGTTTGGCTTGAGGCAAGAACTTCGTTACTCAAAAAACTTCAAATTATTGGCAAAATTGTTTCAATTAGAGTCCCAGATTTTAGTAAGTGGATAAAACTTTTTCGAATTCAAAAGCTTACTAAATTCGAAATTCGAATAATTACTTGCGGATAGTGCAGCTGCTCTCCTAACTTTCTTATGCCTGCGGTTCCAAAAGGAAAAACTTTGGTGTTCGGATGAGTCTCATAGCATAATGAGTTCTACTATTTTTGAAGTAACTTTGCCCGGCAGTAAAATGTTTTTATGGTTTACGTTAGGACCAGTTTAGCTCGAATCGTATTTAAGTTTTTGTACAGTTTAAGACTTTGAAGACTTTCCCTCGTAAGATGAAATTAATTTGACCTTTGTACAGTTTTTCGTACCGGAATTATGAATGAAGTGAAGTAGCTAGGTCTACTGAAGAATCTGTGGGTATTAAACGTCTTTTCGTCTAAAATACCTCAGTGCCTTAAGACGAAAGTCTTCAATCAGTGTGTGTTGCCAGTGATGACATACGGATCCGAAACGTGGTGCTTCACTATAGGCCTTATGAATAAGCTTAGAGTTGCTCAAAGAGCTATGGAGAGAGCTATGCTCGGGGTTTCTCTACGGGATCGAATCAGAAATGAGGAGATACGTAGAAGAACGAGGGTCACCGACATAGCCAAACGGATTAGCTCTTTGAAGTGGCAGTGGGCAGGACATATAGCACGGAGAGCAGATGGTCGTTGGGGCCGAAAAGTTCTCGAATGGAGACCGCGGATCGGAAAGCGCAGCGTTGGACGTCCACCAACGAGATGGACGGACGACTTAGTTAAGGCCGCGGGTTCACGATGGATGCAGGCCACTTATGACCGAAGCATCTGGAAATCTATGAGGGAGGCTTATGTCCAGCAGTGGACTTCTTACAGCTGAAATGATGATGATGATGATGATGAAATTTGTTAAGGTTGACGAGGCTCAAGATATTTTATGTTATAAATATACCAAAATAACCTCTAAGTTATTTTGACAGTAGGTACCTACCTAAGTATAGAATATACGGTCCAGTGGAAATGAGAGATATATATACCTATAGATAAAATTACGCTTCATTGTACTAAAAACACAAATAACACAAACAAAAATGAAAAATTCAAGTGGCGCTATAGGCGGCCTTATTGGTTATATCGGTTATATTGGTTAAATCGGTTTAGCTTTTTTCTTTCATAAGAACCTTCTCCTAATAGCAAACACGACAAAAAAAGAATTATCGAAATCGGTCCAGCCGTTCACGCGTGATGTCGTGACAACGGAAAACGTTTCATTTTTATATATAAGAAGAAGATGTAGATTTCACAATTGTTCTATCCGATCCGGTGGTGGTCCTTGGCTGCATTTTATAGTGCAGACAGGGATAATCGCCGGCTTGGCGTCCACTTCATAGTTTGCGAGTAAAATTGTTATTGAAAAAGGCCTCTACGTGTTGGCTTTGGCTCCACGCAAGGCTTCCAAAAGTCCCGGGGCTCCATAGCCCTGTGATACAGGACGTATAACAGACAATAGAAATCAATAAAAGGTTATGTCCAAATTATAACTTTCTCTTGCAAAACGCAAACAGCAATCGAATAAACAACATTTTCTGTTTATTTTTACGCCATTACATAAGATTTATAACCTGGCCATTATCTTTTGAAACAACCAAGTTGGGTTGCAATGGTAAAAGTAAAAAGTAGTCGGCCATTTGTAAATTCAGATCCTGGCAGGCCACTAATACCGGGACACAGAGACGGAATAAGGTCATAATATGCGAACTCAAAAATCTAAACCGATATAAAGCTTGACTTTTTCGTATTAGGTACCTATCTACAAATCGGTTTCGTACCTTAAAACGTAACAAAAGAACTTTTTCCGTCTGTCTGTCTGACACAATTTTTTCAGGAGGTGGTCTTAGGAAGTAGAACATTATTTATTACAAAATATGATCTCCGACTTCTTTATTATACAGAATTTAAAAATATTAGCTAAAACAGTTCAATATTGAAATAAAACATGCAATTATATAATCACGCTTAGAGCGTGTAAGCACTGCTTTTTAACGCCTGCGTTTTTCCGTAGGTCTGAAACCGCAAAAAAATGCAACACCTATATTTTATTCAAACGCACGCATTAGCGTTTTCTTAAGAGCCATATAGCCGCTAAACTCAAAATCCATGTCGGGTTCATCGAAAATTGTTGAATAAGACGGAATGTTGTTGAACTTTTTTTGTGTATGGATTGTAATCGACATTGTTTTCGACATTTTAGTGAAGTTTTCAGACAAATAAGTCGAAACGGCTATCGACATTTTAGCCAAAATGGACATTTTTTGTCTAGCATTTGATGAGGCTTTGCACCAATAGGAGGATTTTGTCTTAAAACTACACCAAAATGTAGTAAACAATGTCACCAACACACAGTTTAGTAATCGTTATTAGTAAACATGTTTAGGAATCGTTATTCAAAGCCGGCCTGAATACGTCACTGCAATACGTTTCTGCTATTGCAAGTTTTTTACAGTAGGTAACTCTATAAAATCGAAGCGTCCAATCCCTAAACTGTACTTTAGGTTTTGTAATAACTGTTTTTAAGGTTCTATTATTGGCTTTAGTAGGAATCTCTTTTAAAGCTAGAATAATGTTTTTAAAAGCTTCGGTTAAGTAAAATATAGATGATGATTTTTCTTTTTTCGTCTGTTAATAGTATAAAGCAGAATAGCTCTTTATTTTACGCTAACTCCTTATTCAGTGTGTGGTTTTTTTTTCAAGCTACCAATAAAGGGTTTTTTTTTTAATTTGGAAGTAGTCAACTTATTCATTTCGGTCTTGGCGGGACGGTTTTAGTTTTTTGTGATTTGAAAATTTTATGATACTTTATTTGTTCCTTATTTGAAACCACATCGATTTATGTAATACAAAGTTATTCAAAAAACGGCACTTTTTTCTGTAAGTTACCTACTTAACTGCAAAATAAAAAAACACACAGATGTTATTTATTCCAAAAAATACAAGCGAAGTTCTCCTATAAACGGTTTTCTAGTACCTCCCCTTACTGGTAGCTTAAAAAACACCATTACCTTACATTACCCCCTTCTTTCCCCTTTCCTTATTCCTTCATAATAGGAACCCCTAGGTGTACTTAATTATTTTTTTTAATTAATTTTCACTAATTACTAAAACGAATTATTGATTTTTATACAAGTTTTATATTGTACAAAAATCAATACTAGTAGAAAATAAAACCATAGGTCTCTAACTTTAAAAAAAAAATTACAAGTCAACAAACAAAGATCTCGTGTGTACCTTATTTTTATGCTTATTTTTTCGAAATTCCTTTTTACTTTTTCTGAAGTCCAATCACATTTCACAACAACACAAATGACTTTTCAGTTTCATGCATACATTTTACATTAACTTTCATAGATATGAAAGTAAAAATTGTATTTGCTTACGACTGTGTAGTAAATTGGTTTTGTTAAATAAAACTATTGTTTGTAGAAGAATTCGCACTACTCACCGAACAAAATCGTAATCGTTAAATCTAAATTTTACAGGAGAGCTTAAAACTTGTTTTTGTTGTTGAAAAGACAAGTTTTATGAGGATTTATTTAAAAAAATACTTACCAAAATGTCTAAAAAAATCTGAGCCAAATTTTGAGAATCAGATATTATTACAGTGACGAAAAGCTAACATTACTTATTTTAATTAAAATAAAATAAAAAAGACACGTATCTTGACACTTTTTAAATTTAAGGCGGCTTGCATAAGACCATTTAAAATAATATTTACCTACAATTAATTAATCAATTTTAAAATTAGAAAAAAAATGTTTGAACCTAATCCAATCGAAGCCAATCGAACATTGGACTCTATTTCCATAAGTAGAAGTTTACAAATTATGTTTTCAAACTTTAACAGTTCCTTTTTAGGGTTCCGTACCCAAAGGGTAAAAACGGGACCCTATTACTGAGACTTCGCTGTCTGTCTGTCCGTCCGTCCGTCCGTCTGTTACCAGGCTGTATCTCATGAACCGTAATAGTTAGACGGTTGAAATTTTCACAAAAGATGTGTTTCGGTAGCCGATACAACAATAAATACTAAAAACAAAATAAAACAAATATTTTAGAGGGGTTCTCCCATACAACAAACGTGTTTCAAAATCAACAAGGAGTTTAGTACAGTGTGAGGTCGCTTCTGATTGGTCAGGACAAATCGAGTTGGTTATGGAATTCAAAATGGCTGCCCTATCTGTCAAATATACCAGTCTGCCTTCACTTACCTTATAAGTTTCAGATTTTCTTTGTGCCATAGTTTTTTTTTTGAGTGATTCGGTCGTTTGATGGGAGTAAGAATCTAAGATAAATATTTCATATTTTCCTATAAAATTTAAAAATTTATTGTTGTAAGTTGTAAACCATTTTAGGGTTCCGTATCCAATTGTGATAGTGGTACGGAACCCTTTATGCGCGAGTGTCGCACTTGCCCAGTTTTTAATATTTTGACAATGTGACTAAGAATACAGTCACATAATTATTTTTAGAAGTTTGGGTCTAGATCGCGTTATAGATAACTTCGTGTCTTCTCGGGACCACGGCTGGTGTAACCCATTTGCCGAAACGTCAAGATAATTAAATTAATAGTTTCTATAACGCGATCTAAAGCGACCCGAAGTTCAAAAAAATAATATGGACGGAAAATCGTTTATATTCAAAAGTGAGTTCTTAATCACGTTAAACAGTTCAAACATAACAAATATTATTAAATAACGGAGTACCTATTTCCCGTGTTTTAATTTGTTATTTATTAATAACGACTGTGCGACGAGTGTGCGACTTGGTTAAGACCGCGGGTTCACGGTGGATGCAGGCCGCTTATAACCGAAGCATCTGGAAATCTATGAAGGAATCGTATGTCCAGCAGTGGACTTTTTACAGCTGAAATGATGATGATGAAGTGAAAACAACCATGTAATTTTAAAATCGTATATTGAGTTCAAACATGTTTACGAATCGAAATGCCGCCTTAATCACATTAATACTAGAACAAGGAACTACATTGTTAATTTATAAAAAAAAACTCGTCCGTATGCGACTGTACCGCCTAATTACGCTACTGCCAACAGCACATGGCTTCGGCCCTAAACTTTTGCTTTTGGACTGTACGCCGAACTCTGCTGTTCTAGCCAGGAAATTTAATAGGAAAGCTGAAACTTCCACCGTCTCTTTTTTGTTGTACATAGTAAGAAAGGCGACGTTCGTATTAGTAGTTTCAAACAGGATATTATTTTTATAATAATAAATCAACTTATCAAAAAGTAATTTTATAAAAAACTTAAAACAAAACAAAGAAAAACTAAATCACCAAAACTAAAATAACCCATCCCCCAGCGTTCCCGATGTAAAGCTTCCCAAAATGCTAGCAACATTCCCGCGTTAAACCGCAATGGACAACTTTTGCAGCAGGAACGCCCCGGAACGGACATCATGACCATGACTTCACTCTCCCTTACTCTCCCTTAACCGGCCCCCGACCTCTCTAATGAAGGCCAAATTACAATAATTGTTTTCGTTAAGTGTTTTGCAATCCATAGTAGGTTGGTAGTTAGTTCTTTCCTATGAGCATGGCTGACTAGGCTGGGAGGGTGGTATATTAATAAGTGCTGGGCAAGTCTACTCCACGTAACAATTTTTCGGGCACTACAGGCAGCGCCATGCAGCATGGATTAAAGGTTTCTCTGAAGTTAGCAAAAAATGCTAATAATATTAATCCGCAATGAAACAGGCGTGTTTTGAAATGGATACTATCGATATCTCAAGATTTTGATAGAAAATATTTTAGGTTTTTGGGTGTTGGTACCATTGATGACCACAGACAAGGGTCTATGGGGTTCCCAACCTTTTTTTGTCTACTGCCCACTTTAAGAATAAATTATTTTTTAACGCCCCCCTTTTTAAACATACTTAAAAACCGCTAAGTACTTATAACTGATTATTGAAACGCAACTTTATAGTAGTATTCGGACAGAGTATCTTTTATTGAAAATAAAACAAACATAATCAATTCTTATATAAAAACTAATGTGAAGGTTGAATCTGATGCTTTTCAATAAGTTTGTTGATATCAGGTTCCAATTTACTCAAAAACAGCCGCAAGTCGCCACGTTCGGTAACACGCAAACGATTTCTCTTTTTAGTAAGCAGCGTTGCCACAGCACTAAATCCACGTTCACACAAATATGACGATGGGAATGCTATCAAGAATCGTTGAACAATTGACCACAATCCAGGGTACAATTGCGGGATCGGTTTTTGTAGCCAAAGTTCTTGATATCCATTTTTGAACTTGATTTTTATTTCTTCGTTTGTTGTCAATTCTATACGTTCTTCTTCCAGCTGAGGTGACATTGCTGTGTTGACATTTGAAAACGGATCCAACACCCAGTCTGGTATTTCCAAGTTTAAAATGTCCTGGTATCGTTCGGTGAAGTCAATGTGGAGGTTTTCCAAATGTTGGCAGTAGGCAAACAAGTCGTCGTTACTGCAGGATACTGATAAATTCGGAAAATTGTGAAACTCACGTCTGCCCATATTCTTTTTGTGCAGAAGCAGTTTGGCTGCGAAAGCAGCAACGACATTTTTTGTTTTAATTAAATTTAGTTCATCGCCTTGCAGTTGGAGGTTCATGTCGTTGAACAATTTATACAGGTCTGTCATGTAAGCTATATCATTCTTTGATGTTATGAGCTTGTTGCGCAGTTCTGTATCTTTAGTTTCCAAGAACTCTATCACAGAGTCAAACAGGTTGTAAAATCGAATCAGACAATTGCCTCTTGACAGCCAACGAACTTCAATATGAAGCAACAAACGGTTGAAATCTTCGTCATTAGTAACACAAAGCTGATGAAATAATCTATCATTCAAAGAGCTGCTACGGATTTTATTGACTGCTTTGATGACATATTGCAGTGATTGAAATAGTCGTTCACTTAAGTTTCTAGCAACCAAATGTTGTCTATGAAAAACGCAATGTATAGCAAGGACATCTGGAATTTTATTCTTTAAGTACGCTATGAAGCCTTTATGGCGCCCTGTCATAGCCGGAGCGCCATCCGTAGCAACTGATATAATATTTCTCAAAGGAATCTCTTTCTCTTCACAAAACTTTTCCAATGTATTGAATATGGTTTCGCCTTTTGTATCTGTCTCCAAATTTCTGGCAAACAATAGTTCTTCACGTATTTTCTCATCTTTAATAAACCTCACGTAAGATAGAAACAACGCTTCATTAGTTGGTAAAGTGGACTCATCGAGCTGAATTGAGAATTGACTAGTCCTCAGATGATTGCACAATGATTCTTCAATGTTTTCAGCCATTTCATCAATTCGTCTTTGCACAGAATTATTACTCAAAGGAATTTTTCGGATAATATCTGCGGCCGGTTTATGAAGCACAGTAGTTATTACTTCCTTTATTGCTAGCAAAATTAACTCTTCTCCGATGTTGTGTGGTTTGCCTTTTTGAGCAATTGAAGCTCGAAGTCCGTCGTCATCTTGCTTAGCAGCCGCCGAAAATAGTTTTGATACACTTGGCTGAATATTATGCTTCTTCTCTAGGTCGTGAAAATATGCTACATTCTTGTCTTTCTTATCTGGATGCATTTTATTCAAATGATCTTGCAGTCTTGAAGGCTTCATTGCTTCGTTCGAAAATGTTTTTAGACATAGAAGACACAAAGGCGACGACGGGTTTGTGGGATTTTCAATAAATCCGAATTTAATATATTCCGCAGGGTATTGCCGTCTCTTCTTTTTTACTTCCGACATTGTTTTGTTTTGAGAAATACGTAAGTGTTGAAATCAAGTACTGCTTATCTATTATGCGCGAAACCGCAAATGAAAATAAAATAAATTTACGTCGTTTATATAGGATTGCATAAGCAGCACGCACCAACAGGAATAAGACAAACGTGCATTAACTCGTTTATCTCATTCGACGCCCAATCGTACTCGACAAGCAAGAACAAGTATTATAGAACCAGGAAGATTTGTACATACAGGAATGTACAAATCGGATTATTTAACAAAAACTTGTTAAAACATGATTGCCCGCGGTCTATTATTAAACCGAGTTTGAGCTATATCTTAATTAATATTAGTTGATGTTCACAAGATGTAGTCGAGAGTCGAGAGCTCAGTCGGTGTCTAAGAGTCTTCCTAGCTAGGTGGATGAAATTATAAATCGACCCCAAAGCCCTACACAACGCCCCCTTTTTTTTCTGGGTCTCTTACCGCCCCCATTTAGGCCTGCAGCGCCCACAAGGGGGCGTTATCGCCCACGTTGGGAAAGACTGGTCTATGGTCACAGGCCCATAGGTCTATGGTCATCAGTGGTGCCAATACCCAAAAAAACATAAAATATTTTCGATAGTGTCCGTTTCAAAACACGTCCCTTTAATTGCGTAGGCATTCCTCCTTCGTATTCAGTCAGGCCCATTTTCAGGTACCTATTATAAATATTTAAATATTAGATTTCCCAATCGTCAACTAACAATTTTGTACGAAACTGTGTTACGATTAATGAAATTAAGCTCATTTTTCTGTTTTAATCGTTAATTATCTTACAAGTGACTATTAACTTTTATTATTTAAACAATAAAACTGTCCGAAGGCTAAAGAAAAATCTATTAAAACTGTGTTAAAATAGGTTCTTAGTAAATCATAAATGACTGTACCCAATGAAAAGCTAAACTCTGCAAAACTACCTTAGTTGTCTCTAAGTCTAAGACATGGTCAAATATATTTATTCTTTAAGAACGATGTATAAGTTATATGAATGTTTAAAAATGTCGAGGTTTTACTGTGGTTTCGGAACGCGCCCTTCGATGATAAGAAACCACAAGAAACTCATGGGTTACCACCACAAACTAATGGGTTTATTTGCTTAAGGCAGTTTTTATCTAGATTTTTTTTTAAGGAAAAATACCAATTCAAATGACTTGCGTGGTCTAGTTGGAATAAATGTTGGAGTGCCGACCCAAAGACGCAAGTTCAAGCCTCGCCGCAAATAAAAAAAAATTTAAATGCATATATTTCCTTAAACAAAATCTCATACTTTATCTTAATAAAGCTACTACTAGAACGTCTACCATTAAAAACGGAAGCAATAGAAATTGCTATTAAAATTCTAAAACGTCTATTTATCACTCAGCCGAGGTGTCCTTAATAAATGTCCTTTTAATTAATTCATCTGCACTCGACCTGACAAATGTGCCTAGTCAGCTTCCCGCTGAAACTTTGCCGTCAGCTTCCTTGGATTGGGGATTGTTATAGGTGAGTGGAAAGCGATACTATAAAAAAACAGTGAAAATCACAAAGCGCCATCTAGCCCCGTGGTAAGCTACTAAGCTTGTGTTACGGTGACGAGACAACGGATATAATTTATATATGCTGTAGCGTCCCCGACTATGGCCATTTTGGGCATGCAGATAAGGGTCCTGTACCGTCACGCCACTCCGAGGAGCAACCGTCAGGGATCTGTTTTAAACAGATCGAGACACTTAGAAAGACCAGAAACAAATATTTATTTTTAAGCATAAATAGGTACTTGCTCCGAGCGGGAATCGATCCCGCAACCTTCAGCAATTCAGTCGTGCATTCACCCGACGACGCAACAAAGAAGTCGTCATTATATTTCCTTTTAAAAAATACCGTGGGTTAGAAAAAATCACTAATTAGTAATTACAAAACTTTCTGAGGCATTCATATTTTAAACTTTACTACTATCTTTAATTTCTTTAAAGGCGAAGTCTTACCACCTACCTAATTATTCAGTAGGAGTAGAATAATTTTAATCGTAGTTGAAATTAAAAAAATATGTTAGAAACCTATTTAACCAAATTTTCACGAGCTTTTTTACGAATACCAATAACTAGCGGCGAGGTCTGGCTTCACACGGCTGTGTTTTATACATACACCCACTTGTACCTTCCTCTTGAAACACTCTATCTAAAAACATAAAAACAAACATACATACATACAAAGACTGATAAACACATAACCCTTCCTTGAGTTGCGACGCGTCGCGCGTCGGGTAATAAAATAAAACAAATCATAGTCAGCTGCGTAGTTTCAAAGATCTAAGCATACATAAGGGAAGACAGACAGACAGCGGGAATAGACTTTGTTTTAAAATAATATGCAGTGATAGTGAATATTGCCAAAATCAAAATCGAACAAGATCAACAAATAAAAAGAAGTTTAACTTTCCCATTTTTTCTAACCACACTAAACCTTATATAGGAAAACACGCTATTTTTCATATCAATGAATCTCACGCTAGCCACGTAAGACAAAATCTGAAAATAAAAAAAATATTGAAGACTTAGTAGACCGTTTCTTAAATTTACTATTCGCTTTGTTCGTTTGAAATTAAAGATGTTTTTACTAATTAGACGTCGCGTTGGTAGGTACCTACCTAGTTCCTAAAATATTACTTGGATGAGTATTCTCTTTGATTGTACTTAGGTACTGCTAGACTTTTATCAACTTTAACAAAATAAAAGGATATTATGCACTAAAGGAACAAAGGAAAAATAGGAGGAAGAAAAGGAGAAGAGAAAACGAAGAAGAAACGTTCCTTCAGATTTCTTAATCACATGTTCGTTCCTTTTACATCTTCTTCATTTTAGTGTCGATGGCTGTTCAAGCCGTAACTTACAATGAGTATACGTATACAAAGTCGTATTTAAAATTAAACTAAATGAAAAATGATCAAGGAAACCTAAGAATGATTTTTGAATACCTATTCGACGATACCCCACTCGACATAGTCAGTCAATTTTTATTTTATTATTTTTTACAAAATGGCGATTGGTGATCGCCATTTTAAATTTTGATAACTGTCAGTCATTCTTCAGTTCAGTGTCTTCAGTGACACTCCCAGGATTAAGACGAATCGATTGACATGCGAATCATCAAAATCGGTCCATCCGTTTGGCCTCTGGAGCGCCACATAGGAACAAACATACAAACAAACAAACATCCATACATACATACATAGACTGATAAACACATAACCCTTCTTTGCGTCGCGCAGTCGGGTAAAAAATAAGGATAGCTCCCTAACTAATTATTAACCACGTGTAAAATAGAGAATATTGTTTTGTTCTCGGATGTTTTGTTATAATTTTCTCAAGAAAAGTTTATAGCTTGAAATAAATAGGTACCTACCTACCAGTTTCATTCAAGTTATTGGGTTTGCAAAACAGAGTTTCTGTACAAGTTCTTTATTTTTTGTTCTTTCCAAATTAGTCCTAATTTAACAGGACAAGGAGTATTTTCAATACCTCGTCGTTTTTCAAAGATACCTTCCTAATACTTCATAGGTATATTATATTACTAGCTGTGTCCCACGATTTTACCCGCATATATTCGAAAATCCTTTCTTATCGGATGCTTACATTACATAAAAAACACAATGTCTACATTTGAGCCTCCTACTATTAGCAGTTTAGGCTGTGCGTTGATAAATCAATCAGTCAGTCACTCAGGACAGAGCATTTTATAGATATAGATTATAGAAACAAATGACGACCGAAACGGAAAGCAAACACCAATAATTTAATCCCCGAAACCATTTTGCGAACCAACTATAACTTCGGGTCTCAGCATTGAAGATACTCTGTTAGCTGCATACGGGTTTAATTTACAACTTGTACTGTACATACAGTTTGTTTACGAGAGTTTCATAATCAAGACATCGGTATTAAATCCCGATCAAGTGCGGTTTAGGAGATTCGAGCTGTTAGTAAGCCTGTTTATGTTTCAGATGAAATATGGCTTCTTCGTATGCTTGTGCTTAGCCAGTGTCAAGTTGTTTTGCGTCAATTGATTATCCTAGTTTCAGAAATCATAATTTTTATCAAAATAATATTGTAGTGTATATTTAGTATTTATTTGTATATTTATGTAATGTTAGTATTCTGTATCTCACTTACTCTCTGCCTACCACATAAGCTTTACTGACCCTTTCGATCTAAATGTTGCATGAAAGAGATCGCTTTTAGCGATAAGGGCGCCCATTTGTACGGCCGGCAGGCCTGTCTGACGCCAACCCTCCTAGGGACCAAGCAGTTTTTGCGCCACCGCGTGGGACGAACTTAACTTAAATTTAATGTGTCCCTTAGACCTTTAGATCCCTTAGACATCTTTTACGACACCCCCAGGGGAGAGATGTGGTAACCCTATTCTATTCTGGGGCTACACGTAGGTATAGTTCATAATCTTGCAGAAACAGAGACTGGAGGAAAGTCCATGCGTTATAGGCACTTATTTTCATTTTTACTACTCTATGCTCTTTTACGTAACTAAACTGAATATTATTCACTAGAACTGTACAATTTAAATAGATTTATAGTTACGTTTCATGGAAATAAGACTGCTCTGTGATGCAGTTTTACATGTTCGTATTGTCTATTATTTGACTCGTTCCTGCTAAAACTCTGCCTTTGATTCATTCTCTCTCAAACTGTAAAGCTTATGATTTAGCCAATCTCCCTCAATAAATAAATCTCTGCTTCTTCATGCCTGTTAAGAGGATAGTCTCCGTTTTTTTCTCCATACAAACGTAGTTTAAATTTTCCTCCCTGGATAAAGACATTGAGCAAATATGTTTATGTCATAAAACCAATATCTGTCATGACAATGCATCTACCTTTTTTTTTTTTCTAATTAAAATAATAATAAAAAATAATAAAATGAAAAAAATAAAAAGGTAGATGCATAGTCATGACAGATATAAGTTTTATGGCCTAAACATATTTGCTCTAATGTCTTTATCCAGGGAGGAAATTTAGACTACGTATGTATGGAGAAAGAGAATGGAGACTATCCTCTTAAGAAATACCTGATGGTGTTTTAAATCGACGGGTAGAGTCCATATTGTCAAATAATTTGATTGTACGGAGTGACAGACATGAATGTTTTTAATTTCTTTCTTTTGTTTTCCATTACAAATTTTGTGTAAGTTTACCAAACCCTTTACGAACTGAAAGGGGTAGCAATATTTAGAGGTTACGACTACATAAATCAAACAGTCACTCGTTAGTTTCCCATCCAACTAACGTTTACTCATACAAATTGTAAACGACAACAGTTGACCCCTTTATTTTACGCAAGAAAAAGAATTAAATACCTACCCTAAAGGCAGTGATTTTACTTCACATTATTGTACATAACTTTATGAAAGGGCACCATAAAAACAAAGCGCATGACACAAAGCAAACATTATGGTTAGTATAATGGCTACTGAAAAAGATAGCAAGATCGTGAACCTATAAAAATAAAAGAGATGCAGATAGAACAATGTTTTTGATAATATTTTTATATTTGCAGGCGTTCGTTGTTTCAATTCTTTGGGGGATAAGTTTTGACTATCTCGAAAGCAAAGTTTGCCTACTTTGGAGATGATGGTTTGCTCAAATCTGTATCGACAGTTTTAGAATTAGTAATTCAACATTTTGAGAAGTAAAACATTTTGGGAATTCTACATTTTGGTCTTACTCGTAACGTTAATGTTTAAATGTAGGTAGGTACCTATTAAATTTACTAATTATACTAGCTGTGTCCCGTGGTTTCACCTGCGCAAGTCCTGATCCCACGGGAAAATCGTGACCAAAAGTAGCCTACGTTCTTTTTCAAAGTCCTATCTATCTCTAAACTATATCTGTACTGCATTAAATTGTCTTGCAGTAGGAGAAGGTTTACCAAACTAAATAATTAAAACTGAAAAAAAAATCGAACCCTTAACAATCTAAAAATCCCTTCATAGCATTTTAAAGACTCGGCTTAAATTTATACATACCTACGCATTGTAGGTTATGTTTAAATTTAAGCCGAGTTCTGAACTCTACGCAGGTATCTCGTGGAAATGATGTATCAAAACACATAAAAACTGCAAACTTTGTTATTGACGGAAACATCCTCGGTAGAAGAGCTGTTTGTTGCAAGTTTCTGTTTACAGCTCAAGCTCGATGAGTTTCCGACATGTTTTGCTCATCTTTGAGAGATATCGGCAGTTTTCGAAGTACTTATTACCATGGTATGTATTTAAAATTTATAACCAAGGTATGTTTGCGGTTTTACAGCGGTTAAATTAATACTTATGTCTATAAAATGCTTTGCCCTGCCTGGCTGACTGATACATCAACGCATGAACAGCTTTAACTGCTGATATAGAGAACTGAAATTTGAAGAATTGATGAGCGTGTTCATTATATGAATAAATATTGCACGACCGACGTTACACAGCGCAATTTAGTCCCAAACTAAGCACTAGGATTGTACCTACTAAGGGTACTAGACAACGGATACACTATATATTATACTTTTTTTTTAGTAAATACATACATAATGATGATATATATAAAACACTCGGGCCAGAATTTTAACAAATGAGCTTGGAAACAAATGAGGGAGACCTTTGCCCTGCAGTGGGACAACATAATAAAGCATAAATACATATACCCGGTGATAAATAAATAAAAAATAAATATTGCACGACGTTACACACAGCGCAATCTAGCCCAAACTAAGCACTAGGCTTGTACTATGGGTACTAAACAACGGATAACTACATATCATACTTTTTTTTTTGTAAATACATACATATGATACATAGAATACACCCAGACCAGATACAAATATTTATTTTTAAGCATAAATACTTGCACCCGGATAAATACTTGATCCCGGAACCTTCAGCAATGCAATCGGGCCTTTACTCAAGGCGCCACAGAGACAGTCAAAATATAATGGAATTTTGGAGAACCCTAAGAAAGTGTACCCCAAAATTCTCATGGGATCGGACTTCCGCGGGTGAAACTGAGAAGGACACAGCTAGTAAATATATATAATGAGATACAGCCTGGTGACAGACGGACAGACGGACGGACGGACGGACGGACGGACGGACGGACGGACGGACGGACGGACGGACGGACGGACGGACGGACGGACGGACGGACAGACAGACAGACAGACAGACAGACAGACAGACAGACAGCGAAGTCTCAGTAATAGGGTCCCGTTTTTACCTTTAGGTACGGAACCCTAAAAATCACACGCGTAAGTCCCGATCCCGTAGAAGTTTTGGGATCAAAAGTAGTCTATGTTACTCAGGGTGAATGTAGCGTTCTACTGGTGCAAGAATTTATGAAATCGGTCCAGTAGTTTATGAGTTAATTCATAACAAACATACAGACGCACACACACTCACAAAAATACACTCTTTATAATATTAGTATAGAAATACCTATAGATAGATTACAACCAGCCCAACCCTAAACTAGCTTATCCATTTGTTCTATTATCTATAGGTATAATCTCAGTATATGTATTCCGCAAACATCTATATCTATCTACCTATACCTATACATAAGATAGCAACACAAAGGCATTGTTGTCTTTGACTTCCTTTGCATCCCTTGCCCCAACATACCCCACATCAAACGTTTGAATCGGTCACAGAATCATTACAATAGGAACAAAACATATAACCTCACTGTAATTTATCTAAGACCTTCCTTAACGCGTTAATTTTAATATACGTCTTTAGGGTGGTGTAGACGAGCATTTATTACTACTAGAAGCGTGTAAGCACGGTAATTAAACGCCTGTGTTTTTCCGTAGGTCTGAAAGCGCAAAAAAGTGATACACAACATAGCTTTAGACATTTTACTTTAAAAAAAAATCTAAATAAAATAGCCTTGAGCTACATACAAAATAAAAATAAATTTATACATCTAGCTTTCGCAAAACACATACCTATGCACGAATTTCTTTGTTTGTGTGCTGCTGGTATGGTCTGTAAATACACGATGACACCGACCGACACTTTACCTAAAACTGTCAGTGTATTTAAAGTTTAAAAAATACAAGGGCGACAATGCCACTTCAACTTTACTTATAGGGCCCCCAAAGGTGTGGGCTTTTTGCTTTTTGTAATGTGTCAGTGTCGTCGTGTATTTGAAGCTTGAGTTAAACGTATTGTACACTCGTCTGTGTACTCCTTAAACGCCAGCATCATTTCCGTCATTACATCGTTATTGCTCTATAAATTTTGCATAAAGTAATTGCGACTTTGGGTAACATTTTTCACTGTGAAAGATGCGTGGCGTTCCGTAATGTTTAGATAACATTACATTATTTGTTATTTTTTGGTGTTAAGTTGAAGAAACTGAAGGAAGATTGTATAACATTTCTTTTCAGCAATTCCTGAACGTATGGAAATTATATTTGGATGATTTTCAGTGAGCGTATATGATCATGATATAATGAAAGAGGATGTCTCAATTAGACGCTAATTTTCTTCTTCTTTTATTGTTAAGGAAGATTGGCTAACCTTTAAATGGAAAGAGCTATCGTATGTTATGTACCTACCTAACAATCTCCAAGAAATTATAATAAACAACCTTATTTTAACTGCCACCCAAGCTGAGGTGTTTGGCACTGCGGGACTCTTACCTGTCGTAATTAAGTTATTTTTACTTTTTAAATTCTAAAAAGCTTAGCGAAATGAAATAAAACGGAGAAACATTTTTTTCATTAAAAAATGTTTCTCCGTTTTATTTGAATGTGAATGAATATTTTGGAAAACCTTGCGGTGGGGACCCTTTAAAAGTAAAATCTTAATCCGAATAATATCGATACTAAATTTTTCATAATTTATTTTGGTATTAAGTTTGTATGGAAATGGTAACAGTCGCCACGTTCTTAAGCTTCAAATACACGAAGACACCGACACTGACACTTTACCTAAAACACAGCACACCTACCAGCACATATATAAAGAAATTGGTGCATGTATGCTGTAGGTGTGGTCTGTCTTAGGTAAAGTGTCAGTGTCGGTGTCGTATAAAGAAATTAGTGCATGTATGCTATAGGTGTGGTCTGTTCTAGGTTAAGTGTCAGTATCGCTGTCGTCGTGTATTTGAAGCTTTAGCCTGATAGGCTAAGCCGCTAAGGTAAAGATATATTTTATGTGTAAGTGACTCAAAAACTCGATCTTAGTTCCCCGAGTTCCCGTTTGGCGCAGTGGTAGCGCACTCGCTAAGCAAGCGAGGCGCACATTTTTCCTTGTAAAATATTTCTCGATCTTAGTAGGTAAGTTTACTCGAAAAAGAAAAAAACAACGACGTTATAAAACAGTTTAGATAGCTGAGTATGAATTTTTTATCATAATTCTTGAACAAACTCATAATATAAACGACTTTCAACTTCGTATTCCTCCGAGACACATTTTCAATTTCAAAATGTAACTTTATAACTGTTATAATATAACGTTACAACCTTCTTTAAAAATCTCTAAGGGACGCCAATTCTCGCGTTCTTAGAAAACCGGGTAGGTAACTTTTAACTTTTCCTCCACAAGTGTGTTATAGTTGGGTTGGTATCTATAAACCTACTTATACCCTTAGTTTGAGTAGAGGCTTGACCATGGCTAATACAAAAAATATATAGAGACCGTTTAATACAAAGTTTTATTTTGGTATGCATTTTTTTTGTTCTAGAATTAGTTTATTAAAAAAATGCTTTCAAAATTTTAGTAGGTAGGTATCCAAAAAAAAAGCAGTTTTGCCTAAGTCTGGAAAACAATAAGAAATAATGTTTACTAAAATTAAGTTACCAATTACTATTATTATCCTCCTTACCAATAAACAGCTGCAACTATGTATCGTTTGTCTTTTACTGTGACATGAAGTTTAAAAGTTAACAGACAGAGAGAAACGTTACATAAAGTTATAGTTATAGTTACCATGAGTATCAGCCATGAGACTGATATTTATAGGTTTTATGGCATAAACATATAGGTATTCTCTAAAGTCTTAATCAGGGAGGACAAAATCGACTACGTTTAGTAACTAGTAGTAATTAGAAAAGAGAAGTAAGATTTTCCCCTCAAAGAAGACAGGTCGTCGGACACTTGTTTTACTTGAGTCTTCAACGTTGAATGCAACAAAATGTAAATAATTTATTATGGATCAAAGAATACCTACATTTTTCCTTTTGTTTTCGCAATGTTGGATTGAAGTTAATCTCATTTTTCCCTTTTTAATATCGTTGCTTATAGTAATATATTAAGCATTTCCAACTCAGTCTGCCCGTGAGCTATTTAATTATAGGTAATAAAAACAACGCGAGTAAAACCGGAAAATTAGGTTAATTTTAAAAAAGTACTTTGGGTCTTGCAATCGAGACTTTGGGCCCGGCCCCCCGGGCCCCTAACCGAGGCCTTAGAATTCTAGGAATATATTTCAAAATTGTACTATTAGTAATTTTAGCTTATAGTGCCCAGAGGGCTGTCTGCTATTTTGGCCAACGAATAGGTTTTGCTATCCAAAGAGGCAATGCAGCCAAACTTTTGGCCAAACTCAAACTATACTCATTTTTGGATTATTAATTACCTATTCTGCTGAATTATGATGGATCTTCTAATCTTTTTTTTTACTAGTTAGTATTTAAAGAGTACCTATTACATAACAATGAGACTGCAGCATCATGTAGTTGCTGTATCGAGAAAATATTATAGATTCAGATCATTTATTGAGAATACAGGTATTACAATGTTGTTATAAAATATGGTTAAGTACAGGTATATTCGGCTTTTTCGGCGTTCAACATTATTTGGAAGGTACAAACATTTTTGAATACATAGATACTGAATGCTACCTAACGTTACTCCATAAAGTGGTCTATGTTTCAGTAAACATACTCAGGTTTTCACTTTCCTTATCCAAATCAATCAATCATTGTCTGTATGAGTTGACAAGTACTTCAAAAGTTCTCCGGGGCCTATCAAATGGGGATTTTCTCTTCAATTATTATGTGGCCAATGACGATAATGATTGATTTATATTTCTTTGAACGCATTTACTTTATAGGTACATTAATTAATTTAGTGTACCTACTTATTATTATATAACTTATATTGGTTTTATTCAATGCTACAATGATTTCATAATTATACCATACACGCTAAGCCCCGCGGTTTCATCAGCGTAAGTCCCGATCCTGTGGCAATATCGGGATGAAATGTATCCCATTTTCTTCGCCAAGGTCCAATAATTCAACAATTTCGGTTCAACTGTTTAGTAAAAAGGTAACAGACGGACAGAGTTACTTCCGCATTTATAAATTTGCAGGGAGTATACCTACTTGCAAATGGCTGGAAGGTCAGGTTAGGTTTATTTAAGATCAGGTGGATACAACTCCTATTTGTAATTGGTAACCCAAAAATAATTATTGGCCTTTTCAGCTAGTTTTTAGATGATTTATACAGCGTAAGCAACTTTTAAATCTATGCTTCTTATGGCGCTGTGGTTCCCTCGACATTATTAGATTGGAGTAGGCTTGCACAGAACTTATACCTACGAGGGTTCATAGCCTAGTCAGTCAGTCATGCCCAGAGATGTTTTCCTCACGATGTTTTCTTTCACGCTAAGATCGATTTTAATAGCGCACATAACTTTTTCGCGAGGAAAAATACAGTGTTTATTGTGCGGCCGACCGCGATTCAAATGCATGACCTTCGAAATGGAAGTCGAGGTATCTACCACTAGACCAATACGGTTCTTTGGTAAACTATATCACAGAGTAAATCAATGCCATGTAATGTAGGTACCTAAATATAAACGAAGATCTATTGAAAATAAAATGTATTTTTATATCAAAAATCGCAGTACGGTTATCAAGCAGAAATTTGAGACCCTATAGAATCAGTGATCAATTTCCTCGTCTTTTTTATACTCGATTGTACAAAAAGGTCTCAATTTTCCGAACGGCAAATTAATTAAAATTTCATTTTTCGACAAAAGATTATAACTTCCTTAAAGACATTTGCATATTTAACTGAAATATTTAAATAAATGCGAGAGAAGGTCTTATTAAATTTGTAAAGTTCAAGTTCTCAATTTGACCCTGAAACTTGTATTTTTTTTTCGTAAATTGTATGTAGGTTATAGTTAATGCGAAATTCAGGCATTTTTTTTAGGTGATGAATTTGAAATGATTTCAAGATCTAAAGGTTTGTTCAGACTCTGCTAAAATAGCGCGGTTTGAAATTTCGCAGAAACGACGCTGGGCTGGTTCGCGAGCCTGGAGGGTTACTGGAGGGTTACTGCGGTTCTTTCGACACGAGACAACGATACGATAATTCCAGGCGATACGATGATTCCACTGTCAACCCTACTATCAAAGTGTGACAGTAGAATCATCGTATCGCCTGGAATAGTCGTATCGTTGTCGTGTCGAAAGAACCGCAGTAACCCTCCTGATCTCACGATCGTGTCCCAATGGAGAATAATCCCTTAATAGCTGTTGTCAAAACTCTTATGGCAGGATTGAGAGAAATAAAATAAAATATATAATATTGCGCGACGTTACACACAGCGCAATTCAGCCCCAAACTAAGCTAGGCTAGCTAGGCTTATACTATGGGTAGGTACTAGACAACGGATTTAATACATAATATTTGTTTTTTGTAAATACATTACATATGATACATAGAAAACACCCAGACCAGTAACAAATATTTATTTTAGCATAAATACTTGTACCCGGCGAGAATCGAACTCGCACCCTTCTGCATTGTAGTCGGGTCTTCGCCCGACGCGCCACAAGGTTCGTCCAATCCCCCAAATTGAAAATTGAACCCCCAAAACGTCGTTAGAGTACCTACTTACCTTGATTGACCTAAATATTTTGTGACGTTGACAAAATTAGATTCGAATACGTGCGATCATATTAACAAGCCCGTCACACACGTTACTATAATATATATTAATATGCTGTGCTATAATATATATTATTGTAAGCTACCACGTACGAAGGCGATGCCATATTTTTGCCTTTTTTTAATTAATGCAATAATAGGTACCTATATAATTATTACTATGCGATAATATAAATTTCGGTATAAATTGGTGACGTCATAGAAATATATATTATAGCTGCGTGTGCGGTCACTTGAATATTTGTATGAAAAAAATTTCGTAAAATGCCTTGCTATAATTTATATTAATACTAGCTGACCCTGCAAACGTTGTTTTGCCTTATAAATTATAGATAGTAGCCGATTCTCAGACCTACTGAATGCGTATGTGAAGTTTGGTGAAGATCGGTGAAGCCGTTTCGGAGGAGTACGGTAACTAACACTGTGACATGGAAATTTTATATATAAGATATATTATAGCCACATGTGTAACGCACCAAATACTAAGTAAAATGTAATATTACATAATATCTTGTACTATCCCTTGTATCAATTTACGTACCTACTTATAAATTATACCTGTTGTACCTACATAGGTATTGTGTTACAATAACAATATCCGTAATTGATTACAAATTAGTTACAATTAAGTACACACCGAAATATAGGTACCTACCTATTATATTAACATACATATTATGTATAACTAGCTACGCCCTGCGGATTCACCTGGGCTAATTAAGGGAGATAATAAAATAGGAACAACAGTAGGTACATATACGTGGTAATATCGGCGGCATGCTGTAGTTAGCGGCTAAAACGGAGAAAGATCTCTGTATAACACTGCCTGAAAATGCGTCATGTGATCAAAATGCTTACAGACTGTTGCGTAAAGTGGCATTGTTTAATAGTAACATATTGTAAAGATCTTAGATTACTAAAATGGTATTCTAACAACGATGACGTTCGAATTTGTTTCTTTGGAACTGGTGAAACTCGTCCGTCAGGGACGAACTTGAAATGGATCACGATCAGGCAACCTTTCTCCTTCTAGTCTCTAATAGAGACCCGTCTAGTTCTAAGTTAGGTAAAGATGATCAAAATTTAACTGAAATGTGATAGGTACACATTATTACAACATCGCACAAATTAAATTTCTATGAGTAGGTACATAAATGTAATTCGAAACTTGATTAAAGAAACCTTGAACTTTGCTACAACTTTAACAGTTTAGGCTTAGTTTGAAGGCTTAGGCGTGGATATAAATTGATTAAAGACCGTTCAGTGTTTGCACACAACGCTGAAAGTACATAGACCCGGGTATGTATCGTTAAAATGCCTGTAGGTCTCATAGAGTTCATTTTACGGAAGAAGTTCCGTGGTAACAAACGGAATTTTTAATCGTTTAGTCTCAACGTGTCACTTTCTATCTTGTCATACTGTTACTGTTTAAGAACATTATTTTCAACGAGTAACTGGCGAAACTGGAGGTGTTCCGCGTGGTAGCGGGTAAACTACTGATCCCAAGTATACTAATCCTATGCATACTTATCAGCATAGACTTATTATCATTTCTTTCTTTTTTTTTTAAAGTAAAATCTTTGGTGTGTATGGGGCCCACTAAGATCGTTGGGCCCAAGCCAACCTCACCTGCTAGCTTGGTGCACCTGCTGATAAACGGACGAGGCTCTGGCGCAGACGGCAGTCGCTCCCGTAAAAGTCGAAATTCGCCAAATCTAGTATGGAAAGTCGAGAAAGATATGGCCACAGGGATAGGGCGCCGCCGCATAAAGGCGCGCAGGAGCTTCGCCTGACTCCTGTGGTAAGTGGACGAGGGCTACCGTGCCACGGGCGGGCACGGCCAAAGACGTTAGCCCCTAAACACGATGTGAAACTCCGCTTCGCAACGTGGAACATTGGCACGCTAACCGGACGCGCGAGGGAGCTAGCCGACGTACTTTCCAGGCGGAAGGTGGCCGTGGCGTTCCTGCAGGAGACTCGATGGAAAGGCAGCAGATCCCGGCTTATTGGGAATGGCTACAAGCTGATCTACACGGGTGCACCTGGTGGAGAGAACGGGGTGGCTGTGGTACTCGCTGAGGGGTTGCATGACGATATCTTGGAGGTGGATCGCTTTAGCGACCGACTTATGTGCGTGAAGGTGCTTATTGGGGGGGTTCCTACCCACTTAGTAAGTGCTTACGCGCCACAGGTCGGTTGTAGCGACGCTGATAAGAGGTCGTTTTGGGATAAACTCGGCGAGGTCCTTGGGGCTATCCCGTTGTCACAGAGAATCGTTTTGGGTGGTGATCTGAACGGTCATGTGGGTGAGATGGGGGCGGAATTTGAACGTGTTCATGGAGGCTACGGGTATGGCAGTCGGAATGCGGAAGGAGAAGAAATTCTGCGTACGTGTGCCACTGCTGACCTGGCACTCGTGAACACATATTTCAAAAAGAAGCCCGACCACTTGATCACCTACAGGAGCGCGCTACCCAAATCGATTTTCTAATCACTAGGAGACATCATATCGGCAACGTGGCCAACTGCAAAGTCATACCCGGTGAGAGTCTCACTGCCCAACACCGTATCCTTGTCATGGATCTCTGTGTAAAGACCAAAGACAAACGACCGGAACCATGTCAGCGCCGAATCAGATGGTGGATGCTTGATGAAGTCAAGTCCCAGATGCTCGCCTCAGCAATCGGCGACAAATGTGCCAATGCTGAAGGCGAATCGGTACAGGAACACTGGGACCGGATTCAGGTGTCTATCGCTGATTCGGCGCGGTCGGTCCTCGGTATGTCTAAGGGAGGACGCAAGTGTGACAAGGAAACTTGGTGGTGGAACGACACAGTCCAGAGGGAGACTAGGGTGAAGAAAGCCCTCTTTAAAAAGTGGCAAGCGTCCAACTCTCCTGAAGATCGCGACGCGTACAGGTCTGCCAAACGTGCCCCAAAGAGAGTAGTAGCCAGAGCCAGACGGGACCACTTACAGCCATTGTACGATAAGTTGGAAACGTCTGAGGGGCAGAAGCTTATTTATAAGTTGGCACGTTCTAGGATCAAAGCGGCACAGGATATATCCAAGTGCCGCTATGTAAAAGATCCTAATGGTAACCTGCTATGCGAGGACCTCGCGGTGAAGGAGAGGTGGCGCTCTTATTTCCACGAGCTGCTCAATAAGCAGTATAAAGAGGTGCAGCCACCGGAACTCCCTCCGAATCTAGGACTTGTGCCACTGATAACGCCTGAGGAGGTGCGCAAGGCTCTTCGCTGCATGAAGAATCGGAAAGCTGTCGGCGCCGATGGAGTCCCCATCGAAGTATGGAAGGCTATGGGTTCTCGTGGTGTGGGCATCTTAACCAACCTTTTTAACCGTATACTTGAGACCGGCAGAATCCCCGCCCAATGGAGACTGAGTGTTATCACTCCAGTGTTCAAGGGCAAGGGATCTGTGCAGGAGTGTGGAAGTTATCGTGGTATAAAGGTCATGTCCCATACCATGAAGCTCTACGAGCGTATAGTTGACTCTCTTGGATCCGGCAGGAGTGCACTGTCTCGGAGGGGCAGTATGGTTTCCGCCCCGGTCATGGTACCATGGACCCTGTTTTCGCCCTAAGGATCGTTATGGAGAAATACAGATCGAAGAATACGCCTCTGCATTTTCTGTTCCTGGACTTGCAAAAGGCCTTCGACTGTGTTCCTCGCGTGATGATCTGGTGGGCGCTGCGGTCCAAAGGGGTGCCTGAAACTTATATTGAAACCATCAGGGACATGTACCGAAATTCCGATTCAGTGGTGCGAACTGCTGTTGGTGACACTAAATCTTTCCCCATTACAGTCGGAGTCCACCAAGGATCCGTCCTAAGTCCGTTTCTGTTTAGCGTAATACTGGACGCACTGTCCGTAATCTTTCGATACGCACACGAGCAGCCCCCGTGGATGCTCATGTATGCTGATGATATTGCGCTAGCGGACTCGGATAAGGGGCGGCTTGGAAGGCGTGTAAATGCGTGGAAAGAGTCACTTGAGAACGGCGGTTTGCAACTCAACGTAGCGAAGACCGAATACTTGGCTAGCAATACCACAGATCCCACACCTGTTTGCGTAGACGGTCACATGGTCGAGCGGACAGACCAGTTTAAGTACTTGGGATCTGTGCTTCACGAGTCCGGCGACATCGATTGTGACGTCAAGTCCCGCATTTCGGCAGCTTGGGCCAAGTGGCGAGAGGTAACTGGTGTCATCTGTGACTCGAAAATGCCGGTTAAACTGAAGGGACAGGTCTATAAAACGATCATTAGACCTGTCCTTTTGTATGGTAGTGAGGCGTGGCCATTGCTTGAGCGACATAAGCAGGAGCTGCGTGTCACGGAGATGAAGATGCTGCGCTGGATGTGTGGAGTGACGCGAAAAGACCGCGTCAGAAACTCCCGCATCAGGGGCAGCCTTCATGTCCGAGACATTGCAGACAAACTGCAAGAATGCCACTTACGGTGGTACGGCCACGTTCTACGGAAACCGGCTAGTTACGTGGGAAACAAATGTCTTGCTATGGCGCCTCCGCCCGGCCGCGGCAGATTGGGAAGACCCAAGAAGTGCTGGCTTGACGTTGTAAGATCGGATATGCGTGCTAATGGCCTCACTACACGGGATGCCGAAGATCGTGCGAAGTGGAGACGTAAAAGTAGGAAAGCGGACCCCGGGCTCTCGAGAGAGATGCAACCGGGAACAACGCTCGGATGATGACTAAAACTAAACTTACAAATAAAATACATCTTCGAGTGCGTCCCCCCGCGGCATGCTTCCCAAGACACTGGTGACATTTCCCCTCTGGATCGCTAAGCTGATCCTTTGGAAAAAGAAACCGCCAGCCCTACGGTCCCCCGACGCCGCATTGAGACGCCCCGCTAGATCCTTAAAAAAAAGAAATAAAAAAATATAATTTCTTATATGGTATCATGCAGTAGGTATGTAAAAATATAACAAATTCGATTTTCGGTCTGTAGACCAAGCGGACTCGTCCGTGTTCCGCTTCGTAGATCGGTGGAGCCACTATGAAAAATGGTCGGATCGTGTTCCACTGCCGTCTTCTAGGCGTGCTACATCTTAGTTAGACTATATCATCACTCACTGTCAGGTGAAATAGTGGTCAAACGCTCATCCATAGTTTACAAAAACTACTGTGCCAAATATTGAGAAGAAGGCAGGAAGAAGAAATCTAGCGAGTAGTTTGGTGGAATTTCTTTTGTGAAATGAACTATACATATTATGGGAAAGTTACGGACGCGACCAGCGACTAGCATAAATAATTTAGGATAAGTAGGTAGATATAGTCTCATGCTCGGTTTCTATATTTATAGGTATAACTATTCGTTTTAGTCAGTGGGTACCTAAGGCCGAAATCTACGAAGCTAAAACTTGTGAAGAGACGTTGTCACAATATTGAGAATCGTCTTGCAGTAAATGCTATATCCTACAAACTGTTCGTAAGAAAAGCTAATCGTATTTTGAACATAATGTTCAAAATACGATTGACGGCCTCTGTGTCGCATCAGGCGAAGGCCCGACTGCAAAGCAGAAGGTTGCGGGTTCGATTCACGCCGGAAGGTCGTATATGCTTAAAAATAAATATTTGTTTCTGGTCTGGGTGTTTTCTATGTATCATTTACAAAAAAAACTACCTATAATACGTAGTAAATCCGTAGTCTAGTATCCCATAGTACAAGCTAATGCTTAGTTTGGGGCTAGGTTGCGCTGTGTGTAACATCCGCAATATTTATTTATATTATTAGGAAGTTCTCTATCTAGCAATATTACTCCTGCCTAATTGAATGTTATATAATATGAAAACAAAATAAAATTCAACTAATATCATAAAGGTACAAGAGTTTGTGTTTGAGCGTGTCTGTCTGTCACTCCTTCATGCAAATACAGCTCAACCAAAATGCTATGAAACTTGAAATATAGATAGCTGGAGGTCTGAAAAATACATAGGCTAATTTACATTCCAATATCCTCAAGAAATAACGATTTACGCGAATGACACCATTATAAAGGTAAATGTTTGTATGTTTCTTGCTCTCTTACGTAAAAACCGCTGAATAGATTGCGATGAAAATCGAAACGTTGATAGCTGGAGATCTAGACTAATACTAAGACTACTTTTTTCCCTAAAATTCCTACGAAATCAGGACTTATACAGGTGAAGCAGTTGGACGCTGCTAGTAACACATAAAATTCTTCGTGTTCAAACATTTAAACATAACCCAAAAACGGGGCTACACATAATTAAACGTATTTGTATTTCATTAAGTACAAATCCAAGGGGTGACATTCCAATATTCGTGCCAGAATAAATTTATTTATTACAATCTCTGTCACGTCGTTTCATGAATGTTTTATTCGACCACAATTGTATTCGTGTCTCAATTTTGCAGGCAAATTTGGTCTCGTCAGTGATCTGAATCTATGAAGCTTTTTGTCTATCAGTGACTAGTGCTTCTATTCTATACCACGTTATTCTTCGTTCGTTATTCTTGTGAATTCAGGTTTTGGATCAGGATTTTTGATTAACTTTGAAATCCCTTTGGAATAGTTGGAATAGTGAGTGTCGTCACTGATCAAAATCTATGAAGCTTTTTGTCTGTCATTGACTAGTGATTCTATTCTATGGCACGTTATTCTTCGTTTGTTATTCTCGTGAATTTAGGTTTAGAATCAAGATTTTTGAATAACTTCGAAATCTCTTTAGAATAGTCGTCACTGACCTGACTATATGCAGCATGACACTGGACTGATCTTAATTTGAGACTAGAAGGAGAGTGATCGCCTGTTAGTGATCCATTTCAAACTCGTCTCTGACGGACGAGCTTCACTAGTTTCAAAGTCAAAGTGTTCGGGAAATTACTCACACACATTTATAAAAAATAGATCAAAATTCTAACGTATTTGTTACTATCGTACCACCATCTTGGTAATTTAAGACTAGTGTTTCTATTCTATAATAGATACGCGATTCTTGTGAATTCAGATTTTGAATCTGGATTTGGATCTGATTAACTCTGAAATCCGTTTGGAATAATTGGAATAGTGAGTGTCGTTACGGATCTGAATCTACGAAGGTTTTTGTCTATCATTGACTAATGCTTCTTTTCTATACTAGGTACGCTATTTTTGTGAATTCCAATTATGAATTGGGATGTTTGATTATATTTGAAATCACTTTGGAATTCATATGTAAGAGTAAAAAAATCTATATCTGTGATAATATCAACTGTCTAGCTATCATGGATCATGAGATATAGCCTGGTGACAGACGGACAGACAGACAGCGGAGTCTCAGTAATAGAGTCTCATTTTTATCCTATGAGTACAAAACCCTAAAAATCTTGGTTCTAATATTCTTAAAAAAATACTTTGCATGTCGCACCTACTGTTAAAAATTCAGGTTAGCAGTGAATTTTGGCGCAAATGTAACTCTTGTTGAGATTAAACCGGTTTACCTCGGTGAATATATACGGAGGTTCAACACGTTTAAAAATGAACCTTAAAACCACAACTTAAGGTTAGTTTTAAAGAAGCCAACTTGTGTAAAATGGACTATTAATGTCGGTACGGAATTGGTGTTATTGTATAACCTAACACTTTATGGCATTAGAGTGAAAAGACGTTGGCTTCGGCGCGGAAGGTGAAGTATAGAAACTTTACAATAGTGAAGTAAGGCTACGAGAATGTTTTTTAAAGATAAAGTGAAAATATTGTCTTGCTGAATAGGTACTAAAAATATTGAAACGTTTTTATTTTTGACCTGGTTTATTTTGGTGCTTGCTGCATAAGGTGCCCAGTTTTACTTTACTTGAAACCGGACTATGTAGGGTGGAAAAAAAGACAATGGTTGGAGGTAAAGTACCCTTATGCTAAATGGTAACGTTTGCTACGAGGAAACATTCCTTTATTTTCAAAAATAAGTAAAACTTCATTTTAAGATAATTTCTATACCTACTAAAACCTACTAAAACTGCCTATATTCTTTAGATGTTTTTTTTTTCAATTTATGATACTACTGGCTGCGCCCCGCGGTTTCACCCGCGTAAGTCCCGATCCCGCGGAAAAATCGGGATAAAAAGTACCCTATGTGTTATTCTAGATCTCCAGCTATCTACATACCGAGTTTCATGTTAATCAGTTCAGCGATTTTTACGTTTGAGTAACAAGCACACACACATACACATATAAATACTCACAAACTTTCAGCTTTATAATATTAAGTAGGATAGTAGGATGTTGTTTGAAAGAAATTGTTTCTTATGAATAACTCTTTCGTTTGATATTAATATCATAAAATACGGAATGTGTTTTTTCACGTAAATATAGTCGCCGTAGACTTTAACTTCTAAATACATTTGAATCACTACAAAAAACCTTTTATTAAGCTGTACAATTCAATTATTCAAGAGATCAAAACCAGAACCTAATTGGTCGCGGTCTGTGGTCGCAATCAATTCTTTATTACTTCGTAGGGAATTAATAGCTGTCACTTCTATTAAATTATTGTAATTTTACCATAGTCTTACTTCCTTATTTCAAGGCGTCCGCCTCGTCAAACGTTTTGAATTAAAATTCGCTTTGAAGATATTCTACCCTATTGAAAAAAAACATTGTTATTAAAGACAGGACATGACGTTGTAGATTAGACTATGAACTCGATCTATAGAACTAACAATAGGTCAATGGTTTATTTCTAAATATTTTCCCTTTTAGAATGCCCAAATGACTAGCGCTAGCCTTTTAATGGTTGGTTTTGTATTTTGTATATTCGTATAGTTTTATTTAGTCCAAAGGTAAGGTATAGGTACTCGGTCTTGTTCGGACTAAATGTTGTTTTTTTAGGGTTCCGTACCTAAAGGTAAAAACGGGACCCTATTACTGAGACTTCGCTGTCTGTCCGTCCGTCCGTCCGTCCGTCCGTCCGTCCGTCCGTCCGTCCGTCCGTCCGTCCGTCCGTCCGTCCGTCCGTCCGTCCGTCCGTCCGTCTGTCCGTCTGTCCGTCTGTCACCAGGCTGTATCTCATGAACCGTAATAGCTAGAAGGTTGAAATTTTCACAGAAGATGTATTTCGGTTGCCGCTACTAAAAACAAAACAAAACAATTATTTAAAAGGGGCTCCCATACAACAAACGTGTTTCAGAAATAACAAGGAGTCGCGGGACAGGAACAAGGACAGGAGTTGGTCATGGAATTCAAAATGGCTACCCTATCTGTCAAATATACCAGTCTGCCTTCACTTACCAAAGAGTTTCTTTTATGTTTCAGATTTTCTTTGTGCCAAGGTTTTTTTTTTTTGAGTGATTCGGTCGTTTGATGGGAGTAAGAATCGAAGATAAATATTTCATATTTTCCTATAAAATTTAAAAATTGGTTGTTGTAAACCATTTTAGGGTTCCGTATCCAATTGTGATAGTGGTACGGAACCCTTTATGCGCGAGTGTCGCACTTGCCCCGTTTTTTACAATTTATTTCTTAAATGGTTTTTTAATTGAAATATGAAAATTCTGGTCAAGAGTATCTAGTGTACAAGAATAATGAAATAACTTTGAGTAACTCCCATTTGTCTCGTACAAAATTGTACCGGCCAAATGGGAACCACCCAACTTTTAATTTTATTCACAGGTAAAGATTCTAATTGAAACTTCAAACGTCTCTATTTAGCGAAAGGGTCAGAGTAAAGATCCTTAGTTCCAACAGAGCTCAGAGCTCTAAGCAGAACGTTTAACCAAAGCGAAATTCCCGAATTTATCTCAGGGAAGCAAGGCTAATAATTATATCGATGTCTTGGGTAACATTGTCTTCACAATAAGGGAACGAGATTAACAAGGATAGAGCCTGATTTCACAGGATTATTGTTTACTGGATAAGTCATTGCTTTTTAACCACCCGAAAAAAGACCGGTAATCCGAAAAAAGGGTGTTATTAGTTTGAGGGGTGTATGTGTGTGTGACATCGGTAGCTCCCAAACAGATGAAGCGTTTTTAGGGTTCCGTACCCAAAGGGTAAAAACGGGACCCTATTACTGAGACTTCGCTGTCTGTCTGTCCGTCTGTCACCAGGCTGTATCTCATAAACCGTAATAGCTAGACGGTTGAAATTTTCACAGAATATGTATTTCGGTAGCTGCTACAACAACAAATAGGGTACTACAAACTAAATAAAACAAACTTCCATACAACAAACGTGCTTCAAAAATAACAAGGGAATTTGAGGGAATGTGAGGTCGCTTCTGATTGGTCAACGTCAAATCGAGTAGGTCATGGAATTCGAAATGGCTGCCCTGTCTGTCAAACCAGTCTGCATTCACTTACCAAAGAGTTTCTTATAGGTTTCAGATTCTCTTTGTGCCAAACTTTTTTTAAAATTTTTTTTTGAGAGATGCGGACTAAGAATCGAAGCTAAATATTTCACATTTTCCTATTAAATTTGAAAATTGGTTGTTGTAAACCATTTTAGGGTTCCGTACCCAATTGTGATAGTGGTACGGTACCCTTCGTGCGCGAGTGTCGCACTTGCCCGGGTTTTTTTATTTAATATCTGAAAAAAGTAGCCTATTGTTATTTCAGGTCTCCAGCTATCTACATACCGAGTTTCATGGTAATGAATAACAAACACACACACACACATACATACTCACAAACTTGCAGCTCTATAATATTAGTAGGATATTATTACACTTAGAAAAAATGTTTTGAACCGAAAAAGAACGGCACGGTCGGGCATAGGCCACTGTGAATCAAATTTCAATTGTGCTTGTTAATTTGTCCATGTTGTTTTAATTGTTTATCACCGGCTTTACTTCCAAAGCCTGCCTTCCAAAGTTGATGAACAATTTAAACAACATCTAAATCTAATATAAACATCCATAACCAGGTACATCATACAAAATTGTATTTTAGTTAGGTATACCGCCAGAATCTAACTCTCAACCTCTTGCATCGCTAGCGGGTAATCGTTCAACGCACCATAGAGGTGCCTATTTATTTTAATTTATACCTAACTATACTAACTAGTATTTCCGTTACTTCCACGCCCATTTAATTTTCAGTCCACTTACCTACCTACACTACCAATTATTCAAGGTCAATGACAGAAAGGCGTACTGAAATGGGTAAATTCAATAAAAGAGTTCACGGCGTATGGATACCAATGTATTTTGGTATAAAGAACCAATACGTCAGATCGTAGTCTGAAATTAAAAACCCGGCAAGTGCGAAACTCGCGCACGAAGGGTTCCGTACCACTATCACAATTGGGTACCGAACCCTAAAATCGTTTACCAATTTTAAAATTTGATAGGAAAATGTGACATATTTAGCTTTGATTTTTACTTCCATCATACGACCACGTCACTAAAAAAAAATGTAAAAGAAAAAAACTTTGGCACATAGACATTAAACTGAAACTTATAATTAAGAAACTCTTTGGTAAGTGAAGGCAGACTGGTATATTTGACAGATAGGGTAGCCATTTTGAATTTCATGACCTACTCGATTCGATGTTTTTGAAACACGTTTGTTGTATGGGAGCCCCTCTTAAATATTTGTTTTATTTTGTTTTTAGTATTTTTTGTTGTAGCGGCAACCGAAATACATCTTCTGTGAAAATTTCAACCGTCTAGCTATTACGGTTCATGAGATACAGCCTGGTGACAGACGGACAGACGGACAGACGGACAGACGGACAGACGGACAGACGGACAGACGGACAGACGGACAGACGGACAGACGGACAGACGGACAGACGGACAGACGGACAGACGGACAGACGGACAGACGGACAGACGGACAGACGGACAGACGGACAGACGGACAGACGGACAGACGGACAGACGGACAGACGGACAGACGGACAGACGGACAGACGGACAGACGGACAGACGGACAGACGGACAGACGGACAGACGGACAGACGGACAGACGGACAGACGGACAGACGGACAGACGGACAGACGGACAGACGGACAGACGGACAGACGGACAGACGGACAGACGGACAGACGGACAGACGGACAGACGGACAGACGGACAGACGGACAGACGGACAGACGGACAGACGGACAGACGGACAGACGGACAGACGGACAGACGGACAGACGGACAGACGGACAGACGGACAGACGGACAGACGGACAGACGGACAGACGGACAGACGGACAGACGGACAGACGGACGGACGGACGGACGGACGGACGGACGGACGGACGGACGGACGGACGGACGGACGGACGGGCGGACGGACGGACGGACGGACGGACGGACGGACAGACGGACAGACGGACAGACGGACGGACAGACAGACAGCGAAGTCTCAGTAATAGGGTCCCGTTTTTACCCTTTGGGTACGGAACCCTAAAAACCAAGTTTACTGTGTTTAGTTTAAGGGGAAACGATAGCTACTCTTTTCTCCATGCAAACTTTACAAACGTATGACTCGAGTGTTTCCTCCCTGGATAAGGACATTAGATATAATTATGTTTATGCCATAAAACCTATGTCATTCATGACCATCCCTACTTTTTGATTTTCTTTTTGATTCTCAAATTATTCCATTTTTTTTAAATTCTAATCTAAATAGAAAAAAAAGCGTAAGATTCATTATTAGGTCGTAGGTTATGGCAGATATAGGTTTTATGGCATAAACATATTTGCTCTAATGTCTTTATCCAGGGAGGAAACAGTCGACTACGTTTGTATGGAAAAAGAGTAGGGAGACTGTCCGCTTAACAACATCGTTCAGATGCGAAGGAGGCGTTTCCAGTAGATTTCAATCTTTGTTTAATTCTGTAAAATATGTTATAATTTCCTTTAATTTCAACCGGGAAGGTTATTTGTATAAAATTGTTTGTTCCTAGTTACAAATCTTGGATAATGGGCTTATTTAAAAGAAACCTTTTGTGTTCGTGTTTTTTATGCTTTAGAATATTTTATGTAAAATCGCCAAATAGAGAAATTAATTTTTAGATTCTTCTTCTGTTTTCGCGATGTTGTATTGAAATTAAAGACATTTTTCGGTTTGAATCGCGTGGTTTTTATTACTTTTAGCATTGTTACAACGCTCAACGTTTCGAGACCTTTCCAGGTCTCTTCTTCAGGATAGACGAAGAAGAATCCTGAAGAAGAGACCTGGAAAGGTCTCGAAACGTTGAGCGTTGTAACAATGCTAAAAGTAATAAAAACCACGCGATTCAAACCGAAAAATGTCTCTGATTTCAAATAATTTTTAGTTTATTTTATTAGGCTGTGATAACCTCCATTATCAAGTATCAATACAAAACTCGCTAACTAGATATTGTTTTAAGCGATAAGACCGCCCATTGTGGCACCTAGTTTTTAGGTTTTTCTTTTTAATTGTATTTTTTATATTTGTTGGTGTTACATTAAATAATTTATCTATCTCTATATCAAAATTCATCAATATGGGTTCAGCGGTTTAGGCGTGAAAGCGTAACAGACAGACATAAAGAGTTACATTCGCATCTATAATATTAGTAAGATAAGAAGTATTAGTGTTGGTTGCGAAGAGACTCGCCAAGTCCTCGACTCAGTAGCAGCTCAACTCCTCGCGAACAAGACTATTTCAATATAGTCAAAACCTTAGAGCATTTAAAAATAACAATACTCGAATAAAACCCGGGATAAATGTAAAAACATTTCAGTTTAGAAGTCGTAATATAGTAGTCGTTGACGACCTCTGTGGCGCGTCGTGCGAAAGCGCGATTGCAATGCAGAAGGTTGCGGGTTCGATTCCCGCCGGGTGCAAGTATTTATGCTTAAAAAATAAATGTTTGTGTCTGGTCTGGGTGTCCCTCTATGCATAATATGTATGTATTTACAAAAGAAAATTAAATATATGTAGTAAATCCGTTATCTAGTCACCGTAACACAAACGTAGTCGCTAGATGGCGCTATGTGTTAAAAAAAAAAATATCCTTAATGTCTCGAAATTTACAAAACTATATATTTAAGCATTCATTTTCCTATAAAAAAATCTGAAATAAACATCGAACTTTCCTATTTAGATAATACTTTTACAGAAGCGAAAGTGTTTTCACGACATTAACTTTTCCGAATGACTAAACCTTGTTTACCAAGAAGACGTCTTATTTAAAGAGGACAATGGGCAAATCTTTCTATAATGTAAGTAAATTTACTTACACTGGTATTTAACTGTATATACATATGTCGTAGGATAGTATGATAAACAGGATTATCGCGAAAATCCTAAGGATAACTTAAAACACACAGTTATTAAGATAATAAACGTTAGCTGTTATGGACTAAGCGTACGGATTGGTCGATTGGAACACCCAAAACAACATCTTCTCTGATTGGTTGGTGACTTGACGTCTCTTGTAAACTCAAAAAATTTTCTGTCACAGAAACGACATCGGAGTGATAGGTGCGAGAAGGTTAAATTTAGACCGAGCGAAATTCCTAGGATATTCGCAAAAAATCTGTTTATCAAAAAAGCCTACGACTTATACAGTGGAAGCCTTTCATAATGACATCGAAAGGATGTGATAAAACGTCATACAAAGCGGACGTCATACAAAGCATATTTTAGAGGTGCGAGGACTACCTCGCGTGCGTAGGTTGCGGGTTCAATACTGTACCTTAGGAAAAGGGTAGATCTTTCACCAGGTATTAAACCCGCAACCTACGCACCACTTAAGTCACTTTAGTTTGAAGCATCAAGAATCAAGACTATTTTATTGTTTAAGTGATGTACAGGGGGTACATACCCACTACATGCATACAACCTTTTAAGTTATGTTCTTAATCTATAGTAATTTAAGATATCATACATTAGATAAGCGAGTGATGAGATAGAGGTGTTGGTCTAATAGTGGATACCGCGACATTAATTCCAAAGGTCGTGGTTTCGAATAATTAGTAAATGATCATGGCAGTTTTTTGGCTATTCATTTTTGGCTTCAAAAGCTATTTGCATTTTTCAGGCGACACGTTTACATTTTCTAAGATTTTATATCGGCCCGGTCACACACGCATTTAGAGTATTACAGGTATTATTATTATAGGTACATGATATTCCTTAGTAGCACTTTTTTCAAATAACAAATTTCTATTTCAAAATGCCATTCGTTTCTCCTTTTTGACGGCATATGTGGCGCGTCGGGCGAAACCCCGACTGCAACGCAGAAGATTGCGGCGTCGAATTCCGCCGGGGACAAATATTTATGCTCAAAATATATATTTGTTTATGGTTTTGAGTGTTTTTATTTATCCTATTATGTATTTACAAAAAAAACGTATAATTTATTATGTAGTATTATTAGTCGTCTAGTACCCATAGTACAAGCCTAGTGCTTAGTTTGGGTTTCGGTATATCCGTTGTCTAGTCGCCTTAACACAAGCTTATATAGTCGCTTACCACGGAGCTAGATGCGCTGTGTCTAACACCTTCGTGCTTTTTTTAAGTCGGTTAAAAACAGCAGCAATAATTTAAACCGCCTCTTTTTACCGCAAACTTAACAATTTACTTATAAAATTAAGTCGACACTTAAAAACTTAAGTGCAACTTACAACTTAAAAACATAAATCGGAGCTCATTTACTTCCCAAGTTTCGCCAATTTAAAGTTTTACAAACCAACTAAAAATAGCAAATGGAAAACAATTTGGAATGGAACTGCTTCTTCGAAACTTGCAGATGGTCCAAAGTTTGATACCGTCGCATCGCATTTAGCGGAGTATTGCTAATTGTTTTTTGTACACAAAATCAAAAGGTACAGTAAGGTTTAAAACTGGTTCCTCACCATGGTAAAATCACTACATAGAATCTATGTAGTGATTTTACAATGCTGTCACTTCCTGCTGTCTGTCTGTCCTTATGTAGGTATGTATATCTTTAAAAATATATATTTTGATGCCGTTTCTTTTTCATAGATAGAGCCACAGACATAGATATAGCTAGACCACGCGAATTTATATCTTTGCGCGTCAGAAAAACGTGAAGAACCCTGACAAAACGTCGCGGTAGTCGGCGCTAACTGGCAGTCCGCGCGCGTCTATAGTTGCCGGACGTCCGTAAAAACTAATAAAATGCCTCGTTGCGTGCCTCTTTGCGTGGTTAGTAACTGCAAAATCCCAAAAAAATCGAACACCTAAAGGCAGGAACATAATATTTTCTGTGGCTGTGACGTCACAGTAGGTATTAAAAATAGCAAATGGAAAACAATTTGGAATGGAACTACTTTTTCGAAACTTGCAGATGGTCCAAAGTTTGATACCGTCGAATCGCATTTAGCGGAGTATTGCTAATTGTTTTTGTACACAAAATCAAAAGGTACAGTAGGGTTAAAAACAGCCTCCTCACCGTAGAGTTGTAAAATCACTGCACAGAATAGCTGAAAAGTTTTTTGTTTGTTTGTTCGTGCTAATTTCAGGAACCGCTGTCCGGTCCGATTTGAAAAATTCTTTCAGTGTTGGATAGTCCATTTATTGAGGAAGGCTATAGACTACTTTTGTTCCCGATATTTCCACGGAATCAGGACTAACGCGGGTGAAACCGCGGGAAGCAGCTAGTGTACGTAGATTTAAAAAAATACAAATTTTAATGTTTTTTTTTTCATAGACAGAGACATTCAAGAGGAATGTTTATTACATTCGACGATCGTGGGTTCAAATGCTGATCGACCGCGCACCGGTGTATTTTTCTTAGAGAAAAAGTTATGTGCGGTAACATCATCGCTCATACGGTGAAGAAAAATATCGTAAGGAAACCGACCTGACCTAGGATTCGCCATGATCCGAAGGCATGGGATATTCACCAATCAGGAATCAGATCCCGTGGCGTCTTATTACCTAACCCCTTTAAAAGCCCTGCTCCTTTATTTGTTCCTTCCCATATAGTGGGACAAAGAAACAAGCAGTGCCCCGCGGTTTCACCGTAGTAAGTCCCGATCCCGCGGGAATATCAGAATAAAAAGTGCTTACTCCAAAAAGCTCCAGCTATCTATATTTCAAGTTTCATCGCAATCTATTGAGTAGTTTTTGTGTGAAGAAGTAACAAAGTCACATCCACACATATGTACTTGCAAACATTAGCGTTAATAATATTAATATGACAAATAGAACAGGATTTATTTATAACTAATATTTCGCAAGTTAGTTGTTGTAAAAATAAAAATATTTTGATTGACAGTGGAGTATGTGCTTGGTGTTAAAATCACAGCACCAGGTAGCTGTTTACTTAAATTAAAAACCATTATTCAAAATACTTAAATAAATGTACAAAAAAAAAACATAATTTACCTTAATTTTTAATTACCGTGAGTAAAATATACATAAAGCTATTGATTGTGAAATCTGTGCTTGGAGTAATAATCCGGAGTGTAGAGGTCCGTAGAGCGCCCGCGTAGCTCGTAGCTAGTACCTCCCCGACTCGCTACGACGTCGGACGGCTACGAAAACCGCTACGAGCCACGTTCGATAGAAACTCGTGGCTATAAAATAAATACGCACTTTTGCTTGTGATTGTGATGTGTTAGTGATATTTGAGGGTATTCTTTTTAAATCAGGTAAAGTGTTTGTGTTTTTCGAATATTTATTTTTAGAAATTCAATCTTTGTATATTTTTGAAACACGACAAGTGTTTTTTAATTATCATGGTCACAAATAGACTGCCCGTACCTGTGTACAGTTAGCTGGTGACTATGGAAACTGTAAGGTATCCGAAATACTTGGTATTTATAAGAAAAATTACGCGTTAACCTTACGGTTTTGGGGAAGTTTTACTGCTGTCTTCATTCCTTCTAAGTGATCTTGCTATATCTTACCAACATTTGGTAAGATATTAAAAAGATAGTCTAAACCGAATAGTTTAATAAGACCTTTTTAAAATATTTATTGTGAAATTGCTAATGTGAAGTTCGATTTACGTATTAGGTATCTGGTTTACACATGTAAGTATTTAACTAAATTTTAAGAATTCAACTCAGCTTTCTGATCATTAACTTCTTTTTAAATCACACAAACACTTAATAATACTTTTAAACAAATTTATACGTTTTACGTTTAAGAAGGCATACGTTTTTACATAAACAATTTTTTGGCAAAAGCTTAAATATTTAAAGAAGGTGTTTTTACGTTAGATTTAGTACCTATTGTGGAATCCAGGTGTCCATCTATCTAAAATTCAATATTAATACAATTTTACTGGTAAATTATCCTGGGTATGATATAGTTTGTATTTTAAATTAAAAACCGTGGGGATGGGGACTCGAGGTTTTGTACATTTCTATAAAAATATTTCAATTTTAGTAATTTAGGTTCTAGCGACTAAAGGCTTCAGTGTTAAGAAAACATAAGATCAGTTTACGTTAGACCCAGTATTGTGGAACCCAGGTGTCTATCTAAAATTCAGTATCAATACAATTTTACAGGTACCTACCTCGTATTTTATTTTATTTATTACATGTACCTTTTGAAATAGAGACCGTAGAGACTGGAGACTTTTGCATGTTTATATAAAAATATTTTAAAATTATTAGTATTTAAAGGGTAAAGGCTGACTGCTACTTTAGCTTACGAATAGGTATTGCTATCCATAGAGGCAGCCAGTTTTTTAGGGTAAGTTACCTAGGTACCTACAGACTCATTATTTTTTTTAGGTAGTAGTTGTTATAAGAGTTTAAAGTTATTTTATTAAATACTAGTAAAAAGGGTTACCTACAATACACCATCACAATTCACTACAATAATTGAAATTAAAAATCAAAAAATGAGTCCTTTCGTAGGTAACCCAAAAGAAGTGTTTTTATGTGCTCTTATGTAAATTGTGAAGTAAATAAAAAGTTTACTTGAGTATGAATTGAAAAGCTTCATTTTGAAATCAATTGACTTTTTAACCGGCTTCAAAAAAAGGTGGAGGTTCTCAATTCGACCCGTGGACATGTCTGCGCCGACTCCGGCATATGAAGTCCGATTTCAATATTTTTTTTTTGGATTTTCATTTCACGTGAAAACAATTCAAAACATAAAACTGCAGACATTACTGTGTTTGCAATTTACTTAAATTTTTAAAGACAATCGAAAGTCAGACGCAGGTTTCGAAATTTAAAATTTAAATTTCAATACGTAAGTGTGAATCTGTCGGTTCCGGTTCCGGCATCGACACAATCTCCGCATTTTCCGCTCTCGTGCTTTCCGGATTCCGCAATGAACATTCATTGATGTCTTTACTATTCTTATGGTCGTTTTTAACCGAGTTTGTGGGGCAGCCTCGAATAAGATCCGAACATTGTGGTCGGATCCTTTATTTCACTTTACTTTTATTGACCAACAATTTTCCGATTCAAAATAATTAACCGGCTTCAAAAAAAGAAGGAGGTTCTCAATTGGACCGAATATTTATATTATTTTTTTAAGTCTGTTCGCGGATAACTTCGTCGACATTGTAGCGGTCGCGGGAAGTCGTTGGATGGAGGTCAGGTTAAAGTTGACCTGACTGGCTAATGGATCAACCCACAGCCTAAGCCGCTGATAGTACTGATCAGAGAAGAAAGAGAAGGAAAAGTTATTTTTTAATTATCAGGGTTTGGGACTCACGTTGATGAAATCGCGGGACGCGGCCAGATTAAACAAGTATTTTAAAAAGGAAATATTTATTTGTTTGTTTGTAACGAATAGGTTCTAAAACATCTGGACCTATTTCAAAAAATATTACCTCAACACAAATCTATATTATCGAGGAGTAACATAGGCTATACGATTTTAAACTTACATGGTTGTTTTTACTACAAATATTATTAAATAACGGGGTACCTACGGGTACCGCAGGCGAATTATCGAGCTCCGTCAAAAACTAATTTAAACATGGTAAGTACCGCGTTATTTACTAATATTTGTAGTAACATAGGCTAACTTTAATCCCGTGGTAATCGAGACTTACGCGGGTGAAACCACGGTACGGTGCTAGTTTTATACAAAACGTCAAATACCAATTTATGTTGATTAAATACAAGTATAAATCGGTTTGTTTCGATTCAAAGCACCATTAAGTTTCACAGTCGAATGATTAACACCCTGTACTGGTCAAGGACGAATAGTTCTAGTTAATTATGGGAATATTATAATAATTTATACCGAAATAATTCGTGAAAGTTATGTGTGGTATTTATGTTTGAAGTTTGAGTTATGCTTGAATTGGTTTTAAATAGTCTACGGGTCACGCAGAACGAGTCATTTGTGGTCAATATGTTTGTTTTCGTGTCGAGTTTTTCTATGCTACGTGAATTTGGGTACATCATATTATGCTCTTTTTTACATCAGATAGGCTTGCATTTGACTTTATCTCACCTGGATGGAAAACTTATAAATGACTAGCTGCGTCCCGCGGTTTCACCTGCGTAAGTCCAGGATCAAGAATATCGGGATTAAAAGTAGCCTATGTTACTTAGGGTGAATGTAAGTGATGAAAGAATTTTAGAAATCGGCACAAATCCAACAGCTAAATGACCTTATAACTTAAAGATCTAAAACCGGAGAGCTAATAAGAGGTCCCCACAAATAGAATAGAGTTCATTCGTTACAAACATACAAAACACACACACACACATACAAAATACAATAATTTCCTCTTTATAATGTTAGTGTAGAAGTGTAGATTTGACCAAATTAGATAATTTGATTTACTTTATTATAAGAATCTGGTTAAACGTAGAGATAAAGTGAACGGTATTTAATACACAACGATGGCATGGCAACGAATACAGAATATATAGGCCTTTCTAGTAATTATGGGTTTCCTACACCTTGATATTTAAGCAAGTGTAGGTACTATTTTGTATGAACAGAACATCCAGTATAATTTAACTAAATTATACCTAGTCTAATAACAATCATTTCTTACATATAAAAAAGAGAGTTGTTTTAAAATCCTGAATCAAAATTATTCTGTAGGGCAACGTTAAAAATAATATTGTTACTCTCCGCAAAGTGTAAACATTGAATAAAAATTTTGCTGAAATTTCCTTTTCCCTGTTTCTAAGGGAACGTTCAAGAATTTTTAAAAAGAAGTGACAATGCTGAAGTGTTCTTAGCTCATTTAAGACCTTTGCACTTTATGGAAATAATTAATCAGTTTTGAATTGGTTTTGAAGTTGAATTTACGAGTATAGTACGTTTTTTTAAATTTCAGACTGTAATTTGACGTTGTGGTTCCTTTTATTTGATTTTTTTTCTTCATAAATATGTGTGAAGCTGTAATAGTCTATAAATTAAAAAAACTAATTATTGGTATGAATCTTCAAACAAGCAAACAAACTCTTCAGCTTATTAGTAAAGATAAGAATCAGCTAAATGCTGATATTTTGGTTAGAATGAAACTAAGTTAATATAAAAATACGGGGGTAAGACTAATGCATAAACATTTATAGCCTTATTAATAAACGCTGAGTAAGGTGTGGATAGTGAGAACATGCTTTGTCTTTTCCCGTGACAAGAACTTATAAAGTTGACAGACAGAAACAAAAACTGGTAAATCTATTCCGACCTTACTCCACGTTTATTAATAAGGCTATTAGAAACAGTTAACGTGACTCAACCAGAAGCTAACTTAATTTATTTAATTTAAGTAACTAGAAGTATATTATTTAATTCCAGAGCTGAAGTTCATAAAATGAATTTGCTGAACAACTAAAGTTTTTCAGGATAAGTTTCAGTTTCTCCTGCTAATTTCGTCAAGTCGTAACATCAAACCGAATTATAAAGTCAACGACATTTGGTATTGTATTTATTTTTGTTAGTTTATTTTGTACTAACTGACCCGGTGCACTTCGTATCGCCATCGGTCGAAGTCCTGTAAAGAAATGAAAACGACATGACATTGACCACTGGCAATTGACAACATTACGTACCTACTCGTAATTTGAAGTAGAAAAAAACTTACCTGTGTAAGAAGTTGCGGGCTCATAGAACCCCGTTATTTTCCACAAATTGTTGAAGAAGATTATTTTTTCCAAGTTTTAATTGATTTAATCATATTTAATTACCTCGTCGTTTCAGCAAACGGGTTATACCGGTCGTGGTCCCGACAAGACTCTGTCGGGTCGGGATGTTGTCTCTGTAATGTTGTCAGTCTTCTCGGAACCACGGCCGGTATAACCCGTTTTGCCTAAACATCGAGGTAATTAATAACAATGATTGTCAATGATTCATGATTATGATTATTACGCGATCTAGACCCGTGTCTAATAATAATAATGGACAGAAATCGTGTAAGTTTAAAAAGTGTATCCACATAATATGCACAACTTATACGTGCGAATTTAGTGCAATTTGACCACTCCTAATTATTTATATATTTCAATTCACACGCCAATTTCATTAAGCTAACCGACACAAATCAATCGCATTTTCATCAAACTATATTCCAAAAAGACAAAACCAAACATTTTCCATTCACTTATTTTGTATTCAAACAAATCCCTAAAACAAACCAGAGATAACCAAAACCAACAGCAGCCAGTAGTTATTCCAACCGTCAACCGCGATCCGATTTGATATTTGCATCGAATCCTATTTCAAAGTAGAAATTACGACTACATCGACTTAGATGAAAACAAAAAACAGCAGATACGTTACCTATTCTCGGAAAATGAGACGATAAAACTGCGTCTAGCTGACGCACTAGCCTAGAACCGTTGCCGTGTGAGCAGTGCTGTCACACTGCGATTGTCTTTTTGGAATCCATAAGAATGCCTTTTTGCTTATTTAATCATCATTCTTAAAGATTAATGTTTTGAACTACAATAATTTGACGAAAATGCATGTAGGTGTTACTTGCTCATTTTTCGAATACGCAATGTTAGAATATACCGTATCTACTATTTTTGTTTTCATCTAAGTACATCGAATGGATTGAACGAATCGGACGAATCGAATACCAAAGTCAGCTGATCGGACTAGAGATAAGAAACTAAATTATTGCCAAATGTTGACCGAACGACCGCTGCGCCCGATATATTCCCGTATGGTGTGAATCGGCGATATCAGTTAGGCTCCTACGAGTAGCTGTAGGGTTTGTGACGGAATCTTTTTTGGTGAAATAACCTGAAGATTTATGGTGTTCCGCGCTTTAGATAACTTGAGGATAGATTGTGTTTGCTTTCTGAGTTTCTGAATTTGAATTTCGTGAGTAAGAAGTATTTTGAATGCCCGCTTTTGGTACACTTTTTGGTTGAAATAACAGGAGTATTTCAATCTTCACTAATATTAAATACAAATCCTCTATAATATTAGTGCATATTGAAATACTCGTGTTTTTTCAAATCTTTCCTCTGTATAATATTAGTGTAGATTGAAATACTGAATAAATATTATTGGTGTAGATTGAAATACAGACGATGATGTGTGTCTGTATGTTTTTAATGAATAAACTCAAAAAATGCTGTGCCGATTTCAAAAATTCTTTCACTATAAGAAAGCTACATTCAGGTACATTCAGCAGCAAGAGTAGCCTGTGAGTAATGTAGGCTACTCTTGAGACTTACGCGGGTGAAACCGCGGGACTCAGCTAGTATCAAATAAAATGTTAAGCCATTGTAATTTGTTTCTGAGAAAAAGCAACTCTCACTTCCACCATAATAAGGTTATTTAACTCAGCTTGTTACAAAGTTTCGTGATGAATTTTAATAACACATGTTATTTTAATGTTCCTGATAAGTACGCGTAATTCAAACAATGCCATCTAGGCCTCAAACTAAGCAACTAGGCTTGTACTATGGGTACTAGGCAAGGGAAATACTAAAAGTTATACTTTTTTTTGGAAATTATTATGAATATCTAATCAAAATTCAGAAATAAATGTTTACGGTCAGCAAAAAATACCGTTTATTAAAAACGCTATAACATTTTCATAGCACTGTTAACATAACATCACACGATTTGTTAACATAGTTACATTTTACCGGATCTCAATTGCGTATTTTTATTTACTTTTTACCTCGATGAGACTACCGCGAGAAGAAAATACATAATAATATACCTATGCGTAAGGTATCTAAGGTAACCAAGGTACCCTAAGGTACCAATTTAAGACCTATTGAAGACAGGTCTAATCTTGTCCCACTACCGTCTTCTTTCTTCTAGACGAGTGTGTTATATCTTAGACCATATCATCACTTACCATCAGGTGAGATAATGGACCAACGCTCATCTATCGTTATCTATCTAATCGCTCGCTATCTCTCATCTATCTATATTATTAATTGCACCGTAATAATTGCAACATGAGGCAAGTGTACGTAACACATCAATCTTCTCAGCGAACGAATATCATAAGAAAAAGAATACAAAATGTAAGCAGACAACACACGGCTTTAGCAATAAAATCCACAAAACTTTCTGTAAGTGGGTTTCATAAAAAAGCAACGTTTGTTTTTGCCCTACAAATATTACTATCTTTCGACGATTGGCATGAGACGATTTAGGCTGGGTAACCCAGCCTATACGATTCGTTTTAGTTAAGGACAGTGGGTAGAGTAAACAAATTTGAAAAGTAAACGTTGCCGCGTTGTGAATAAAACTTGCCTACTAAAACTAATGTACGTTTTGAACTTTTTTTTACATATTTTTATTTTATTTTCCATTCGTCACTATTTTTATAAATGTACACTGATTGAGACTCGTCTTGTAGAAAATACAATGCCCCCGCGACCACTATCCGTAATTGAAACAAATTATATTTGAAATATAGAAACCCTACCCAACATTATGTAACTACCTACCTTGGAAGGTTCTTTGGTAGAAATGTTATCAAGGAAAATGCATCATTAAAAATCCTCCCTTGACTTAGGAAACCCATACCCCTCGCTTTCCAGGCGACTGCTCTAACCACTAAGTTACTTGGGAACCCATGCACTCGCCCAGAGCACAGTAGGTATGCCGCAGTATTCTATTATTCTTTTCCTGCAATATTGTAGAAGAATACCTTGAGCAATAAAAATAAATAAATATTAGGTTCTTTGGTGTTATAAAAAATAATTGTATTGCATATTGTATTGCATACACTGTACAAGAGTAGGGATACCTAACTACCTACCCGTATAGGGGTATGTTCGACCAAACTTAAGGTTACACTCGAGTTACTATACGAAGATTTGCTTATTTTTTTATTATTTTTGACTAAACTAAGTCGTAGTCGTTTTTTCACATAATCTGAATCAGAATTTAGAGTAGTTTTAACTGTTATTAACCGACAAATGTATATAGACGCGTAATAATGTTAAATGCGGAAAAGCCATTAATTATTATTTCATGACTTAGTGTCAACGCTTGATATTCGATCGCCATCAAAATATATGTAGATTTGTCTCTTAATCTACCAAAATAGTTGGTATAGCAGTTATTCTTCTTATTGATCTTTAATTTTGTAAACAAATTGATTAAATGTTATAATGAAGAAAAAAATACTCACGAAAAAGCGAGGATATTATTTTCTTTGAATAATATAATTATCCAAGTTTGGTATAATCTGCCCTGAATATATGTAGGGACGTACCACCTTTAGGGTAAAATAAATTTCTTTGTCCCTAATAAAATATATCAATATGCTTTTATACCAATAAAATAACATTATTGCCTTTTCTTGTTATTCAATACTTATGAATACGGTTTATTAGGTAGTATGTGTACAAATGCAATGTCGTCAAATGGTGTATATTTTAGTGATATCATGTTTACATACCGTTTTTCACTCCTCCAGCCTTTATACGGTACCTTTTTAGGGTTTCGTAGTTAAATATTAATCTGTGACCTTTGTGCACGAATTGTTATTGTAGCGAGCAGTAAAGTAGCGAAGAAGTTTACTTTATGTATATTTTGTCACGTTTTTTTTTTTCAATAACAAAATTAGCATTTATAAAATAATTTATTTCTCAAGGTATGTAAAATGTATGTTTTTATGGGAAATTTAGGTTTATGTAGCCAGTAGATTTTGTATGGGTTTTCTTGATAGAGTTTGACATTTACCGTCCATAATTAAAAACCGGTGTATCACCAGTACCTATTACTGATTAATGATTATAGATATTTGACGGTTAGTTCATGGGTTTACAAAACAAAATTGTCAAATATTTATGTATAAAATCGATCGATCGATAACGCGCGATTTATTTTAACAAACTTGTAACAGACAGACAGACAGAGTTACTTTCGCGCTTATAATATGTTTTGTAAAATGTAAAAATACCAACAGTATATCATCTTAATTCACTAAATTAATTTAAATAATAAAAATTAATAATCCATTAATGAGTCTCTAGGTATGGTACCCAAAAGGCTGGCTGCATTGCCAAGCAGGATAGCAATACCTATTCGTTGGCCAAAGTAGCCGTCAGCCCTTTGGTCACTGGAAGCTAATACTAATAATTTATACAATGTAAAAATGAATTACTTCCGAAATCATTTCGATTTCTTTAAACAGGAGTTATCCAAGTTTAGTGCAATCCGCTCTTAGTAAGATAAAACGTCTCTGTAGCTTTATACATAATTTTGGTTCTTTTGAATCTGTCTCTGCGTATATTTTCCACCCCAGTTGAGTAATATAAAATTGAAACCCATCGCTGTAACAACTTTCCCTAGTTAAACATTCCATCCCATTTAGAGAGTACTGACAAGGCAAACACAATTATCTTACCTCGAACTTTTCGACTAAAATGTTCCTTTTCTAATAAAAATACATGAGCTGGCTAGATTAGGTTCTTAGTATATTTACAATAGAAATATAATCAGAAAAAAGTTGTTTATTTGACAGATTAAGATAAAGAGTTATCTAGGTATCCTACGCATTTTTTCTTTCTTATAAAAAATCTCAAACTTTCTAGTTTCGATAGGAGTGATTTTTTTAACGGATTCGATCTGAACGCCCTTTACTTTATTACCTACACTAAATAGTTACAGGCTGTTCTTATTTAATAGTCTGCTCACGAGAAATTTAGTTTCGTCGTGGGTCTGTCTACGAGGAAATTAAGTTTGATAAAAAAATAGTCTGGCTACAAGGAATATATACCAACCGCTTTATTTTTTTCTATTCTGATTCCGAATTAGGCAGCTAAGTAAAAGAAATGATATTTTTTCCTGCTATTTTTCCCACTGTAGACACCACTCCCAATGAGACTCATAGGTGCAAAAAAATGATATTTTTCCTGCTAATTTTTCCACTGCAGAGTATGAGCCTTCACTTAGAGAGGTTGGGCAGAAGGGCCTCTTAAAGTGGATAGTGAAACTAAAATTTCCTCCTAATTTAAATCATTACGTGATTTAAGTGTCTAGTGGAACTTTCCTCCTAATTTGAATCAGATAATGTTTAAATTTGGAGGGAAGTTCCACTACAATGAAAATGTTGACCATACTTTTTCCTGCGTAAAGTAGTTATGTATTTTTATCACAATTTAATCAAATTAATAGATCGCGTGTGTTCGTAGTACTTCGAATGACACCCGTAATTTGGTGAAAACTTATTAGGCATAACAACTGAGTTATTTTCATATTTCCGCTTTTTACAAATCACGACTTTAGGCCGATACACGATCTGATAAGTCGCGGCTGAGGTTCGTCACCGTATATAAATCAAATTTTGCAAGATATCTTACTATTATAATACGCCATTTACCTTAAACCATCCCCTCCACCCTTATGACTTTTTGTAGGTAGGTACTTTTGCAATGATTGCCTAGTTTTTACTGATTTTAATATTGTAACAATGTAAATCTTATGATGACTTCAACAATCCCATGCCTTGATTGTGTCACCTTTTCATTGGAGGTCGCGTTCCGAAGACACGTAAGTTAATAGTAAAACCATTCAAAACGATAATCTGAAATCTTCATGTATTAAATTATTTTGACTTTGATTTTTCGTCGCGAAAAACCACAGAATACACACGACGCTATGGCGACGCAGCGCCACGACGTATCAGTGTGGATAAAGCGTTAGTGATTAAGTAATACCTAAATCATAAAAAAAAAACATATTTAAGACTTGTAAGCAATTATAAAGTTCAGTATAACAGCTGTAGGTACTTATTTTAAACAAACCTAATGGTTTTTAACATTTTTTTTCCAAAAAAAAAACAGTTCAACACGAAATGTTTTCCATAGTTTCATGGACAATGAAAATAAAAAACAATCGAAAAGCTTTGACGTGCTTACTCTAAGAAAAAAAAAATCATTGAGATCCTACCTCTTCCACGAAATCGGGTAAGAATCATAAAAGAAAACCGCAAAGGATAAAAAGGTTGTCTACGAAACAAACATAATCTTGTACCCTACAAACAAGGCATCGATAAAAATATCTTGTATCTAATTTTTTTCGGGTATAAAGTTACCAATATCACTCTGAGACAAAAGCCACGTATTCAATAGGTATTCAATAAACAAGTCCCGAATTTGATGTAATGTATCTTACTATATAATACAACGTGTTTCGGTCAGGGTAACGAAATCCGATAGGAGATAGTCTAAAGTTTAAAATACACGATGACACTTACACTGACACTTTACCTAAAATAGACCACACCAACAGCACACAAATAAAGAAATTCGTATAAAAGTAGGTATGGTTTTAGGTAATGTGTAAGTGTCATTGTGTTTTTTGAGCTAATGCAAACAAATTGTTTTAAGTACTTCAAAACGTCTATAATACTGGCTAGGCTTGGTTTAATTTTATTTTTATTACCGTTTTATCTAATTTATCAAAAAATTAGAAGAAACGGTCGAAGAAAAAAATTAGAAGGAAAAGTTACTTTCGCATTTATAATATAAGTAAGAAAAACAGCTGTTTTATTTCAAATTTTAAAAGTCGTAAAACAAAATCTGGTTTACAGTTCACGCTCTCCTATCGGATTACGTTGCCCTTGTCGTAACACATTGTATATTAAACACGTACGTATATCAAGATCAGGACATATTTATTGAACATACTCTTACCGAAACACATTGTACCTATAGGTACTACAAGAGGGGGTGACGAAAATACATAGAGATTTATGGATCTGTTAAATTTTAACAGTATATCAAATCAGGGATCGGCCGTGTCATCGGTTGTCTATTCGTGGGTTTGATGTTAAGTGCTGTAATTCACTGTTATAATCAATTGTATACCTATAAGGCTAAGTGAAGTTAATTCTCGGGCTTAATAGAATATTTGAACTGTCTATATTGGATTGAAATTCTGTCCGTCAGGGCGCGAAAAGCGAGCTGATATTAGATTTAGAAGTAAAATTCCCATTACCTATCTATCACCGTTCATGAGATACAGCCTGGTGACAGACACTTTGTCTGTCTCCAGACAGAGAGACAGACAAAGAGTCTCAGTAATAAGGTTCCGTTTTTAACCTTTGGGTACGGAAACGTAAAAAATATTACACAGATTTTTTTTATTACAGAACCCGTCGTGCGGGTAGGTCTTTGCCACTCGACCGTAAACCAATCGTGCGAGAACTCAGTGGCAGTGAGAACGACAATGCTTCAGCATTCTTAGATTTTCTCGAAAACGGTTTTTGAAATTTAGCAGTGTTTTGCTAAAGTTTTAGTAATTTATTGATAAACTAGCAGCTCTCCGCGGTTTCACACGCGTAAGTCCCGATCCCGTGGGAATATCGGGATCAAAAATAGCCTATAGCCTTCCTCAATAAATGGACTATCCAACACTGAAAGAATTTTTCAAATCGGACCAGTGGTTCCTGAGATTAGCGCGTTCAAACAAACAAAAAAACAAACAAACTCTTCCGCTTTATAATAGTAATAATAATAAAGCCCGCAGGGCACCTTGAGGCGAGGTGTCGGGGAGTAGCGACCCCGCGGCTTCCCGAGTGCTCCAGGGGGAAACCACCGTTCCTCACCTCCGACTTGCCTTAGTTGGCTGGTCGGAGTGAACACTGACGAGGAAGCGGTCCTCCGCCTCTGGCTTGCCTTCACCGGCCGGTCGGAGTGGAGTCGTGAGAGCAGAGCTCCCACTCTGCTCGTAGGATGGATGCCAATCGTAAGTGGTGAGTGGGCCAGGTAGGCTGGACCCTCAGGGAGCCCGTGACCTGAGTATAAAATCCAGGGAGGCCTCTCCATCCTTCAGCCACTCACGCCCCTGTTGCCCCCTGGCTGTAATTTGCTCGGCTTCATTTAGGGTGGCCCAGTTTGTGAGTTGGCGAGTCTCCGTCTGCCATTTTTACTTGTTTGTTGAACAATGTTACGGCAGGCGCCATAGTCCCCATAGTTCCCCCCAGTATCCAATCCACTACCAACCCATTACCATAGCCCCAGTAGTTTTCATCCGTAGTTTACATAATATTTCTATCCAAACCGGGGGCTGTCCTTGGTTGCATTTTATAGTGTGGACAGGGATAACCGCCGGTTTGGTGTCCATTTCATACTTTGTGATTAAAATTGTGACTGAAACGGGCCTCTACGTGTTGGCTTCGGCCCCACGCACGCCTTCCAAAGGTCCGGGGCTCCATAGCCCCGTGAAACGGAGACGTTACAAACAATAATAATAATAATAGAAGATAGATAAGTATAGATTAGAAAAATCGAACAATACTGAAACACTTAAGTTAAAAAACGACCGCTTGGTACCTACCTCTTTTTACCCAACTGCCGATGGAGGGTTATGTTTTTCGAGCGCATGTACGCATTTACCTATGTATCCAATTTTCGTTTGTCACTCTCTGGACCCTGAACGGTGAACGATTCGATGGATTTGAGCATAATACGAGTTATCATTAGAATCGTAATAACAACGCGAGTGTTTTTAGCAATATGAAAATGAAAATGAAAAAAAAAACATAATAGCGCAATATAGACAGGATAATATAGGGTCAACTTTTTTTCTATGGTTCGAACTATATCGAGTGGATTTTCATTGCGTGCGTTTCCTGCGTAAGTTTCGTTTCGATCCCCTAATCTCGGCACTAATCTCACTTGTAACCCAATCCGGTCTCGACAGACAAAGTTTGCGGTATCGATTCCCGAACTTTTTACGACACCCTTCATCGGTTTATGTAACTGCAGCAGCAGTGGTAGGTTTTGGTGAAATACCTATCGAGTTAGACAGTTTTAAAATAAAGCTTTACTCGCAGTAGTGGAAGTTATTTTGTTAGTTTAAGTAGGTATAAAGCTAAAAGCGCAGTGTTAAGTGGAGCCACGTTCGCCGACTCGTCGTGCAATACCTTTGACATAACCACACAAAGGCATTTTGCAACGCAACGCCGGCGCGACTTATCACTACGCAGCAACCCAACCATGGCTTTTACCGTGCGATTAGATTAAACAAAATATAATTCATTATAAATATCATTTTTGTAGACCTATCCATAGATACCCCACACGTGTTTCAGTTATAAGTATGGGACCTACAAAATGTATTATTTTTTTTTTCTATTTTTGTGTAAAAATCTTAATGCTGTTCACAGACCTACTTACTTAGTATACATTCTTATAATTTCGGAAAAAAGTGGCTGTGACATACGGATGGACAGTCGGACGGACGGACAAACAGACAGACAGACAATGACGAATTCGTAAGGGTTCTGTTTTTTGTCATTAACGGGCTATGGAACCCTAAAAAGGCAACGCGATAAAAACCGAAAAATTAGTTTAATCTCAATTCAACATCGCAAAAACCAAAGAAAAATGTCAATGGCTATTATCGCCATAATTATTACAAAAAATGTTGCAATAATTTTAACACGTTTTAATGGCTACACCAACGTTCAATGACCACCATCACGATAATTAACGGCATTGCCCGGCAGTGTGGACATCAAAATGTAAATAGAAATATCATTACGACTATTTTGGCATAATTTAAACAAATTATTCCACCGTGGTCGCGAGTCAATTTCAAATTATTTAGTCCAAACACGATCTTAAATCAAGAAACCGAATTCCACTAATAGAACTCTTACATACAATGTAAGAATAAACTGAAAACGTTGCAGAAATGTTGCTAAAACAACACAAAGTAAGCCACGGGCTATGTAGATAAGTTGCGAACCTAATCTTAACTATGGCTATTGGACAGTCCTACTTTAAACTTCGACTTGGTCTGATGTTGAAATGTTTTCTGCATGTAAAATAACAGAAACTTCCAGAACAGAGGTGTATTGTAATGTTGTTAGTTAGTTTATTTCTCTAATTTAGTTTGTTCGATAAGTTTATGTTGAGTTTGCTTTTATATAAATAGGTACGTTTTGGTTTTAGTTTAGTTCAGTGGAAATTGACGTTGGCACTGTAATTAATTGAATTAAATCCAAGCCTTACTGAAATAAGTTAACTACCTAACTAATTTATTTATATTTTGTTTGATACTATACACAAACTTGTTTCGTTCTGCCTAGGTATTTCACTACAAGATAAATCAGAACAGATAAACAATGGTTGAACCATTACTTTAATGTGATTTTTAAACATAATTCTGTGATGGACTGTTTACGTATGGACTACTATGTTTAATGTGCTTCTCTATCACAATGGATCAATTGTAAAGTTAGATGTAAGTTTTTATAAATAAATAAATAACAACCGTCACCCATTCAAGATAAAGTGTTCCAAGCGCCACACATACGTTTTTCTCGTGCGTATTTTTTTTTTAGGCAATTGGTAAGGTTTAGGCACTTGTACCCGACGGGAATCGAACCCGCAACCTGCATTGCTATCGGGCCTTTGCCTGACGTGCCAGAGAGGCCGTCAAAGGAGGCGTATAGGAGTCGCAAAAAATTATAGAATAAACTGTATGGAGGTGCGGGCGACTTTTAGTCCATTTGCCCTGTATGAAATTGAAACTTATCTCTTAAGACAATGTTTGAAATCGCAAAACAGATTGTCTCATTTAAACTAAGTATACTTAGTAACTGTTGAAAGGTTTAATACATTTTCGTGACTCTAGCACTCTCTTTACAGGCTTGCAATCTATCACACGTCTAGACGCTATTAGCTTAGTCTTTGCATGCAGTTCGAAGTCTTATTCTATAAATCTAGATTCTGATGTTTGCACGATACTTTTAAAGTTTTCGTTTGAAAAATTGTACTTTTGAATTTTTGGTTAGTAGTCTGAAATGTATTTTATGACGGTTTGTAAATTTGGTTTCTAAGGGTAGAAGAAATACCAAATAGGTATTTTCTTTTCTTGTGTTTTTTCGCGACGACGATGGCCGGTGTGACCCGTTTGCCGAAAAATCGAGGTAATTATTTACAATGATTATCTACAACGACTCGATCTAGACCCGTGTTTCTAATAATAATGACAAAAATGTTCTTCTGTTTCTTAAGAAGATAATGAAGATTTTATTTTAAAATAAAATCTTCAGGGAAAGAAAGGGAACACTGCAGGGAAAACTTGTATTAAGAATAAAATATTTTTGTTCTATAATTAAATGCTTCCTTCGGAACTTAAACCTACGTTCGTTCAACGTGAACGTTGAACGAACGTAGGTTCACCTAACGTTCAGTATATTTTTAAGCAACAAAAGCATTTTATTCTTTCAACACAAGCACTTTAAGCCCCACTTGACTATACTGGAATAAATTACCTTGAAAACAATAAAATAAACATCGGTAATTCCTTTTGAAATGGGATCCTCATTTAATATTGAAACCCACTGCGCTATCCGCTTACCTCGCTGAAAATATCAAATTAAAGTCGAGAAACGAAAGCAATATAATCCTACACCGTTAAAACAACGGGCATATTCAAAAAAGGAAAATTAATGGTAACCAATAAACCGATCGCTATCGTATTTTGCTTTATACGTCCGTGCACCGATGCTCCGACTAACATCATAGTAATTGAAATGCAAAGAGCGTACGTTACCAACGTAATTACAGCTCACGGTGCGAACTGACGTACGCTTTGACAAACTGTTACGCAATTAGTAGCACGAGTTACGTAATAAGCCCTCCGGCGTAGGTTTTCTCGCGTCCTGAACGAAATTACCCATAGGGCGAAGCCATAACGCTGCGCGTGCAGTGCGACGACGAAGTCGCCGTTGGAAGCGGTTAAAAAATGGGAGTTAATCATAACGGATTTACTCCAAACTATCATATGAACGCGAACGTTTTAAAAACATTATTATAACCTTAATAAACCAGCTAATAACCGTAATTGGCTTTCTGTTTCTACTTCCTGTATGTATCTTGTATTATAGCTGTGAATTGTCCTTAATAAATAAATAAATAATAATAACCTCTTAATGCATAATAAACCGGTTTTTATTGTTCTAAACCGATTAATGTGACGAATGTTTTGAAAATGTTCCTCAAAAAAGCGGTTTAAAAATAAGGGTTTTGGATACGAAACCGAAATGAAATAGTAGATTGTATAACAAGGGAGCAAAATAGTATTTTTACGGCGAGGGCGTTACTTTGAATCACGAGCAAAGCGAGGAATAACGTAGAATTCTGAGCGCAGCGAGGGATTCAAAGTATACATCGCCCGAGGCAAAAATAATTTTCATCCCATCTATTCGAAAAGTGTCGCTTTGGTCCTCTATAAGTGCGACCAAAGTAGCTCTTTTCTGTTAAGATAAACAGCCGGGAGCAAAGTAAAACAGCCGGGAGCAAAATAAAACAGCCGGGAGCAAAGTAAATTTGAATTTGGAACATATGTATCATTCATAGAAATCAAACGTAAATTATATGAATTACTGGCTTACCACGGGGCTAGATGGCGCTGTGTGTTGTTCACAGAATTTATTTATTTTATTAGTTTCATTAGTGTCATTAGTTTCAGATTCATTAGTGTCATTAGTTTCATTAGTTTCATTAGTTTCATTAGTTTCGTTAGTTTCGCTAGTTTTGTTAGTTTCGTTAGTTTCGTTAGTTTCGTTAGTTTCGTTAGTTTCATTAGTTTCATTAGTTTCATTAGTTTCATTAGTTTCATTAGTTCCGTTAGTTCCGTTAGTTTCGCTAGTTTCGTTAGTTTCGTTAGTTTCGTTAGTTTCGTTAGTTTCGTTAGTTTCATTAGTTTCATTAGTTTCATGAGTTTCATTAGTTCATTAGTTTCATTAGTTCATTAGTTTCATTAGATTCATTAGTTTCATTTGTTTCATGAGTTTCATTAGTTTCATTAGTTTCATTAGTTTCATTAGTTTCATTAGTTTCATTAGTTTCATTAGTTTCATTAGTTTCATTAGTTTCATTAGTTTCATTAGTTTCATTAGTTTCATTAGTTTCATTAGTTTTATGAGTTTCATTAGTTCATTAGTTTCATGAGTTTCATTAGTTTCATGAGTTAAATTAGTTTTTATTAGTTCATTAGTTTCGTTAGTTTCGTTAGTTTCGTTAGTTTCGTTAGTTCCGTTAGTTTCGTTAGTTTCGTTAGTTTCATTTGTTTTATTTATTTTGCTTATTTTTTTAGTAGGTATTTATATGAAATTTTCACAGATGTATTTCTGTAGCCGCTATAACAACCAACAAATATTTATAGAGGGCTTCTGTATAATAAACGTGATATTAAAATTTTATACCCACCATTTTTGTTAAGTAAATAGGTATATTCACGAATTACGTAACACCATATCTTATTTATTTTCTCATAGAAGGGGATGAAAAGTAGAGTATATGACTCGAGAGCAAATTATTTTTGCCTCGGGCGATGTATACTTTGAATCCCTCGCTGCGCTCAGAATTCTACGTTAGAATCCCTCGCTACGCTCGGGATTCTATTCTAGAATTCCTCGCTTTGCTCGTGATTCAAAGTAACGCCCTCGCCGTAAAAATACTATTTTGCTCCCTTGTTATACAATCTACTATTGTAAAATAATAAATACGTAATTCGTGAATATACCTATTTACTTAAACAAAAATGTTGGGTATAAAAATTTAATATCACGTTTGTTATACAGAAGCCCTCTATAAATATTTGTTGGTTGTTATAGCGGCTACAGAAATACATCATCTGTGAAAATTTCATATAAATACCTACTAAAAAAATAAGCAAAATAAATAAAACAAATGAAACTAATGAAACTAATGAAACTAACGAAACTAACGAAACTAACGAAACTAACGAAACTAACGAAACTAACGAAACTAACGAAACTAACGAAACTAACGAAACTATCGAAACTAACGAAACTAACGAAACTAACGAAGCTAAAGAAACTAACGAAACTAACGAACTAATGAAACTCATGAAACTCATGAAACTCATGAAACTAATGAAACAAATGAAACTAATGAACTAATGAAACAAATGAAACTCATGAAACTAATGAAACTAATGAAACTCATGACCCTAATGAAACTAATGAAACTAATGAAATTAATGAAACTAATGAAACTCATGAAACAAATGAAACAAATGAAACAAATGAAACTAATGAAACTAATTAAACTAATTAAACTAATTAAACTAATTAAATTAATGAAACTAATGAAACTAATGAAATTAATGAAACTAATGAAACTAATGAAACTAACGAAACTAACGAAACAAACGAAACAAACGAAACTAATAAAACTCATGAAACTAATGAAACTAATGAAACAAATGAACCTAATGAAACAAATGAAAATAATGCACCTAATGAAACTAATGAAACTAATGAAACTAATGAAACTAATGAAACTAATGAACCTAATGAACCTAATGAAACTAATGAAACAAATGTAACTAATGAATCTAATGAAACAATGAAGCAAATGAAACTCATGAAACTAATGACACTAATGAAACTGAAACTAATGACACTAATGAAACTAATAAATTCTGTGAACAACACACAGTGCCATCTAGCCCCGTGGTAAGCGACTAAGCTTGTGTTACGGTGACTCAACACATAATATCAGCCTGTAATTCAACAGAAAAGAGCTACTTTGGTCGCACTTATAGAGGACCAAAGCGACACTTTTCGAATAGATGGGATGAAAAGATTTTTCGCCAAGTACATTATAACGTTTTTAAAATTTAACCGGTGTCCAATCCCAATCAATACACAAATGAGTTTTTTTTTTGCGACAACGTATCGAACCTGTTAAATGACGTCATTTTTGCGATGCAAAGTCGCATATTAATGTGACGTCGCCCTTAGTCTGCTACAAGACTAAAGTTGATAACATGTGTTTAGAAATATTACACGTAAAGAGAGCATAATTTGTGCCGGATTTGTAATTAGAGTAATTAATTTTGGGTGTATAAATTTATTGCAAACTAGATGGCTAAGTTTTAACGAGATAGGTAGCCTACCTAGGTATACGGGTAGTAGGTACACAAGCTTTTACTTTGAAATTTAGGTACACGATTTAGTTTGAAAATTAGATTGTTCCCTAATATGATCGCCCGGTGGTCATAATAATGTAGCAGAAACCGACAATACCTACCTAAAAGTTGGTAGGTATATGAACAAAGCTGAATAATTAGGTATATCCTTGGATACTGCAATAAGAAATTTCTTCTATTTACCTGCTTTAGTTGAAATCGCAAATCATCGCAAACCGCAAATGCAAAAAAAAATGTTAAATCGCAAATCGATTAATCAAACATGTATGTATCGCACAATGGTATGTTTTAGCAGCCAAAATGTTAAATTAATTTAAATTAAAATGATTAAATACGCACCTAAGTTAAAATTATAGCCTATTCTAGGAACGACGGTACAGAAAGTCATAACACATCATTTGCGCTTATTCAGTTCACTGAGTTTTCACTCGAATGACTTCATACTTGAATTAAAATTAAAATTTATTTTACATAAATAAATTACATTATAGGCGTTGGCGGTGCGTGGTACGTGCTTATTAATAAATATTGTACCAAATACGTTTTAAACCAACTAAGCAGAAAAGGGTTAAAATTATTAAGTTTTGGAAATCAAGGTTTTCTGTCTTTGAGTATTATAGTCAAATTTTGCCTTTAAAAACTGGCAATGCGCGGTTAAATAAGTCGGACTTAAATAAGTCCCGATACCGTGGGGATTTTAAAAAAACCTTTCTTATATAACAAGACATTTCCAGTTTTAATCGCGTGTTGATTACTTTTAGCATTGTTTCAACGTTCAACGTTTCGAGACCTTTACAGGTCCCTACTTCGGGATTGACTGAGATGTGATTGGTCATTCTAATGTATTAAAAGTTACAGTGAAAATACCGTCTTATCAAAATTTTAAAATTAAAAAGGTTTCAAAACGTTCTATTCATGTGTACGCAGACTCTAGATTTCTAAGATTAATATTTATTATTAACTATGCACAAATCACCTATACAACGGTGTGTTTTATTACTATGTGACTTCAGAAACGCGCCCATACATGAGAAGAAGGCACAAGAAACTTATGGGGGCTCTTCTTTAGGCGGGTCCACACAGAGCGAGCAGCCTCGCGAGGCTTTTGCCGCGCGAGGCAAAAGTCTCGCGAGGCTGCTCGCTCTGTGTGGACGCGCCTAGAGGCGCCTTAGAGCAAAATCAAAAGCCGACACTCGATGGCTCGCGCGCTCGGTCGCTCGCCCGCGGCAGCGCGCGCGCTTGCCTCGGCCGAGGCACGTCCACACTAACCGAGCTGCTTCGCGCGGCAAATGCCTCGCGAGGCTGCTCGCTCTGTGTGGACCCGCCTGGGTAATTTACGCTAAAAAAACGCTAATTGTGTCCTATTGTCTAGCAGCTGTTGTTGGCTAGGCCTGGACATATACTTCTGCTAGACAAAAGGACACCGTAAATATGTAGGTACCGGTTTCTTAAAATTATAATATATTTTGGTGTAACAAATAAACAATTAATCTACCTCTCCTGGACGTACACAATAGAACAGAACAACTAATGAACGATCCAACTTTAATAATAAAATAACAAACAGTCGAATTATTATTCAAATTTATTCATTCAAAATAATATTTAATTTGTTCATAATTAATTTTTAGGAGCACAAAATTGGGTTGTCATTAGCTGTTGCTATTTACGTGTTAAGCCAGGTAGTATTTACCTGAAGCGACCTGCTTATTATTCTGAAGTGTGCCCTTCTAAATGAATTTAATAATTTTTGAGTTATATCTATACTAATATTATAAAGAGGAAAGATTTGTATTTTATATGTGTGTGTGTGTGTGTCGTATGTTTGTAATGAATAAACTCAAAAACGACTAAACTGATTTCAAAAATTCATCACCATTAGAAAGGTACACTCACTACTACTCACTCGCTACTTTTGAACCCGATATTCCCACGATATCGGAAGTTACGCAAAACTGCGGGTAAAACCGCGGGACGCAGCTAGTCTTTTAGAAAATAGGTTGTTCGGTAGCCCGGGTCTAAAAGAATATGGCCACAGTATCCGGTTTCTTGATGGGAGGCTTCGGCGGTGGTTTATTAATAACCACTGGTATAACTCAACCGTCAAGCGGACTCGTCCGTGTTTCGATACGTTGGCTGGTGCAGCCATTAAGGAAGACGGGTCGGATCTTGTCCTGAAGTGAAGCTTATTATTCTAAAGTGTGCCCCTGAATATAATAATTGTTATCTTTATCTTTTAGAAAATAGGTGGTTCGCGTCCTTGTTAGCTCGGGTCTTAAAGAGTATGCCTACGATATACTCTGCCTGTCTTAAAAGGCAACCAAGAGGGGTTTCTTGATGGGGAGGTTTCGGCGGTAGTTTATTACCAACCACTGGTGTAACTGAACCCTCAAACGGACTCGGAAAGTGTTCCGACACACACTAATACTAAACAAAAAAGCATTATAGAAAAAGTCCAAGTGTGCAAATGACAGGTATACACAGCTTTGTCTTGAAAATAATGCTAGGTATGAGCCAAGCATTTACTAAATATTAAAAATTAAAAATAAGGGACCGTACTCAAAAGTTTATAAGACTTAACTAAGGTTTTCAGCATTTTACTCTTGAATCCAGACATTGAATCATGGAAGATGTCAACATCGGGACTCATGAAGTTAAGCTCATTGTATTTAGTGCAAGCTCTAGCAAAGTATTAATGCCGCCCAAGATTGGTTCTGGAATGTAGCAAGGAAAAGGTTTTAGTAACAGGGTGACGAGGGATCCTGGGAGGAAAAAATATGGGTTTAAAAAAAAAACCTACGGGGTCGAGATTTACACGGGTAAAACCGCGGAACCAAGCTAGTTATTCAATACGATTTACCTAGAAAGGGTACCTTTTAACAGGAAACCTTTCTAGGTATTGGTACCAATTCTGCACTTAGGTATTTAATTGGAAACTCATTTTGAAATTAAGTGGTTTTTCCAAGTAAATGTAATATTATTCAGGCGTAGTAACTAGTCTACCCGCTCGGTCTCTTTCTAAATACAGCGATATTAATGGAGGTGTTCAATTTCCAATAAATAGTGTTATTTTATTTTCAATAAAATATGACCGTAATAATGTCCAGGTTGCAGAACATCTAGGTTTCACAACTACTGATTAAATTATATTTTGTGCCTACTAGCAGAGACCCGCGGTTAAGTCTCGATTTCGCGGGATTTTGCAAAAACCATTAGTAGGTACCTCCACACTATAAAGATCACACTCTCCAAATTTTTCACTAGACAGGACTTGAACCTGCAACCTTACAAAACCGTTGCACTACTGCGCTATACAATTGCGCCACAAACTAGTCATGCAAGCTGTAAAAACATTGTTAATAAAATATACGGGTTTTTAATAGTTCAAAATTGGTTCCCCACCCATCAGGGGGTTCGAAATACCTACTTTGAACTGTTATTGTAATGAATCCTATCATCTTATTATACTCGTATTACACGTATCAAATCAATTAGTATTTCTTTTACAATACATAAGTTCGCTCAGTGATACGACGTCTAACTAAAAAAATGTTAGATCGCCCATTGCAATGGGTTTTATGTTTTTATTGAAATATTTTGCATTGACGATTTCACTATACTTCGATACATTTAGTTAGTGAAGACCGTTCATATTGAACAATTATTTGAAATAAATAGATGTTAACCGACACATGAGCACACGAATAGACAGACGGACGAAAACAAAATAATAATCAAACAGGATTCCATTTTATTTTCTCATTTAAAAGCAGGTAGATACGTAACGTAACCCTGAAAAGATCAAAAAGAGATTTTTTCCTTATAAATTGTTGTTTTTAAAAAGCCAACGTATACTCAACGTTACCCACATGCTTCACAAGTAACCCGACGAACCGTAGAAACGTATGTTGTACCTACAATGTTTGTAAAGTTAATTAAAATACCGTCCCGGCTCTGAATCATTATACGAATTTGTGTATAAAACAAATTTTAACTAAATTTGAGCTACATTTTATAATTTTAATTTTCGGTGTACTAAGTGTAGTAACCTTAACTTTAGAATTAAGAAGACAGTCTACCTTCTCTTAATCCATACAAAAGTAGTCGACTGTTTCCTCCCTGGACAAAGACATTAGGTAGAACAAATATGTTAATGCCATAATACCTAGGTATATCTGCCATGAATGTGCCCCTACTTTTTTTTTAAATTTTCTAATTAGAATAGAAATAAAATTCAGAATAAAAAAAATGAAAAAGATCAAAACGTAGGGGCATGGTCATGGCTGATATAGGACTTATCACATAAACATATATTTTCTGATATCTTTATCCAGGGAGGAAACAGTCTACGTTTGTAAAGTTTGCATGAAGAAAAGAGTAGGTAGACTATCCCCTTAATTTTAGAATTAAGTATGATTTGTGTTCAAATTTTGGGGATTTGAGGTGTATTTTGTGCTTGAATGATTTAAGACATATTACTGAAGACCGCAAACCGAGTTAATGAATACGAGGAAGGTTTCTTTAATGTTTTTAGGTCAATGGATTATATTTAACATTTATTTGTTATATTTTTGTTATTGGTAATATTTTATTTATTGAAACCAAAACTTATAAAACATAATGATTTTAAAATATAAATTAAAACGAAAACTGATTAAAATAAACTAACTAACTATTTAACATTTTATATCCTATTAGGTAGCTTAATAATTCATAGCGGATTTAACAAGGTACATTAAAATTTCTCAGATAAACTTAAAAAAAGGTATAATATTACATTTGGGACATGCAAGCCGATTTTTGTAACAAAAGTCTAAATATTTTCATACGAAAGTCAATAAAACGAACTAATGAAGTATATAGGATAGGTACAATTTCATTTTATTTGACAATCTCAGTTTCATTTTCCAACTAACATTATAAATGCAAAAGCTTAGATGTTTTTGTTGTTTTGGATGTTTGTCTGTCAATCATGCAAAAACTGTTGTTCGGATTAGGCCGTTATTTGGCAAACAGGTAGTTTATAATCTGAAATAACAAATGTAATACTTTTTATCCCGGTTTTTCCACGGCATTACCAATAAACAAATCACACTTATTGTGTTCAGTTTAAGCCTTTGGCATATCAAAGGCATCCCAGTGTGAAAACTTTACGAATTGTCATACAGTTACACGCTTTTAGCGATATCTGGGGAATCGCAGCTCTTAAACGTTTGAAATGGGTACTAAGCGGAACAAATTAATTGTGGGATAGTCAAATGTCTCGGGTGATAAAACTTAAGTGTAGGCAATGAAACTCTATGTAGGTCTATGTTTACTTTGAAAGGTTTTACAAGTTTGCACAGCCTTGAATATTGTGGTCACTATACAATTTCTAACTAAAAAATCTAAACATATTATAAATCCGTAGCGATAATAAAATCAAAAAAATTGACAGGTCGTCTCAAATTCAAAATTCAAGATCATTTATTCATTCAGACTAATGTAAATATTACAATTACATGGTCACTTTGACATGTCGACTTATGACTATGATTTTAGTTTGGTTTCGGAACGCGCCCTCCGGTAGCTAAACACAATAGAAATATTTTTTAAGACTTTGTCTGTTTGTTTGTTTCTGTTAATCTACTACTGTTGAAATACTGTTAAGCAGTTCAGAAACGTTGAGCGTTGAAACAATGCTGAAAGAAATAAATAAACACCGCGCGATTAAAACCAAAAAATGAGTAAATAAACATTATTATTTCGTTAATGATAGAACTTATACTTGAACTGAAAAGTAGGTACAATTTGTGTTTTTTTATTTTCCATACCTACACCTTCGTTCCAAAGGCCTGTTTTTAGTAATTCATAGGTACGTATTTGGAAAACCCTGAATCATATACGCAATTTAGAATTTCGCTGCGGTTGTTAGCTCGAAATATAGGTGAAAGCCACACACACACTTTTAGTATTAATATAGGTGCCCTAAAATAGAAACACCACCTGCAAAACTTTGATAAAACAGCAACAAACCCTACGTGTTCATTTTAATAAAATAATAAAGCTACGGTCACACAGTTCCACCGCGTCCCACACAATTACCCATACAACTCATTGTCAGTATCTAGGTTATCACTCCCTTACAAATGCCGTCATTCTGTCCCTCTTTTGCAACCGGCTTTGTACGCAAATATCATTGAATATTATGTAGGTATAATGTCACACGCGTTGATATAATTTGCATACAGAATTTATAAAAGAAACTTGCAACAGCATATCGTGGGGTTTTATTTACCCGTTTAAGTCTCGATCTCTTGAGGATTAGGGGGTAAAAAGTAACCTATGTTACTCCGCAGGGGGTTATTTTGTTTGAAAAGAAAAACGGGTTTTCATTCGTTTGTGTATTTTCTATTGTGGTTCTTTTGCGAATGAATGATAATTGTTTTATGTCTATGGATTCGAAGTTAGTTTATGGATTGTCCATAGTTTTTTTTTTTTTTAATAGTAGAGTCATATTAATGACTCTACTATTAAAAAAATGTACTGGCTCTTAGTAGAGTCTATAAATGTGAATTATCATCTGAAATCATCGATAGTTCGTTAGTTCGAAAAACCAAGAAATCCCGAGGTTTCTATCGAAATTATTAATTAAATATGTTTAGGTTTATTAGTGCAATACGTCAGTCGCAGTTTGTTATCACCAACCGGCATAGACTTCTTGATGAGCGTGCTATATCTTAGACCACATCGTCAATTACAATCTAATGTGATAGTGGTCTAACGCTCACCCTTTTAACTATAAACAATTACTTTCAGTTCCTGTTTTTAAATTACTTTTGTAAAAGTACCTCAAAGAAGTTTCAAAGCTTCGCATGTCAAAAACAAAGTATCTGAACTTCAAAACAAAAATCAAATAAGGCGAGTACGTGATCCGTCTCTGTTATTTTAAGGCTTTCCTACACTGTATCCCTACCATGAGTTTCAGTTGTCATTATAAAAACAAGCGAGTAATTTAATACGGATTTCTTTTGAGGTTCGGAAGCTTAAAAAGTGAACGATAGATAGATAGATAGATAAACGCTTTACTCCTTGCATAACTTTAAGTATAATACAGTCATATTAAATACATTAAGTATAGAAACACAAAAAGCTTAAAAATAGAACGTTGCACAAATGGGCGACTTTTGAAAGCGATTTCTACCTAAAAAGGCAAGGAATGCTTTTCTGCCTGCTTCGTACCATGGTCATACTATCTTTTATGAGCCTGTGACCAGTGCATAGGCCGATAATATAATAAATAAATAATAAATAAATAAATGGCACAGGCACATTCATTAAAAATAGTATGTTTTTAACACTAGTTAGTTTTGCTGGTGAATCGAAGACCTTGGCTTCCGACACCAGGAGAAGCCATTATTCCCTAGTAGAAGGTGATGATGGTAGTGGCAGTGGCGGTAGGGGTTCCTACCCTGTGCCACTTCTGGCATGATATTATAAATTAAATATGTTCCAAATAACGGATAAATATTTCTTGAAATAAGTAGACATTGTGTATTTACATAGCGACACAAACAAAACCAGAAACGAGTAGGTATAAGTTTATACCTTCTCAAATTTAGTTTAATTATTTAAAATTACAACAACATATGTCCATCTCTCAGGGATAACCCACTATTCTAAAAAAACATGTTTGTACTCGTATTGTCTAATGACAAAAAAGCTGTGGACGCTGTTTATAAAAACCATCCGTAAATTTAGTAACAGCCCTTGCGAAGCCGGGGCGGGTTGCTAGTAAATAGGCAATAATACCTTATTAAGACCCCAGTAAAATGTAGGCAACTGACGTCTGACACAACATGATATTTAACGTTAAACTTTGTCGAATAATAATCACACTCATGGTAGGGATACTAGAACGATAAAGCTACGATATCGTACGTGAAGTATCATAAAAAGTTTGCGACATGGTTACCAGAACATTTGGTTTTACAAGAGTAATCAAGAGAATGTTTTGTGGGCCTACATTTCTTTTTGATATTCTAAATTATTTGTGTTTAAAAGAAGTCTTAGAAGTGATAATAAGAAAAAGTTACGGATAAACCATTTGACAGTTACAGTCGCTAGTTTTAATTGCAATGGCAATTTATTTATTTGGAAACCTAAAATCAAAAACATAAAAACAGTGAAAAAACCGACCAAGTGCGAGTGGGACTCGCGCACGAAGGGTTCCGTACATTTTTGAGTTGAATGAAAGGAAAATTGCGATTTACGGTTTATGACGTATTAAAAAAAAACTACTAGCTAGATCTCGTTCAAACCAATTTTCGTTGGAAGTTTGCATGGTAATGCACATCATATATTTTTTTTTAGTTTTATCATTCTCTTATTTTAGAAGTTACAGGGGGGGGGGGGGACACACATTTTACCACTTTGGAAGTGTCTCTCGGCCAAACTATTCAGATTAGAAAATAATTAGTTATGGGCTCTCAAAGTTAAGAAAATAAAAAAATGTTGTCCGAAAGGTCAACTAAACATCATTCTAAAAAACGGGGCAATTGCGACATTCACGCACAAAGGGTTCCGTACCACTATCACAATTGGATACGGAACCCTAAAATGGTTTACATTTACAACAACCAATTTTTCAATTTTATAGGAAAATATAAAATATTTATCTTCGATTCTTACTCCCATCAAACGACCGAATCACTCAAAAAAAAAAAAAAAACCTTGGCACAAAGAAAATCTGAAACATAAAAGAAACTCTTTGGTAAGTAAGGCAGACTGGTATATTTGACAGATAGGGCAGCCATTTTGAATTCCATGACCAACTCGATTTGTCCTGACCAATCAGAAGCGACCTCACATTGTAGTACTAAACTCCTTGTTATTTTTGAAACACGTTTGTTGTATGGGAGCCCCTTTTAAAGAATTGTTTTATTTCGTTTTTAGTATTTGTTGTTGTAGCGGCAACCGAAATACATCTTCTGTGAAAATTTCAACCTTCTAGCTATTACGGTTCATGAGATACAGCCTGGTGACAGACGGACAGACGGACAGACGGACGGACGGACGGACGGACAGACAGACAGACAGACAGCGAAGTCTCAGTAATAGGGTCCCGTTTTTACCTTTAGGTACGGAACCCTAAAAATGATATTAGATACCTCAACATCATTTTTTAAGACCTATCCATAGGTTTGATGAAAAAATTTTTTTTGAGTTTCAGTTGTTAGTATGGTTGTTAGTATATATATTGTGGATACGGACGGACAGACGGACAGATGGACAGACGGACAGACGGACAGACGGACAGACGGACAGACGGACAGACGGACAGACGGACAGACGGACAGACGGACAGACGGACAGACGGACAAACGGACAGACGGACAGACGGACAGACGGACAGACGGACAGACGGACAGACGGACAGACGGACAGACGGACAGACGGACAGACGGACAGACGGACAGACGGACAGACGGACAGACGGACAGACGGACAGACGGACAGACGGACAGACGGACAGACGGACAGACGGACAGACGGACAGACGGACAGACGGACAGACGGACAGACGGACAGACGGACAGACGGACAGACGGACAGACGGATAGACGGACAGACGGACAGACGGACAGACGGACAGACGGACAGACGGACAGACGGACAGACGGACAGACGGACAGACAGACAGACATGACGAATCTATAAGGGTTCCGTTTTTTGCCATTTGGCTACGGAACCCTAAAAACGGAAAGCCAATAACAAGGTCTCACGAAAAATTAAAAAACAATATGGTGCAAGACTACTATAATGCATTTGTTAGTGATTGTATAATATCCATGATTGCGAAAATGATGCAAAAGCAAAAAAATATATAAAAATCAAGTACCTACTATTATTAGCAACAGAGTTAGTAGATATTTCTTCTGTATTCGCGATGTTCTATTAAAATAAAATACCTTTTTCAGTTTCAATCGCGTGGTGTTTATTACTTTTAGCATTGTTTCGCATTGCAACGCTCAACGTTTACAGGTCCCTTCTTTAGGATTGACTGAAAATCCTGATTAATGAGGCTTAATCAGGAAAACGTCTTTCATTTCAACGTAGTTAGTTTTAAAATTAGAGCATAGTTTTTAAATCATTTGTTAAATAATGCCTATATGCATGTTTTGATACAAGAGCGGATGTAATTAGGTATCTTTCTGAGACCTCCAACTATCAGAAACAGCTGATTTTCAAGTCAACATTTTCGGAAACTAATTCTATTTTCCAAAAGTCGTGGAACAGAAAGTTGTTCGCCTAGACGAGTAGAACAACGTTTATCCAACATCCTGTATATTAATTAATAAACTTCAATTGAATTATTTATTTACATGTTGCATTTTACAGTCAAGTGTTCTGTAACTTTAGCATTCCTCAAATAAGATTTTCCTTAAAAATAATAACAAAAGTAACTCTAATTTTTCATTGTCCACAGATCTAACCAAACAAAAGTGCTCAATCAAAAGAAGTGTAAAAATGCGTTGTTTGAAGCCCAAACGGACTTAAATGCAGTGTAGTAAAAAAGATGAGTTAAAGTGATTTAGTGACTGTAAAAATGGCGATGGTTATATCACAAACAACTAAAGCTGCTATAGGAGGGTTTTTAGCGCTTATGATTCTTGGAGCTGTGCTGGTGGTCGGGGCTGCGTTCGGTTGGTTTGACCCGAGGAGAGAAGATGAAGATTCGCCAGCGAAAGTCAGCGCAAGATTGCAAGGGAGGACGTCTTTTGTTACTCATAGAGCGGTAAGTGATATACTATTAAATATATAAATAAATAATAAATAAATTCTGTGAACAACACACAGCGCCATCTAGCCCCGTGGTAAGCGACTAAGCTTGTGTTACGGTGACTAAACAACGAATATAATACTTATATTTATTTTTCTTTTGTAAATACATACATATTATACATAGAGGGACACCCAGACCAGCCACAAATATTTATTCAATAAGCATAAATACTTGCACCCGGCGGGAATCGAACCCTGCATTGCAGTCGCGCTTTCGCACGACGCGCCACAGAGGTCGTCTATCATATGATTCAACCACGTAAGTTCCGATTCCATTGGAATATCGGGATCAAAAGTAGCGTAGGTTACTCCTTAATAATGTAGCTTTCTATTGGTGAAATATTTTTTGGAATCGGTTAAGTGACATAGTTACATTTTCCCGGGTCTTTATCGCGTATTATTATTTATTTTGTTACCTCGACGTTTCTTATAAAGTAACAACTGTGTAAGAATGTAACTAGGTATGGTAACAGATCGTGTGAATTTAAAAAGTACACACGATTTGTTTGTATCGGTTAAGTGGTTTCAGATATTACCCGAAAAATACATTCATGCATGTGACCAACGTTACCTCTTTATAATATTAAGTTTAGAAGTATAGATAGATGGAATATAGAAGTGAGGCGATAGTTAGATCGCCTCACTTAAATTAAGTGACTTTTTATTCGCAAGATGTGGTAGGTGGCGCCGTTTTGGTAATTTTTTTCGTAAGTAAAAATAAATTAATGCACGGTATGCCAGCAGTTAGTCACTTTCCTTGCTATTATAAAATGAGTTTTTAGGCCAGACCTGGTTTAAACCACGATTTAGGCATACTAAATCATGGTTTAAACCAGGTTTGGCACTGACATAGCATGGCTAGATTTTATTTCATTTGCGGTAAAATACTTACAGCAACCGACATGCCTTAAAACAACATCCAACGAAACCCGTAGTTTACGTAACACAATATTTAGATTACAAAAAATGATAACGATAATGAAAACCCAACCGTGTTACACTTTAAAAGTTAAAATTTCGTATGCTGACCGCAATATGGCTACCCAGTTTCGAATGAAAGCAAATTTTAATTAACATAAAACGTGGAGGAATATAAAAATGTTTGGTGGGAACTGACGATGTTCGGTAGATGAGACGCAATACGGTCTTTCAAATTAATTTTCTTTGAAATTATATTATTTTTACCTAAAGGCTCTTACACAATATGCTGGCGACACTGTTGGAGATATTTTTAACATACCGGTATGACTATACTGAATGTTCCCAGGTATTAAGCCGAAAGGGAGTTGTTCTAGAGGTCTAGGCGAACGACTTTTGTTCTACAATCTCCTCGGAACATCCTGTATACCGGTATTAAAAAAAAACTTTATTTTTTGTATTTATTTATTGTCCTGTGGGTGGCCTGATAATGCGACATACATAAGTAGACGTTGCATACACCGCCGACCGCCGTTTATCCTCAAACTGAACAACTTGGCTTGTACTATGGGTATTAGACAACTGATATCTACACATAAAAAATACAAAGTAAAAGTTGCCGCATATAGCCCATTGATAAGGGTAGGATCATTTTAAAGAACGTTGTGAGGAGCCTTTGTCCAGCACAAATATGTCTATAACTGATCCAAGATGGTGGCTCTTGGGAATGGGCTGATGTACAGCGGAACCCTTCATTTTTGCCTTAATGTTGGATGCAGTTGGGCACATATCTATATCTACATATCTATATCTATAACTGATCCCGGATGGTGGCTCCTGGGAGTGGCCTGACGGTACAGCGGAACCCTTCATTTTTAACTTAACGTTGGATACAGTTGGGGACATATCTATATCTATAACTGATCCCGGATGGTGGCTCCTGGGAGTGGCCTGACGGTACAGCGGAACCCTTCATTTATGCCTTAACGTTGGATGCAGTTGGGGACATATCTATATCTATAATTGATCCCGAAAGGTGGCTGTTGGGAGTGGCCTGGCGGTACAGCGGAACCCTTAGTTTATGCCTTAACGTTGGAGACAGTTGGGGACATATCTATATCTACGTATAACATATCTATATAATATGTAGATCAGTTGCGGTATGACGACCTCAGTGGCGCGTCGGGGGAAGGCCCGACTGCAATGCAGGAGGTTGCGGGTTTTATTCGTGCCGGGTGCAAGTATTTATGCTTAAAAATAAATAGTATATGTAGTAGTAATAATATGTATCTGGTCTGGGTGTTTTCTATGTATCATATTATGTATGTATTTACAAAAAAAAGAGGAAAATATGTAGTATTTCCGTTGTCTAGTACCCATAGTACAAGCCTAGTGCTTAGTTTGGGGCTAGATTGCTCTGTGTGTAACGTCGTGCAATATTTATTTAGTTGTTGTAGGAGTTGTCCAGCACAAAATGTCCGTCCAAGAAGACGACGATGATGAATATAAATAAATTGATTTGGGTACATGAAAATGAATAGGGTTTAATATTTAATGCTTCCCAATTACCGTTTAGAGGAAACCATTTTATTTAACTGTTATTGAAACTGTTTGAGTTAAATGGGTTTAAAGGTTTATAGTAGGTACGTACTTACTAGAATTTAATTTTTGTTCAAAAATAAATAAGTTGATATTATTTTCGAGGGAGGTTTCGGCCTCAATATAAACAAAATTGTAATGTTTACACTTCCCTACTACAATGACTTGCCAGCTGCGGAAAATAGGCTAAGATATAACATAAACTTGACATTGAACACTATATCTTGTTACAATAAGAAGTTCAATGTTATTGACATCAATAATATTATTAGTAATAATTATTATTTGACGAAGGGTAAGCATAAGCTTTCAGATTATATTAAAAGACAAGTAGCCATTTCGCTACATTATTTTTTTAAAACTACAGCCAATAACTTGGCTACCCAAAATGCTTCCATTGAGCATTGTAACCGACTTCAACATAATAATTTGACACTGGGTAATTGTTCATATCCACCTAATTTAAATTAACTTCTAAGACAAAAGAGGCACGCTCTTGCATTAAACCCAATGACATAAATGTTAGTTTGTCTAAATTAGATTCTGCGACAATGGAGGTATCCTCTAGCTGTAATAGTCAACTTTTAATTGCGCTATCCGATGAGTCGAATAATCATAATTACCTTAATAATTGCCCTCAAATAAAAAAATGTAAAATAAACTATGTAAGTAATATCAACCTGGTGCATCAGAATATCCGTGGCTTTGCAGAGGGCAAAAGACTAACACTGGAACTGTTATGAACTCTGAAAATATTGATATTGTGTGCTTAACTGAGCATCACCTCCGGGCTCACGAGCTCATGTTCAGTTTCAGCAATCACCAGGTTGGCAGCTCATTCTGCAGGGTAAATACGAAGCAAGGAGGTTCTCTTATTTTATTGAATAAACAGTTAAAATATAAAGAAAGAAAAGATATCGTATCTATGTCTGTAGAATGTGTAAATGAAATAGCTTGTGTAGAACTGGAGCAGTTAATAATAGCATGTGTGTACAGACGACCAAAGCGGTACAATTTTAATAAATTTATTGACATATTAGATGCAATGTTAGCAAAACTTACAAAATCAAAAAAGCAATTGATTGTATGTGGGGATTTTAATGTTGATTTACTTAAAGTATCTTCTTTCTCCACTATACTTTTAAATTTGTCTCAATCACACAAACTAACTAATTTGTTTCTGGAGCCTACCAGAACCACTGAAACTACTGCAACCTGCATAGATAACATCTTCATATCCGAAGATGTTACTGCTATTAGCAAATCTGTTATAAACAAATTGCAATCAGATCATAGTGGCCAGTTAGTCAATTTTGTAATAGTAAAAAAACCTATACCCAAAAGAAAAATATCATATGTGCCAGTAACTGCCGTTCGACTAGAGAAACTTAAATTGAATTTGGCTAACGTCATGCCATTTCTACCATGTGATATGGATGCAAACATATTATACAACAACTTTTTTTCGGTTCTTAACGAACAATTTCAATCTATTTTCACGTCCAGATCAATGGTGGTATCAGGCAAGCGTGAGTTCAGTGACTGGGCCACGGTCGGCATTCATAGAAGCAGACGAAAACTTTACGAGTTGTACGCAGAGAGACAGTTTCATACTTCAGAGGAGTTTAGAGCTTACGTTAAAAATTACTCAAAGATATTTAAAAGAGTTTGTATACTAGCGAAGTCCTTACACATTAAATCTACAATACAGAATAGTAATGATAAAATTAAAGCCACTTGGAAAATAATAAATGCTGAAACTGGTAAAGTCTTTAACAAAAATATTGATTTTAAGTTGGACATTGGCGGAAGGATGACAAACACTGACCAAGATGTTGCGAATGAGTTTGAGAATTTTTTCACTAATGTGCCTACTACTCTGACAAAAGCCCTAAACTCTTCTACCCCCATTGCTAAATCTCTTTTAGAAGCAAATGTACCTGAATGTAGTAAAGCGTTTAAATTCAAATATGTTAAAAAACATGATATTTTAGTAATTTTTAAACAAATCAATGTAAAGAAAACTAAAGACTTATGGGGGATTTCTGTTCCTATTGTTAAATCCTTGATAGAAGTTATTGTTCCTGAGCTTGTTATTATATTCAATAGATGCATAGATTGTGGCGTGTTTCCTGATCAAATGAAATTTAGTAAAGTAATTCCATTATTTAAATCCGGTAGTACATCGGACCCCTCTAATTTTAGACCCATATCAGTACTACCTACATTAAGCAAAATTTTTGAAAAAATTATATTGAACCAGCTACTAAAGCATTTTGATGACAACAATATTTTACACAATAAACAGTTCGGTTTTAGTAAGGGTCGCTCGACTACTGATGCGGGCATTGCATTAATTGAAAACATATTTGATGCTTGGGAGGAGTCGCATGATGCATATGGCGTATTCTGTGACCTCTCCAAAGCGTTCGATTGTGTTCGACATGATACTTTGATCATGAAGCTACGACACTACGGTATCGGGGACGGCGCATTGGATCTTCTTTCTTCTTACCTAAGTGATAGGATTCAGTGTGTCGACATTAACGGTAAACGTTCCCCTGGATCACCTGTAACTTTAGGAGTTCCTCAAGGATCCATATTGGGACCTTTTTTATTTCTAGTATATATTAACGACTTACCTTTCCTCGTGAAGGAAAATCATGGGATAGTATTGTTCGCAGATGATACCTAATTGGTATTTAAAGTAAAAAGACGACAATCTAATATTGACGACGTGAACAATGCTCTCCCTAGATTAGTATATTGGTTTAATGTTAATAATATGCTACTAAATGGATCTAAAACTAAATGTATTCGATTCACACTACCAAATGTAAAACAAGTTAAAACTACTGTAAAAATTGATAATGAGGAGATCGAAATAGTCGATAAAGCTGTCTTTCTGGGTATAACTTTAGACGCTAAGCTTCAATGGGGCCCACACGTGGAAGCTCTGTCCAAAAGGCTTAGTTCCGCAGCTTACGCAGTTAAGAAAATCCGGGAATACACAGATGTTGAGACAGCCCGCCTAGTCTACTTCAGTTACTTTCACAGCATCATGTCATATGGTATCCTGCTGTGGGGGTGTGCTGCTGACATAGAAACCATTTTTGTTTTGCAAAAGAGAGCGGTGCGAGCTATCTACAAAATGGGCCCCAGGGAATCGCTTGAAGAAAAGTTTAAAGAGATAAACATTTTAACTGTTTACTCTCAATACATTTATGAAAATCTGCTATACGTACATAAGAATAAATTAAGTAAATTTCACAAATACAGTGATGTCCGTAAGGTTAATTTGAGACACAAGGATGATCTGACTGTGCCCTATAGTAGGCTCCAGAAAATAAGTAAGTCGTTCTGTAGCACAAGTGTACTTTATTATAATAAACTACCTAAAGACGTATGTGACATGTCCATTACAAGATTCAAAAAATATATTAAACTTAAATTGTGTAATAAGGCGTACTATAGCACGTCAAAATATTTTGATGAAAAGAATCCATGGACATGATTGTTAACTGCTCCTGTTCAAATTACAAATATATGTAATATGACTATTGTAATATAAAACATGATAAAAAAAATAATTGAAAAAAAACCCCATGAGTTTCTTGTGGTTTCTTCTCATCGGAGGGCGCGTTCCGAAACCACAGTAAAATAAAATCTCGACGTTTCAAAACGTACGTATGTGTGTACACACACGATCTAAATGAATAAATGATTTGATTTGATTTGTGGCTTTTTATAACCACCCATCGACTTCAGTAGTATCGTCAATCGGATTTGTCCGTTGAATGATACAGTCACTAAGGAAGATAGGCTGGATATGAGTCTACTGCCTAATTTTACTTGTAACTAACAAGTTTAAAATAAATCTATGTGATCGTTCTACATCATCGTATCATCACTTTTCATTTTGTAACATAATGATCAAACATATACCGATTAATTTTATTTTATTATAAAAAGAGTCACAACAATGAGACATGATGGTTGCATGACTGTATGTCAGATCCTAAGTTATTTGAATGGTAATGTGGAAGGTTAGGAAGGCGCACAGTTAGTCCCATTGTTATCTGTGATAGCAGTAGATAAGTCAAGTTAGAGGCCTTAGGGCGATCTGAGAACTCTAACACTATTTAAGTGATTCACACAACTGTACGAAAAGAATCAGTTATATTATGATTATTGATTATGAAGAAGTTATTATAATTATTATTTTTATTTTATGGGTTATTGTTATTTATTGGTTTTTTGTGCAAATAAAGCATTCATTCATCCATATAATTATGTACCTACCTATAGTAAAATCTTTTAAAAATTACTTTTATGAGCCAATCTATATCTATACTTACTAATATTATAAAGAGGTAACGTTGGTAACATGTATGTATGTTATGTATGTATATTGGGGGTAATCTTCGGAACCACTGGACCGATTCCAAAAATTCTTTCACTAATAGAAAGCTACATTATCAGGGAGTAACATAGGCTATAATTTATTTTGAAAAAAAAATAGGGATCCGTAAGAAAATTGCAATATTGTAACCAAAGGTAGAAAACTCAAAATAAAAAATAGCGTGCGCAGCAAAAACTGTTGATATTAGAACAAAATAATGTACTACAGGTTTGTAGTTCTTATAAATATCTACCAAAAAGTCCGCGATGTAACATATCCAATTATTATAGTTAACTCACAATAACAAGTCCCGTAAGTCGCGTAAGTCCCGTTCGCCCGGAATTTTCCTAAAACCCTTTCTTATTGGATACTACACAGTACACACCACAAGAAACACTTTCTCCAAATTTAAAATTGCGTTGATATATAGTTCAGTCAGTCAGTCAATCAATCAAACAGTCATGCAAAAGCCATGTCTTTGAATTTTATTTGTAGGTATAATTGAATTTTGTAAACCACGAAACCAAATGGAATCGGAACCTGCCGAAACCTGACGAATTTTAGGCAATACTTAAAATAAAGGAAAGATAGGTAAGTAGGTCAAAAAGTCTGTACTTTGACGCAAATCAAAAAAATAAGTCTGATAAGGCAGTAAAACAAGTATTATAATAGGTCTCTTTAGGTTTCGCGATGTTGGAATGAAATTAAACTTAACTTAAAATAATAGTTAGTAAAATGTATGTCATTCTGTCTGTTTCTCTGTTTTTTATATGTTTATATGTACTTACCCGATTAAATTTGATTTTTACTACCGGGTACTTCAATAGGTATACCTACTCTATTTAAAATAATTTATAAGGCAAAACAACGTTTGCCGGGTCAGCTATTTATAATATCATTAAAGTTTTATAATATAGATGGTTTACGACATCCCTCGCTACTTCGTTAATTGCTCACTTGAAAGGAACACTATATTTTGTGCGAATAATTAAAACTAATTTCCCATTTTACTTCGACACGCAAAATGACTATTAATACTGCGTCACTAATGGCGATTTGATATTTATGGTATTTTCATTTCTAATCATTGTACCTACTTAATGGCCTGTTTACAAAATTTGAAAAAGTACTGGAGCCTTATTTTTGAATCGCTTGTGCCACTTCGAGCGATTTCAATATGTCGATATTTAAATATATCGCTCAATATCGGACTCTTGTGGCGTTGCGATCGTGGGATTCACATAGAAAAAATACTTACATCGAACCTTAATATGTAGAAATCGAGCTATTTAAATCGCTCGAAGTGGCACTAGTGATTCAAAAATACAGCCCCTGTTTACACTCCGTGTTTTTGTTTTAAGAGGATATTCTCCATTCTCTTTCTCCATACAAACGTAGTTTACATTTTCCTCCCTGGATAAAGACATTAGAGCAAATATGTTTATGCCATAAAACCTATATCTGTCATGACAAAGCATCTACCTTTTATTTTTTTTTATTTTCTAATTAAAATATTAATAAAAAATAAAAAAATAAAATGGTAGATGCATAGTCATGCATGACAGATATAAGTTTTATGGCGTAAACATATTTGCTCTAATGTCTTTATCCAGGGAGGAAAATGTAAACTACGTTTGTATGGAGAAAGAGAATGGAGACTATCCTCTTAATTGCTCTGGGCAGGTTTTTGAATATTAATTTTTCTTTTAAAATATTTCTAGACTTTTTTATATTGAAGTAGGTATAAGGTAACAAGAACTATCTATTGTCCTTTAAGAATATTGATCCGGAATATACAATGTTGAACAATCTACTTCAGCCCAGGAAAATTTAACTATGGGATGTTTGTAACGACTCTCAATATTTTTTGCATTAGGTACCTACATCTATTTTTTTGGAAATTCCCTATAAAACTATTTAATTTTATCTCAGTTTGTGAAATAGTAGAAACACCTGCAAGAATGAAACATAACATGAATAATTTTGAGATTTTAGGTTTTTTTTTATACTCGTAATCCTACTCTAAAGTGTGGCGGACGCCCACAGAATCAACTAGATGGCGTTACTAGTATGAAATCCTGAATCGCGCTATTAACATTCTTTCCGAGATAAGCTCATATACAACTCCCGATAGGACATCGTCGGGCCGCGGCCTACCGGGCAAAACCACCTGCCCGGTGGAAGATCTTCCCTTTGGAGGTACACACAATCTCGTACCCCCAAATTGGTGACCCCGACGTGATCAAGAGCGCAACCTTCGCCGACATCCCCTCCCCGCATACTCCCCGCACCACCGCACTAGCTTTTTTTAAAGAAACCCACACATCACAAATAACAGACCATCTAAATTGTATGTCTCTAGAATTAGCGATTTTGGCTGTGCGTGATACCTCAATAGGTCAGTCAGTCGGTGAATCAGTCAATCAATCAATTCAATTTTGCTGGCTCACGGGATCCTGGCCTTCCGAGGCCAAGATCCTTTGACGGTAATGGCGTTTGGACCTTGAATTTCATAATGAATAAATAACATTAAGTTAAAAGGAAAACTAATAATGCTGAGTATCTTTTATGAGTTAACAAATAAGCACCTAAAAATCGATCACCCAAAAAAAAACAATAATTATTTAGTTAAATCTACGAAACCTAATAAAAAGATATTAGATTAGATTATTTTTAACCCCCGACCGAAAAAGAGGGGTGTTATAAGTTTGACGTGTCTGTGTGTCTGTCTGTCTGTCTGTCTGTCTGTCTGTCTGTCTGTGTATCTGTCTGTGGCATCGTAGCTCACGAACGGATGAACCGATTTGAATTTAGTTTTTTTTGTTTAATAGGTGTCTTTTGCGCGAGTGTTCTTAGCTATGTTTGATGAAAATCGGTTCAGCTGTTCATAATATATGTTGGTTGAAGCTCGGAAATAAAAACCGAATGTTTTCAAACATGCCCGAGTGGGATATCAAATAAAAGAGCATGACTTTTGTGACAACAATAAGCATGTTTCATCAAAATCGCTTTTACAAAAAGGGTGAAATAAAAAAATTAAATTAAAAATTTAAAAAACCCCCGACTTAAAAAATCTTCAAAGTTAAAACAAAACTAAACTTTAAAAAGGCAAAAATAATAAGCCGAAAACAAATTTCATGTCTCTGAGTAGGTATGTGGTACCTAACGTTCCCGCGTTGGGGGACGCGGGAATGTGTCACAGAAGTTGATGGTTACCGACCCGTGCTTATAGTACCGTGTCCCCCGACGCGGGAACGTAAGGTACCACATACTTACTCAGAGACATGAAATTTGTTTTCGGCTAATTATTTTTGCCTTTTTAAAGTTTAGTTTTGTTTTAACTTTAAAGATTTTTTAAGTCGGGGGTTTTTTAAATTTTTAATTTAATTATGGAACGTTGATTATGAATATGCGGTCTTTCTTCTTCTAGTCTCTTATTAAGACTAGTCAAGTTCTAAGTTATAAGTGGTAAATCCTTCTATACCGATGTTAGCACAAAATATGTTTCTAAGTGAAAATCAAAGGAAAATGCCATGGCAATTACCTTTAATGACCAATATTACCAACATAATGCTTTGGAAATACATCCCTCAAAGACTCGAAAACAAAACACGATATTTCTACAAAAACTGCTTATGTTAGATAATGATGAAGCTCTTTTTTCACGAGAACGCGTGTATTCAACCACGAAATATAATACTAATGAAGTAGCGTACATATAATACACTAGCAGATTCCCGCGGTTTCACCCGCGTAAGTCCCGATCCCGTGGGAATATCGGGATTAAAAGCTTATGTTACTCAGGGTGAATGTAGCTTTCTAATGGTGAAAGAATTTTTGAAATCGGTCCAGTAGTTTCGGAGATTACCCTCAATATACATACATACATACATGTTACCAACGTTACCTCTTAATAATATTAAGTATAGATACATAACAGAATAACATAATTATGTAAATATACAATTACGGATAAGTGGAGGCAAATTTAAGTGTGTTATTTAATTCTACTGTTACATAATAAGTAGCTTTCTGCTTTGAGTAAACTGTTAGACGATATTTCATAATTATTATCTACTATACCATAACTAGGTTCAATTAATATGACTTTAAGGTACAGCGAAATACAAATGTTTGTAGATTAATTATCCTTAGCGGGAATCGAAGCAGCGACCTTTTGCGTCCCAGAAAGTCACGTCCCTTTAACCCTGTGCGTGCAACAACGTTTTCATAATTCGGGGAATGCTCATATGACTGTATATTAATCATTTCTGTGACGCAAGTAATTTAGGTAAAGTTATTATTCGTTCAAACATTTACAAAAGCGTCAATTAAGAAATAGGAACGAGGTCTAGACATTTTGTTTAATGATAGTTTCTAAATTAATTTCAAACTTTTGAAAGAAATAGACATGTGTCGTTTTATTTTAAAAATTCACTGTAAAAGATATCACTGGTAGATACAGTTAGGCAATTCAAATCATAGGTAGATTATATACGACCTTGGATTGCCTAAGTATTGAAAATCACTTAGGTTACCTATTCGTGGTTCAGGTAGTGAAATTCAAAATTAATAAACATGAAGTCCTCGGTTTAACCTTTGATCCAAATGAATAAATATTTGGATTCTACGCTATTGCCCGGTAAAGTTTAGACATAAAGTTAGGTGTATATTATTTTACCTATGGATAATATATGTACTTGAAAATTTTTCGCTTTTAATCGCGTGGTGTTTATTACTTTTAGCATTGTTTCAACGCGACCTTTACTAGTGCCTTCTTTAGGATTGACTGAGATGTGATTTTATTTGTCATTTCAATGTACAAAAAAAATACAGTGAAACTACATGTAAAATTTGCATTACGCAAGATGCCCAAGCGACTTTTACGGCCGATGTGTTTGGTTAGTATGACGTATTTTGGCGCAAGTTGCATACAAGACTTGCCCGATGAAATCTCGGCTTTAGCGCAAAGTGGACTCGCCCATATTCTGAAACGTAGGCCAGAAAAGCCAATAAATATGTACAATGGCAATGCCGTAATCGGTATTTTCCAAGATAAACCTACTTTTGTAGTCTAGATACAAAACGAAACCAACCATATTTTTCCTAAAAAGAACATTATTTTTCACAGTTTCTGGCACAGTCCTGGATCACGCGTGCAAAACAATTTCCACGATATTACCTCACGTAGGAAGCAACTTCTGTGTGTATCTATCCTATTGTTTATACAACAAAATGTACCAATTACTTTAAGGGTTACAGCGTATCTGTTGTCCTAGGTGAACGATGTTATGCGACATAAGCGATGCGACGCGAGATAATGGCGACTATACATCTGATTGACCGACAGATTCACGCGACAACGTAGGCCACAATCAAAAGTAATAGAACCAATTGACTGCTCATAAGTATATGTATAGATAGGTAACGCATCGGCCAATTACAGAGATTTAATTATTCCCTTACCCCCTGTCCGCAATGGTGAGTTGTAGACACAACCTCAACATTCCGGACAGGGGGTGAAGTATGTAGAAAAAATAGCGGTATTAGCAGTCAATGTTTGTATTGTCTTTGGCCACAATCAGTACAAAAACTTTTTTTTGGTATATTCGCGTCTCGTTGCCGTGTTTGTCTTCACCTAGGACAACGGATTAGCTTCCAAAGGTAGATTTCCTTTCGACAGTAAATAATTTATTGCTGACAAATATCTAGTGGCGGGTACTTGTTTGAAGTTTGTATTGAGTAGGTAATTGGTTGAAATATCAAAGGTCGAGCTGTTCAAATCGAATTATATGAAGTACTGGTACGGGTTTCGAGCTCATAATTTGAAGTTTCCAATATTTTGCTTGGTTTATTCGGAGCGGTTATTGCAGAACGGTATTCAGTTCATTAAATGTTATAATATTGTTGTTTAAAACTGGTTGTGTCTTTTTTTTGCTCTTTCTCTTTTTGACTTAATATCTATTGTAAAACCTCGGTAGGTGAAACCTTCTCGGAGCACTTCTAGGAGTTTAAATTACTTTCGGGCACTTCTAGGAGTTTAAATTCACAAGCAGATTTCCGCGATTTAACCGCGTAAGTCCCGATCCCGTAGGAATATCAGGATCAAAAGTAGCCTATGCTCCTCGATAATGTAGCTTTCTTTTGGCGAAAGCATTTTTGAATCGGTCCATCTGTTTCGGAGATAAAACCCAATATAGGTACGTACAAACATACATACACGTTACCAACGTAACCTCTTTATAATATTAGTCTAAATTACACCTTCACGGTATATGTGACGATATTAAGTAAATAAGTAAGTTAATTTATGTATATGCCTAGCCTACCTAATATCATGGTGTCCCACAACACAATGTCAATAATCCAAGCTCAAAGTGACTTGGTTAACCTTCTTTAACCTAATTAGGGTATCAAATCGACTATGTTTACCATTTTTCATGTTAATGTTTGAGAATACTATTAGTAGGTCGATATGTATGTAATCAAAATTAACTTTTGGTTAACTAGGTTTGGTAAATATTTGATTGAAGTAATTTTGTTTGGTAGGTACTGAATGGATATTTTTATGTTATGGTTTCTGCTTTTCAGGCGAGGGTTTTTAGCTTTGATATCTTTAAAAAAAACTGTGAACAACACACAGCACCATCTAGCCCCGTGGTAAGCTACTGAACTTGTGTTACGGTGACTAGACAACGAATAAAATAAATAAATATATACTAAATAAAAATAAATACTTAGATTTATTTATCTTTTGTATATACCTACGTAAAGTTATGTTACTCTTGGGTTAGTGAATTCCTCATGTCTATGAATGTTATTCTCTGTCCATGTATATGGTCTCGTTTATATGTTTTAACCCCTTACTTATAAACTATACGACTAACTTTATGTAAGGTTTGTCTTTTACTGTGACATGAAGTTTCAAAGTTAACAAACTGTGACAAACGTTTTATAAACTTTATTAACTACTCTGTAAAAGAATAATATTTAGTTTTTAGTCCCGACACCTGACTAGTGTTATAACACAGCGTGCATTGTGCAGCTTGCAAAGAGCACCACCCTCCCACCGCTCTATGCATGCGGCAGAAATATGCTTTAGTGTTAGTGACACCAATCATCAGTCTTCGCTCGGTCGCGCTAGCCTGTGGGCGTGTGCGCTGCTTTATTTTACGTGTTTAACTACCGAATATTATAGTTCGATTGCGCACTAGTATGTGTTATTTTTTAATCCATGAATAATGGATAACACGACGAAAAACATTATAGTAAATGAACTTTTGACGTTTATACAAAATCGTATAAATGACTTGGACGAAGTAAATATTATACGGATATGTTTGACAACGTACACTGACTCGGATATTGAGGGAGCTAAAAAATTACTGTTTGGCTCCATACCCGACAACACCTCACGATGCGTGACAAGAAAGGGTGAAGACAAAAATAAGAAGAATCTACAGGATATCATTAAGTTGATGAAGGAATCTGAGCCTGACACACAGCCGGTTTTCGTGGCGCAGAACTTGCATCGCCTACGGCCCGTTACGTTTGACCACGTGGATGTCACACGTTTTCTACAGGACATTATAGTGCTAAAAGCCGAATTATCTAGCCTACGTGCAGATGTGATTTCAAAAACAGAATTCGAGAAATTGTGTTCTATGATGGAAAACTGCAATTCGTGTTCACAACACTCGAGAAACCCCAATAACAATAACAAACGACGACGTGTTTCCGCACAGAAACTCGACAATGATTCGTCGAGTACATTGTTATCGAACCACCTGACTGATGATAACAATATAACGATAGTCGAACCGGTTTCAGTTAGTCCTGTGACGTCCACGATCAAGAAGCGACCGATCGGTCGGGCCTCGTCGCTTGCGTCCGCGCCGCTTCAATCCCCGCAGCCTTCCTACCGTAATATGCTTGTCTCATCGACACCCGAGCAAGCTAGACTCGACCGTAACACACATAACAATAGGGTCGAGAACAAGGACGATGGTTTTATGCAGGTGATCAACAAAAAGCAGCGTCGAATCGCAAATAAAAGAAACATGAAAGGTACCCTTCTCAACTGTGATCGACTAAAAGTGGTCGAACCTAAATGCTCCATTTATGTTTCTAGGTTACAAAAACAGATATCAGTGGACGACATCAAACATCATATTGAAAAAAAAGGTGAAAATTGTATTAAGGTCGAGTTATTAAACCAGTATTTGGAGACATCTTTTAATTCCTTTAAAATAACGATCCCTAGTACGAAAGTTAATGTTTTTCTTAAGGGTGAGTTCTGGCCGGCTGGTTTGGTATTTCGTAGGTATAGAGAGCGTGTCGTTAAACGTCAGACCGGTAATAATAACAAACAACAACATGGATAGTACACCTAAGCCTAGAATACGCCTTGTTACGTTTAACTGCAAAAACATCAAGCGGTCTTTGCACGATGTTCGTACTATTTGTAAGTCTGCGGATATAGTCGCCTTACAGGAGACTTGGCTTCTGCCACACGACCTTAACTTCATGAATGAAGTCGACACTGATTTCGCATTCACTGCGAAATCATCTGTCGATACGTCGTGTGGCATTTTGCGCGGCAGACCGTATGGTGGTGTTGCACTGTTGTGGCGGAAATCAGTGTTTACAAATGTATCTATTTTAGATTGTCAGAACGATAGAATTTCTGCTATTAAAATAACTGACCCCTTGTTTACGTGTACTGTTCTATGTGTTCATATGCCATGTGATAGCCAGGAGAATCTTGTTGAGTTCTGTAGTTGCCTGGGTATGATAAACGCTATCATAGATGATAGTGAAATCCCTATTGCTTATGTATTAGGGGATTTTAACGCTCATCCCACTAAATTATTTGGCCAGGAGCTCATTAGTTTTTGTAATGAAAATATGTATCAATGTGCCGATATTGATAGCATAGGAATAAGTTCTGATACATACACTTTTATCAGTGACGCTCACGGCACAACGAGTTGGTTGGACCACTGTGTCACGACGGAAGCCGCATGGGATACCATAGTCGCTGCCCGAGTTTTGTATGGGGCGTATTGGTCCGATCACACTCCTTTATATATGGAATGCGAAATTTCTAGTCGATCTCCTATTCTAGTCAATGTAAAATATAAGGTTGAGGTCAAGAATAATAATAATATTAGACATATTATATGGGGGACACGTGACTCTAAACAAATAAATGTTTTTAATGATATTTGTAATAAGAATCTTGATTGTATTGATGAAAATTTAATATGCAATTTGTGTAATGATTATAGTGACGGGTGTTGTGAACGTCGTAGCTATCATATTATTTTTATTGACGAATTGTACGAAGGTATTATTAGTGCCTTACAAGCGGCCGCTATTGCGTCCACCCGTAGGCGTCTTGTTGAACAGGGGGCACGTAAAAGAGTGATAGGCTGGAACTTCCATGTGGGTGAGGCTCATCAGGAAGCGCGACGGTCTTTTGGGTGCTGGATGTTGGCGGGCAGACCCTCTGCTGGACGGGTGTATGATAGGATGCGAGCAACGCGTAGCAGGTTTAAGAATAAGCTGAGATGGTGCCAGGCTAACGAGGAGAAAATAAAAATGAATATCCTTACTCTGCACAAGGAATCTAAGGATTTTAGAAAGTTTTGGACTGCTACCAAGAAACTTAACGCTAAGCCGATTGCTCCGGTTTCAGTAGAGGGATTGCAGGAGTCTGTTGCGATAGCAGACATGTTTGCTGATAGGTTTCGAGTTGACCCGCGGCCGGTAAGCGCGACGGAGGTAAGGTCACAAATGTTCAGTGTCAATGAGGCACGGGTCACCTTTACACCTTCTGATGTGGCCAGGGGGATCGCACGGATGACCAGAGGTAAGTCGGCTGGGCACGACGGCCTAAGTCTGGAACACCTACTGTATGCCGGGGTAAAAATACATGCCAAATTATGCGCGTTGTATAACTTGTGTATTAGGTTTGGATACCTCCCGGACGCTCTGATGAGGACCGTCGTTGTTCCCATTCCGAAAAATAAAACGGGTGATTTGGGGTCCGTAGCTAACTACCGTCCGATATCGTTAGGGACTGTGGTGGGCAAGGTACTTGAGCGGTTACTGCAGCCGGAGATTGTGGGCAAGCTTAGCATAGATGATGCACAGTTTGGTTTCCGTCCCGGTCTCTCTACCGATTCTGCCATACTTAGCCTTAAGCATGCTGTTAGGCATTATGTTGACAGAGATACTTCTATCTACGCATGTTTCCTTGACCTGAGCAAGGCCTTCGATCTGGTGAACTATGAGCTTCTCTGGGGAAAGCTGCTCAGGTCAAACGTCTCCAAGAGTGTGGTAGACTTGGTGAGATACTGGTACGGAAACCAAATGAACAGTGTGCGGTGGGGCGACTCGACTTCTAGCGAGTACAGGCTAGACTGCGGTGTACGCCAGGGTGGGTTGACATCTCCGGACCTCTTCAACCTCTATGTAAATGACCTCATTGGGGAGCTGAGGGGCACCAAGGTCGGATGTCATATTGGGGGTGTTTGTGTAAACAACCTAAGCTATGCAGACGACATGGTGCTTCTCAGCCCCTCAATCAGCGGTCTAAGGAAGTTGCTTTCGATCTGTGAGCATTATGCAAATGCTCACGGTCTAAAGTACAACGTTCTGAAGACGGAGATGATGGTCTTCAGGTCTGGTAGGGGCCCGGAGAGGGTACAGCCTGTTTTTCTTGATGGTGCTCGCGTTCGGCTTGTTGAGCGGTTCAGGTACCTTGGCCACATTCTCACACAGAACCTCAGTGATGATGACGATATTGAGCGTGAGAGGAGGGCTCTGTGCGTCCGAGCGAACATGCTTGCGCGTAGATTCCACAGATGTGACGAGGAGGTTAAGAAGACACTTTATCGTGCTTACTGTCAAAACCTGTACACTTGCCACCTGTGGCTCAAATACACGCGGAAGGCATACAGCACCATGAGAATACAGTATAATGACGCATACCGTATTCTCATGAGAAAGCCGAGATTTTGTAGTGCGTCGGGCATGTTCGCGGAAGCCAGACTTCCAGATTTTTTCGCGGTCGTCAGGCTTCGGATCGCATCTTTCTGGTCTAGACTTCGAGATAGCAAGAATGGTATCCTGAAGGCCGTGTACGACGATATGACCAGTCCTATTTTTGCTCACTGGCTCTCTGTTCAGCGGGACGCAAATCGTAAATAGGCACAGCATTTCTTAATATATATATATTGTGCTGTGAGAATTATAGTGATTGTTTATTTTATTGTGTTTATTCTAAATTTCATAATCTAATCTTATATTTATATTTTATTATCTGTTCATTATTATTTGTTTATTTGATATTCATTAATTTAATACGGCAGTTCATTTGTAATTTGTAACTTCTTTTTTGTAAAATATGGGTTTGTAGTATGCCTGAAATAAACGTTTATTATTATTATTATTATTATTATTAACCATGCTTCGACGCGTTTCGGCTTTAAAAAGCCATCATCAGGAACGTAGACTCTGACCGAACTGTGAGGGCGACAAAAATTAGTAAAGACGCCGCTCGCACGACACTGTTGACTTTCCGACAGCTGGAACAAGAGTGAGCGAACAACGCTGTACCCCCACCACTATACGTCGGTGCGGCCGTCATCTGCACCCCCACCACGCCTCGCCAACGCTCTTAGCAGGGGAGATGGATCAATTAACTTTATTAACGTTTATAAGTAAAGGGGTTGATTTATAAATGAGCGTTCTCAAATAAATACATATTTTAGGACGTTGCACACTTCGCAAACTCGCCCCAAACTTAGCAACTATTATTTGTACTACTGTCCCATATTAGACAACGCAAAAGCTACTTTTTATTACATTTTTGTTAATCTAAGCGCTTGTTAAAAGCTTTGTCCTGGCTATCTGACTGATTGAAGATTAATCACTCCTGCAAAGGAACTAGCCCCTTACTTAAACGATGACTAAGTTTATGTAACGTTTGTATTTAAATGTGACATGAAGTTTTAAAGGTAAGTATAGGTATAGCAGACAGTTACAAACGTTACATAAACTTAGTCATCGTTTATAAGTAAGGGGTAGGTATGTCTAGAAGCGTTTCTGATTTCAGTAATAGGTCTGCTCTTTAGCTCGAATTTAACCACAACAACCAATACAATGTAAAAATTGTACCCACAATTAATTGTTAATTGAAACCGGGTGTAAACTCTACCAGTCGATACCGAGTAAACCGAGTTATTACCATAATGCAACAGTAACCACACCATTAATTCGTATGTAGGTTGTATCTAAATAATAACAAGTTGTTAAACATTAACAAACTTACATTTGTATAATTTGTAAACTTAACAGTTTACAAATGTTTCGCGAGAGTTTTCATGAGGTAGTTTTTACACACAATTTGCCGTGTAGCCTTAGTATAGAATAGGGTTTTCGTGGATTCGTGGAACCTTTTAAGTTCTCCCCGCGCGGTGGTGTATAAACTGCTTGGTCTTAGGAGTAAAAATATTGCCAAATCTATTTGCAGAAGGTATGGTCGAATATGATTTACTTACTGCGCCCCGAATAAAAAAAATCTATTTGGGGTTTATCGGACCCCGGGCTCCCGAGAGGGAAACAACTGGGAACAAAGTTCGGAATATGAGATTTTTTTAACACGCAATAGATTAGCGTTTGACCACTATCTCACCTAAAGACAAGTGACGCTATGGTCTATGATATAGCACGTCCATCTATATCTATACTAATATTATAAAGAAGAAAGATTTGTATTTTTGTATGTGCGTGCGTCTCTATGTTTGTTATGAATAAAATCAAAAACTACTACCGATTTTATAAATTCACCATTAGAAAGCTATATTCACCCCGAGTAACATAGGCTACTTTTGATTCCGATATTCCCACGGGATCGGGATTTACACGGGTGAAACCGCGGGATACAGCTAGTCTAGAATAAAGAAGACTGCATTGAAATAAGATCTGACCCGTATTTCATCATTCCATTCTTTCATTTTCATAATCATTCGTGTACAGTCGGTAATAAAAGTGGATAAATAAATAAATCAAACAACGTAATAATAAAATAATGTAATTGGACTTGGCCCACAAGATTACCGCTATGTGGCACGTTGATTCGACAAGTATTGTTCCGATAGTCGTGTCGGCAAATGGATTAATAGCGAAGAGCCTCGACCAACATCTTAAGAGGCTTTCGCTAGACGGTTGGGTCAAGGGTCAGATTCAGAAGGCAGTGGTCCTTGATACGGCACGTATCGTCAGGAGGTTCCTGTCTCTGTGGCCCTAACCATCGGTAGCCAGGGCCCTGCCCCGCTGCCGACGGGCTTCTAGGTTTAGGTTTTTATAACAATTTACTGTTTTTGTACAAAGTTTATACATTGTTTATAGGACCTGTAGATTTAATTTTATATAAGTTTATTACTTAGGTAGAATTTTGTTTATAGGTTTTGTGGTAATGTATGTATATATTTTGTATTTAGTTTATTTTTATAAAAACCTAAATGTATGAATGTAAATAAATGAGTGAAAAATAAAGTAATTACTTGGATAGGTTGGGTGGGGATAATTACGGATAATTTGTAGAGTCCGATCGAAATTGGTTTTCCGGCCGAAACCGAAACCGAACTTTCGGTCCGACATTAATAATTTGTGAGGCAAAAATCATTTTCCGTGCTTCGGATGGAAGGTGAAGCAGTTGGTCCCGGTTGTTATCTCTGATAGCAGTTAGGTCAAGTTAGAGGCCTTAGGGCGACCTGAAACCTCTAGCAGTAAGTGAGCCACACCACTAAACAAAAAGCAGAAGAATAAAAGCGGATAACTAGCGTAGATTTCGAATTCAATCGTCGAGCAGTGCCTAAACTAAGTTAGTTTAGCATAGCTTCGCATAGTTGAGCTAGTATTTCATATGTTCCTCCTCCTCCATCGTTCCCTTATTGATGAGGATCGTGAGGATCGATGAGGACCCTTGGTATGCAATCCGGCAAACATCTTTCTCCAGTGCGTTTCATATATTATGTGCAATAAAATTACTTCTAAAAGCTGACCAAATAGCAACCAGTCCTATGTTACCAATTTAAGAATAAAACTACGAATAAAACTATTTTGACTAACGTAACTTTGACTTTTAAAATCCCTTCGTAACTTTCGTCTATTCTGTAGTAACATCAGAAGGATTTCGCGCCTCGCCTCCGCCACAAGTTATTAATGCGCACTGCGCCTTAATAGTAACGAGATCTGTAACTAAGCAATGTTTTAAGCCTCAAAACGAATTGTACTAGAAACGTACAAAACACCACAAATGTTAATTAACAAAAACACAGACTACTAATCACAATACCACACCGTTTAAGTTCAAACTTACATAGATTTAATGCTACTGAAATTGTTTATCAGACCTCATACTTCTGCCTTAACACAAATAACAATAACAACCGAAACTAAATGTTCTCAGTCACGTGATATACTCATTAACTGTCGATTACTGGATATAATTTTGATAGAAGTGGAGGTGGCTCTTTAATTGCAATTTAGTGAATAGTCTGACTTGACGAAATTTTGATGAGGGTCTTGTTTAAAAAACAGAAATGTGCTGTGAATGAGCTGTGGATTTTGTTAAATAAATAAATAAATGTATAATTTTTTTGTCGCAATACTTATGGTAATACGTAATACTTGTAATATTTGTGTCTGGTCTGGGTGTCCTTCTATGTATAATATGTATGTATTTACAAAAGAAAAATAAATATAAGTATTATATCCGTTGTCTAGTCACCGTAACACAAGCTTAGTCGCTTACCACGGGGCTAGATGGCGCTGTGTGTTGTTCGCAGAATTTATTATTTATTATTATTATTAATACTCATAAACGTAATAAGGCATTTAATTTTACCATACATATCACATAATAAAACACAAAAAATAACAAAAAGGTATAACCATATATATGCATAGGAATAGGTATATATATCTATAAAATGCTTGGTTCTGCCTGACTGACTGTACGCACAGCCACAGTATACATAACTAGTATTTATATACATAAAATCAGTGTTAGGAATGAAAATAATCAACTGGTATTGGAGTGATCTAAATTTAATGAGCTAAATTTATTTTGCTTCTTACCGACTTCAAAATTGCAGCCTAATATGAGTAGAGAGCTTAAATTTGGAGAATGTGTTTATGACTCAGCGGAACCAATCAGCTAGTTGATTTAGGTATATATTTTAGAATTGTATGGAAGTAAATAAGAACCACGTATATTTAACATAAAAGAAAGCAATAATTTGTTTTTATTTCGGTTTGAACAAGTCGTAAAAAATAGGTTAAAGGTTTTCAACGTTTAAAGTACCTACCTAAGTATATTTTAACTTTTATTGGATACTTTTGCTGTTAAATTGCCACGATTTTATTTGTGTAAGTTGGTATTTTACTATTTCGGAGTAATTTGTTAGAATTAAATGAAATTTGAATAAACATAAATTTATTCGATACCTACTGGTTTTATACACTAATGTTATAAAGAGGAAAGATTTGTATTTGTGTGCGTGTCTGTATGTTTGTAATGAATAAACTCAAAAACTACTGTGCCGAATTCAAAAATTCTTTCACTATTAGAAAGCTAAGTAACGTAGGCTACTGTTGATCCCGATATTCCCACAGGATCGGGACTTACGCGGGTGAAGCCGCGGGACGCAGCTAATATTTTATAATAGCAAAACTTAGCCGTGAACGCCATGTAGCCTCGAAATTTAATAAGCTCTTCCCGTGGGTGTCGAAAAATCAAATATTAATCTGAGGAAGACTAGCGAACCTTGAGTTCTCACCAGGCGGTTGCGGTTAAACTACTTGGTTCCAAAGAGAGTTGGTGTCAGGCAAGCCACCCGTCCTAAAAATATTGCCAAAAATCAAATAATACTTATCTACTGAATCTATCACAAATAATTAAGAAGAAGATTTATACATAAAAGTAAAACTTATAGTCTAAGAGCCGGTGAAGATCGACCTTCACCCATCTGATAACCAGATGAGACATATTTTTTATCAAATATTATACATTAACGAACATGCCTATGATAGCTTGCCTATCGAAAAGTGTTCATGGCTATTTTTAATTAAATTAATTTTAATCAATTTTTTTTCATCACCTTCACTCTTTTGATAACCGAATGAATTGTACCTCAACTGATAGTTTTTAACATACAGAATATGCCTAGATTGGCTTGCCTACTAATTTCTGTTCATGGCTACCTGGCAAGCAGGTGTGAACGGGTAAGTCAATATAGGTAACTACACCGATCTGATAACCCATTCAAATTTATATCATAAGAAAGATAATTTAATTACAAAAGCAATCGTATAAGCTTGCCTGCAAAAAACCGTTCATGGAATACCATTGCCAAGCTATAAACTTTCTCTCTCGCACCTATTAAATGACTCCAATTCTAAAACTTTATAGCTTGGCAATGGTATTCCATGAACGGTTTTTTGCAGGCAAGCTTATACGATTGCTTTTGTAATTAAATTATCTTTCTTATGATATAAATTTGAATTGGTTATCATATCGGCGTAGTTACCTATAGGTATTGACTTACATGTTCACACCTGCTTGCCAGGTAGCCATGAACAGAAATTAGTAGGCAAGCCTATCTAGGCATATTCTGTATGTTAAAAACTATCAGTTGAGATACAATTCATTCGGTTATCAAAAGAGTGAAGGTGATGAAAAAAATTGATTAAAATTAATTTAATTAAAAATAGCCATGAACACTTTTCGATAGGCAAGCTATCATAGGCATGTTCGTTAATGTATAATATTTGATAAAAATTATGTCTCATCTGGTTATCAGATGGGTGAAGGTCGATCTTCACGGGCTCCTCTACTATTAGATTGTCAAACTGTAGAATGCCGTTTAATATACAACTTGACATCTTTTTTTTCTGTTACAGGCAAATCCGGACGAGAACCGTTTGGCTGTAGTTTCAAATTCATCACCTTGTGAGTATTATTCTTAAATAAGCTTGAATGTCATTCTAAATGTGGTTGAAAAGTCAGATTGATCAAACAACTAATTTCATCAACCAGGGACTGAAAGCGGTAGAGGTATAAGGTTATGGTACCGGTATAGATACCGATTCGATTTAAAGGTATTACAATAACGGTTGAATATTTCGGTAGTGGTATCGTTAAACAAATATAATGATACCTATATTATAACGCTACCGTGATTTAACGGTACCTTTATTTTTTTCAGGACCACAACCGAAATATGACGTCATACCGATATCCGTGTCTATCGATATATTTGGGTACCTTTTTTTTAAGGTATTGATATTGAAAGGTATGACGTCATACAGCTAACCGTTTCAACCCATATGTTTTCGGTTATTCGGTCCCTGGCATTAACCAACGCGAACGTCTACATTAACCCAACAAAACCACGTGAATATACATCGTACATTTTTCAATTAAACTTATTAACCTAGTGGTTCTGCAAACAGTTCATCTCGCGAGCAACTTGATTAGGATGACCTACCTCTATAGGCCTTATTTTTAAATCGCTCGTTTCATTTCGGGAGATTTAAATAGTTCGATATCTGCAGATTTTCGTTCTATGTCCGGCTTCTGTGGCGAGTAGTTGAGACCACTAATTGCCGTCGTGCGAGGCACACATCGAATGAAAATCAGTAGAAAACGAGCTATTTAAATCGCTCAGAGTGGTGCAAGCGATTCAAAAATTGAGGTCCAGTATATTTTCAAGTTTGTGATGAAAAGGTAGTTCAACAATGTAATACATGTTTTGATGATGCATTTCTCGTCCTACTTTAACATTATAAAGCTGAAGTTTGTGAATATGTATGTAGGTATGTGTATATGTGTGTTTGTTTGTTACTCAATCACGTAAAACCACTGAACCGATTACCATTAAACTCGTTATGTAGATAGGAGATAGATAGACCTGGAATAACACATAGGCTACTTTAATCCCGAAATTCCTGCGGGATCGGGACTTACGCGGGTAAAACCGCGGGCGCAGCTAGTTATAAATAAAGGCCCAACGACAGAAACATTATTTAGGCTCATAGAACCTGTATACCAAGTTTCATCAAGTTCCATCAAAATCTGTTAAAAGTTACGACTTGTAGAAGAGACGTAAGGAACACACAAACATACACACTACACACTGAACAGAAACCTCCGAAATAGGTGACATCGCATCTACCGGGTGCCACAAATCGGTGCGGGGTGAATTGCTCTTGTGAACACCGTGGCTAATACTAAAAAAATATCACCCATTTTGGGAGATGTTTGAGTGATACGGTCTTCTCTTGTATCCGATCTTGCCTCACTATACTCTATGTTGTGGGTCTATTTGAGCACCTATTTTCAGTAGGTAAGTTCGAACATCCAGTACATCAATCACACTTGACACGTTTTCGTAAGTCGCTCTCTGAATGGATTCACTTTGGTGAAATAATGGATCAGGGGACTGGGGGAGAAGGTTACAGTTTTTTAGTCGGAAACAGTTTTTTTTCTTGAACAAATAGCATCAGACTTCTTGAAAATTTCAGTTTTTATGATACCATACCTCAAAGGTAAAAAAGTAACCCTTATAGGATCAAATTTTTGTCCGTCTGTCGGTCTGTATGTCAAGACCCTTTATCTCAAGAACGTTTTAAGGTATCGAATTGAAATTAATCATATTGAGATTTATAGTCCCCAAAAGGTGTATAAAAATCAAGGTTCTGAGGCAACACGACAAAAAGATATGGGCAAATTAATATTTTCGCAAAATCATGTACCAAAATGTAACTTAATTTTTAACTTTCTTTATTTTTCGGACTTTTAACTGAATTTTTATTCGTCATTGATATTTTTTAGTTTATTTTGTCATCTATGTAATGGACACAATATATTTGAACTTGTGAACTTATTGAACTTATTGTGACGTCAATTCAGTCTGAATTGACGTCACAATAACCGGATTGTTATTAATTTTAAACATTTGTTTTCTTTCAGTCATCGTTGGAGATAAAGGAGATGTGAGTTCGAATTTCCTTTGATTGCTTAACTTATAATCGCAAATCACAAAATTTTCAACACATACGTGTGTGCTAACAGCAGTTAAAGAGTAGCCATATCTATTTATTATTAACTCTGTATCTCTATTTTATACATAGTTACCTAATAATAAAGTTTCATCGCAATCGGACCATTTGTTTTTGTGTAATGGAGCAACAAACATAATACTTAAAAACAAAACTTTAATATTTATAGATTAGAAAATACGATATTAGTTGGTAAGTTTTAAGCATAAATCAACCCATTATATCTAGACCAAACAAAAGGGAAAAAAAGAAAATCCCAAGCAATTCTTGTCCAAATAACTCGATCCCTATTTTTTCCCTAAGAATCCATTAAAATGCTAAACCCCAATAAAACTAGTAAGCTAACTCCAGTTACAAAACATGAATCTCGTTCTCAAGGTAACAAATTACCTGTAAGTTGGATTGCGAAGTTTGCGGACGGAATCCTCGATGCCTAAGTATTGTATACGTGACGGGATGGTGTTGTCTTAAGCGATTGTAGCAGGATTTAGCCACACAGATAGATACTTTAGTATAGTGTCTAATTCCAAAGGTGTTAAGCTTGGTACTCACTATCGAGCTGTAACCGTAACCGTTGCTTTTATTGTAACAAAAAAATTTAGTGTGTCCGTAGTTTGTGAACTTGCTAAGAGCGTCACGAGCGACTCACAACAAGCGGACGATTTTCGATTTTTATCGCGTAGCAAAAGGGTTTGTGGACGCGTATTGTACACACTAGAACATCGTAACTGCATCAAGGATACGAAGTTAAGAGTTATATCACGGATACGGTAACAGCTCGCTAAATAGGATACGGTTACAGCTCGCTAAATGAGTACCCGGCTTTAGATACATCTTAGACCGCATCGTCACTTATTATTTAGGTAAATGCCGATCGGGAGTTTTGGCTTCAATTTTACCATTATTAAAATAATCATGAAACATAGTTATAATGCATGTAGTACCTAGGTAACTTGTAAATTTTTGGCAATGAAAACTAGTGCCAAAAAAGGACTTTTCTCGTTGCTTCGAAATCTCGTATAGTAAAGTGTTAAATTCTTGAACAATGATAAGGGCGTGTCATTTTATGACATTTGATTCTATTTACCAACAAACTTCCGCAGATATTTACCCCCTTTACGCTTGTTATCGCTATTCGTTACCCAATCACATAAGCTACGCCCAAACTAGGTCAAGATTTCTGCGATCCGCCGGATATTACCGTAGACGACTTTCCTGAAACTTGTCACTCTTGTCACGTACGAATAGGAAGCCCTAGGATATGTATGGCGCAGAATCTATAGAACACTAGCTTTGCAGTTGTGAACTATCAAGGATGACCCTCAATTATATAGTTCTTTCTCGCTTTTACCTCGGGCAAGTGAGAGAGATGTAACGATTCAAAACGTTTTACGGTTCCGAAATCTGTGCACCATAATTGTGTACAAGTTGGTATTAAGGATATGATAGTTCGTTTATCTTTGACAAAAATATGTGAGGGTTTTATTCTTTGCATAAACTTTATAGGATTTTTTATCAGTTAGAGGGTAGCTTATTTTGGTATTTGTTTTGACAACTTGATTCTGAAAATTGTCTTTTGTGTAAGCCGTGGTGAGTTTGTAAATGATTTGGTTGTATTGATCGAGTCGTTGATTATTGGGGTTCATAAATTGGTGCGTTTCTATGGGACTTCATCTTAGTCTCTCTCGGATACATGATTACGGTGGGGCTATAGGATTGAGTTGTATCGCTAACTGGAATTATCTGTGTTCCGTACCCGAGAAACAGATCGTAGTGTTTGGGGACACGATCTGTCTATAACTGATCCTTGAGAGCGCACCTGATGGCACATCGGCCCCTGCCGTTATACCGAAAGGTAGTTAAGTGGGACTCTATATCATATGCATGATAAATTAGTTTGACGAGGGTTGTCCGTATTCCGTAACGTGAGCTGGTGCAGTCACTAAAGAAAACTAGTTGTGAATAATGACGTTTTCACCGTTGACCAGCACCCGTATTTTACAGTTGACAACTGTGTTTATTAGGCACTTTGCTTAACATTGCAGCTGTGACGTAAATTGGTAATCAATAGTGATTATTTCAAAGTAGCAATGTACTGCATAGTGCTTATTAAATTGTTTTATCATATATATATGGGTGCTGGATTAACGAAAATTTTCTTTTGTCGTCCTTCTTTATAGTAGATAAAAAGCTACAAATTATTGCATTTTGTATAAATTTACACTCACCATTCGGTGGGATATAGCTATCAAACATTTGCCTATCTATTACAAAAAAGTTTGTATCTTTAGCTAAAACTAAACTTACCTCTATCTTGAATCAATAGAAATATTAGTATATCTATAAATATATTTCTATTTTCGGAAAAGATTTCGTCCTTAAACAAATATCTGAATAAGAATTGCTCATTTCATATTAAATTCGTCGATTCTACAAGTCAAGAAACATATACCAAACTTATTTTGTTTGTGAAGTTTTCAACTTACACGTTTTGAAGCATTTACCTGGCTGATTTATTTGTGTATTTCAAACAACGCTCGCTTTATAATTATACTAATTTGACGAAAATTTCGGCGTTAATTTAGCACATTGCCATTTATGTAACATGTCATTGCCTAATTTAGTATATTCAGGTAAGATCGGATACTGGGGAAGACGGTATGACTCAAATATCTCCTAAAATAGGCGATATTTTTTAGTGTTAGTGCTCACCAGACCAATTCACCCCCCACCGATCTGTGGCACTCGGCAATTGCAATGTCACCTATTTGAGGAGATATTTGAGTCATACGGTATTTTCCAGTATCCGATCTTACCTGAATATAGGTACTCTAAAACTTTTTGATTAAAGATTTTCATAACATCTAAGTAGAAACTTATCATACTATTTTGGAGTAATTTTGCCAAGCCAAGTTCGTTCTCAAATAAAACTAAACTGAATTTGTCGTTTTATCATTCTTACTTCGGAATACAGAAACGTCACTCAAAGTTTGAGTGGTACTTAAATAATTAAGCAGCTCTCAAACTCAACAATTCCCATACTAATTTTAAATTTAGAAGCTGCTCAATTTGTTAAGTTCCCATTAAATTTTAAGTGGCGTTTCTGTATTCGGCTGTTACTTCTTCCGCTGGCTCAGCGATCCAAAGAAGATCTTGGCCTCCGAAACGAGAATCTTCCACCGCTCCCTGTCCTGTCTAGACCATTTTTTATGTAATTTTAGAAGTATGCATATTATTCAATAGGTTTGAGAATTATAGGCAATTAGCTATTTTTCATACCCCTAAGTGGTATTGTCCAGTGTCCACCCCTAACATTTTTTAGGGTAGTACTAGGGTAGGGTAGGCTAAAAGTAGTCTAGGGTTCAACGATCAACGTCGGGTTAGCTAGTGCTGACTGTAAAATTACCTTTTACTCAAAACCTCAAAAAAACCTTCATCTAAAACAGAAATCAATATTCATACTAATCCCTCATACAGCTTAAAGAAAATTAGGCCAGCTCTGAAGGGATAACATTATTTTGCATTAATACGGCTATGTATTTGTAAGCAGGGTTCGGTTGACGGAGGGAACGAAGCCAAGTCTTCCGGCAAACTGGGGAGAGCAACCAACAATGTAAGTATTTGAAAGGAGAATAGGTACGGAAGCTTTTTATAACCTATACACGAAAGCAATTTGACCCAGATACCTTACCTGATGATAAGTGACGAAGCGATCTAAAGTAGGTAGGTACTAATATTATAGTTCATTTGAGCTAGCCATTTTTATTCTGGTACACTTTACTCTTTTTAATAATAATTTGCCTTTTCATCTATTTTTTAGATGATTTATACAGCGCAAGTCTTTTTGAATCCATGCTATTTATAGCGATGTAGTGCCCGGGTCATTGTTAAGGTGTATACTTTTAAAGAGTTATTATAAAATTCGTAGAAAGCTCGTACTAGGTGGACGAGGCTTATAGGTTCTTGTCGTGGTGAAAGACAAAATATGACTCAGCTGATACGACTTTAGTACGCATTTATTAATAACTAGGTGTGTACCGCGGTTTCACACGCGTACACCGCTACACTTCTTACACTCTCTAATACACACTGACACGCTACAGCTGTTTAGGGTGTGCGTCGATCTCGATCGATTAGTCAGTCAAGACATGGTCTTTTATATATATAGAATCAGATGATAGTACGAAAGTATAAACGAAATCCATTGAAATACAAAAGTTTTTAGATGAGCGTTCTATGTTGGTTACTCCTTTACACAAAAACTGCGCCAATTTATACCAATTTAATATTTCCTTACTTATATAGTACTATACTAGTAATATTACTTGGCTAGTAATTTCACAAACAGTAAACCCATTTCTCATTTCTTGACCAGGTATCCCAAGGGCATTGTCGATGCAGTCTCAACGACATTTCACAAATATTAGAAGTGATGCCCGAGCTGAAAGGGCCGCCAGGGCCCCAAGGGCCTACAGGTGCGGACGGGACAACCGGAGCCCCAGGAAAAACGGTAAGATGAATAACCTACCGTGACAAACATGATAACTAATAAAACGCCAGAGGTATCGTCAAGGGAAATCACGAACTGAGCCACGTCAGCTAATTTCACGGTGAAAATATGAGAAAAAAAGGCAACATTACCATCTCAGGGAGTATAAATATTTTATGGTTAATAGTCTGTTAAGAGGTATTCCAGTTTAATATTCTTGGAGCTTCAATGAAAATGCTTCTTATCGTTTCTTTTAAGAGTTTTGTTACTGAACACTCAGGTTGAGTTTCATGAATATAATTAGGTGCTTGATAAACATATTTCCTTGCCTTTTGTTTGTAAACATTCAGTGAAGTAGGTAAGCGATACCTTGATTGTTTTGTATTGTAATATCTTTTTTATTACACGGTAAATATTTTAGTGATAGACCTAAGAAACGGTGGCGCGATGACTTCAATTCAAAAACAGCTAACATAAACAGCTAGAAATCGTGACTTATAGAAGGAAATGGAGGGGCCCTGGCCCAGCAGAGGGACACTAAAGGCTAATTAAAAATCATTGACATACTTACTAACTTATTTTTTTTGGTAACCTATATTGTACCACTGCTGGGCAAAGGTCTTCCTAACATCCTTCCGAGCAGTCCGGTTCTGGACCAGGTTTGACCAATCTCCGTCAAATGCATCAAGTTCGTCACCTCACGTAATTTTTGGGGTTTGCTTTAATTCCGACATCCGTCTTTCGGCACCCATTGTGTGACGATGAATACGCGCTTTAAAATAATAATAGATAGGTAGAATAGGAAGGAATGAGGAGATATAGGATTTTATTTAAATAAACACAATATTTTCAGGGACAAATGGGCGAATCGGGCCCGCCAGGAGCCCTGGGGCCCAAAGGTGACAGAGGAGAGAGGGGCGAAACGGGAATTCCTGGGCCTGAAGGTCAATTGGGACCTAAAGGGGAGCCAGGTCTAGACGGAGTTTCTGGATTACAAGGTCCGCCGGGCCCTCCAGGGCCACCGGGAACTGCCTTGACTGCTTTAGTAGTAAGTGAATTTATTGATTTTATTAACGGCTATATTGTCCAAACACCCAAAAAACACAACTAGACACACAAGAAACATAAATAAACGAACATAGATACTAAATACATTATACAAATAGTTTGCCTTATCGTTAAAAAAGATGTTTCTTTCAAAATACTTTGTCGATCTTGTAAACGAAATAGGACCATTAATGATGAATACCAGAAAAAACTGTATAGACGTTACAAGTATAAGTTGAGACTTAAAAAAATGTTTTAAACACAAAGATAAAAGATTGTGATATAGTTGCAGATATGTTGAGACTTAAAATAATGGTTAAAACACAAAAATCCGTACAAAATCAACAAAAACTCAAAATAAACAACATTATCTACTGTAGGTACCTTAGCATACTAGGGCTTCAATGCTTAGAATTCAGTCAGTCATGTAGTCGAACGTTAAGCAGATTTTCCACCTTTTGTCGAGAAAACGCTAGCTTAAGCTAAACAAAGAACCGGTGAGCAAACAGAGGAAATATAAATAGCTTAGTAAAGCATTTGACAATACGAGAATGGATATAAAATCTGTCTGGAAAATGTAATATTAGAATGAACTGTTTATATTTAGGTAGAAAATTGTTATTATTATTGTAATAACTAAATGTAAATAAGGATTTGGGGGGATTAATTTACTTCCTGTATACTTAAGTATTAGGTGAGTAAATTTCGTGTTTGTTGTTCGAGAGTTAAGCGTATGTCGCTAAACAAATGTTCCCTTTTAGACATGTTTGTTTCAAACTCGTAAAAATTGTGTCTTATTTAAATTAATTAGTCTTATTAAGTAGGGTATTTGTTATTTTTGCTTTTTGCATCTAAACATATAGACAAAAGTGCTTAATCACTAAGAAGATCTAAAATATTAGACACAACTCTATTCTTCAGTTTTTTAACTTGAACTTAAAATTAGTCTTGTTAGATAATTAAGTAGTCTATAAAATCTACTGGACATCAACAGTATTTATTTAGTTTGTTATACCTTCAAAACGCTTTCTAGTAACAACGTCATTTCCTATTATCTAATTATTTGAATTATTAGGGATTGATTTCATATGTAGTTTAGATTAGTTTTTAATAGGTTTCATTTAACTAAGTTACTATTGTTTTTTTTATTTTTCGATGTTTCTTTACTGTTCTGTTGTATATATGTTTTTTTCCTTAATTTTATTCTTGTTCTTTGAAATATTTATTTAGTCTTATGTGTTTTTTTCTTATATAAGAAACGTAGACTATACCTGTGTGAATATCTTTATTCTTCTTTCTAGTTTTAAAGAGCAGGTAAATTTAAATCTGTTACTTTTTTGTGAAATATGTAATATTTTTAAGTATGGTTTCCGCAGGGCCCTCAATATATTTACGATGAACATGGTTAACCCATTACGCGTTAAGTACGTTCAACATAATACAAGGAGTATAAATTACAATAAATATACTGAACCCCGGCATCAACTCTACATTTACAAAAAAAACTTCATAACGATAACTTCATTAAGTTTACGACACGCTTTGCTCGGAAAATGCGACCGTCGTTGTCGCAAATACTCACTAACCACGGATACTACAGACTTCAGATTATCCATCGAGCCATAGCCCAAATGTTCAATAAAATTAGCTGCCAGAAACATCATTATTGTATCATTAGATGTGGTAATACAAACACCACTGGTCGCATACGCGTTGCAAGATTGCCAGTAATTTGGCCGAGTCAATTGCTAAAATTAGATCTCTGTCTAATATTTCTTGTGTCACTTCTATGGCGCGGTCATAGACCAAATTCCAGTTGAAGCAGCAGTCCTTTTACTTATTCAAAGGTTTCGTTGTATAAATTTATGTACTATACAATATATGAGAATTTAAAAATATTTATTATTTTTTTACATAGTTTTATGTCTAATAACGATACATAGATGCCAGATAAAGATTTTCTTATTCTGGAACTATAATTTCTCTATCGTCCGATCCAAAAGTTTGTAGACTACGAACGTTCTAACCGTTTGATATTTTTGCTGGGTACTTAATAATTTTATGGTTATGCATTATACCTATGCCAGTTAAATGATAATAAAACTAAATGTCAAGAAAATGACACAAATCACGTCATAGCTCTGTGGTTATGAACTTATACTCGTAAGTCTTGTGACTCAAACTATCGTGAAATAATTTAGACATAATTTAGACGGCGTTGTTTTGAAACAGTTCTAAGGTATTTAAGAGGATAGTCTCCATTCTCTTTCTCCATGCAAACGTAGTTTACATTTTCCTTCCTGGATAAAGACATTAGAGCAAATATGTTTATGCCATAAAACTTATATCTGTCATGACTATGCATCTACCTTTTTATTTTTTTCTTTTTATTATTTTTTATTATTATTTTAATTAGAAAATAAAAAAAGTAAAAAGGCATAGTCATGACAGATATAAGTTTTATGGCATAAACATATTTGCTCTAATGTCTTTATCCAGGGAAGAAAATGTAAACTACGATTGTATGGAGAAAGAGAATGGAGACTATCCTCTTAGGTATTTCGGATGAATACTATGTGTCTAAAGCTGAGGTCCCACGGCCCGTTATATCAAAGGCCAGGCCAGGCGGCAGGCGCCACGCTTGTCGAGGTCTGTGCGACTGATTTGCGGGTCGACAGGCTTCATTGGACACTACGGCTCCCACGGCCTGTCCGTCTAGTCTGGCGCGATCTGGCCTGATAAAACACGGACCGTAGGGCCCTGCTTAAACCGGGCATATTTTATACTTACATATAAAATTTAAAAAAAAATCACAACCGTATTGAGAACTTCCTCCTTATTTGACAATGCACCTTTTTCAACTAATTGCTTAAAACAAATTTAAAAAGTACCTCCGGTTTTTAGATAGATTTTTTGTACTCAATCACCAAAAATAAATAACAATAAAACAAAACACGTATAAATATTAATCTAGAGTGGCACAATAGGCGGCCTTACCACTGAGAGTGGTCTCTTCAAGGCAATCTAATATACCCGAAAGACCCGGGAAAATGAAAATATGATAACAAATCGTGTGAATTTAAAAAATCTAATATAGTCGAAAAACATTACGTAAAAAATCCCTAATGACATTCATATGTGAAACAAAAGAAAAAAAAACCCTTATAAAATAACAACTACAATATCGAATTAACGCTAAAATATAGGGTAAGGCATATAACTTGCGGAAAGAACAAGGCAAAGTATTATTTGATTGGCAGCCACGCACGTAAAAAGGCTAAAGTAATGTTAATTTAGGTATAGAGTAGGTATAAAGTTTCAATGACGTAGCTATAAATAGCCTTCAGCAATTTTATTCTATAATTACTCGATCACTTCACTGGTTACTTTTATCTATTATCGCTTCAGCGTTTTGTTTAACTCGGCGCAAGTTACACAAGGATCTTATTTGTCGGTTATTTAAGTAACAATAACTTGCCCATTACATGCATGCAATAGATATTAGCTCTTTGAAGTGGCAGTGGGCAGGCCACACATTTCACGGAGAGCAGATGGTCGTTGGGGCCGAAAAGTTCTCGAATGGAGACCGCGGATCGGAAAGCGCAGCGTTGGACGCCCACAAACCAGCGACTTGGTTAAGGCCGCAGGTTCACAGTGGATGCAGGCCGCTTATAAACGAAGCATCTGGAAATCTATGAGGGAGGCTTATGACCAGCAGTGGAGTTCTGTCGGCTGATATGATATGATGAAGAATAGATAATACTTAATGCTAGTTTTGACTTAACTTAACTATGCAATTTAGCGGCGCTCACCCCTGTCTGTACCATAAATAAAATGCAGTCAAGGATAACCACCGGATCGGATAGAACTATTGTGACAAGATTGGCTGATAGTGGTGTGATAATAATGAATTGGCTACTGATGAAACTATAGTGTAAATGATTTCTTATTTATTATAATAAATGAAATTGCCCATTATTTATTAACTGCAGACAAAAAAAAAATACTTATAAACCTGTGCAAAATACCATTCTAAACAATATTATATAAGTAATTTTGGATATACTAATTGGTTTAAATTTGTAATAAGGTCGAGAGCATCAGCAAATTGTAGTGGGTATCAATCTCAATTTCTGTTAGTTGCCTAATGGATTTAGTTCGCACGCTAACTAACTAGACTCTTACGTAATAATGGACGGAGTGAATCGATCCAGTCTTTGCTAAAACAGTTTCTAAAGGTTTTGCGTTCGGGTTAAAAAAGGTATGATAGTTGTACCATGTTAGAGAAAAGAGGGCCGATTAGGTACTCCGTGGTTGTATTGTTTGTTTATTTCAGTTTAAAGAAAACCGCTCAAGTGCGAGAGAAACTCGCGCACTGAGGATTCCGTTAGGTATACCCATTACACTATATATCATACTCATTTTACCGGCAAAACAAAATAAAGTGGTAATTAAGATAGCTTAAGCTATACACAAACGTATTCGGTACCTAAACCAACATAGTTTTTTTCTTCAATCGGGTCTGTAACTGATGACCAGTAAGCAAAGACCCTGGTATTGTACGGGCGCTCATTTGACGCAGAGGAATACATACACTGGTTTATTAAGTTTTGTACGTAAGCAGCATTCTTTAATTTTTAACTTTTTGGAATTTTATCTATATTTGTGCTACAAGACCTGCTTTTACCGTTTTGACTCAGAATCTTGATTTGCTGTTGTTGTAGGCTATAATATAATAATCTAGGTCTATTCCGTTTTTTTATTTTGAAATAGTCCAAAAAAATACCTTTTTTGTTGTGTTTAAATATAAAATAAATTGCACGACATTACACACAGCAGCGCAATCTAGCCCCAAACTAAGCACTAGGCTTGTACTATGGGTACTAGACAACGGATATACTACATATTATACTTTTTTTTTGTAACTATAAACATAAAAATATGATACATAGAAAACACGGAATATCCCACGTCTTCGGACCGTCGTGAGTCCGCGAAGAAATAAGAACGCGAGGTAATAATAGTCCACTGAACTTTATTAAACGTTAATGATTACTACTAAGTCTTAACTACGACATACGAGCGAACGCAAGCGGTAGGAAAGAGAGACGTGCGCTTCGCGTCATGAACAGATTCTGACTGCCGGCCGCCGGATCGCGCTTAGGCGCGCGGGAGTCGGCTCGCTCACCTGACGTCACGGCTTGAACAAATAGAAGCTGCGCGTTTCCATTCGACCCGGGCGTACAGCGATAATAATATTTTATGAATTTGTTATGGAGTTATGTGTGAGTGACGATTGTAACATATAAGTGTCCTTTTAGTAATGTTTTGTATGTGTGCATATTATTATTATGTAGGTATGTTTTTATTTACTTAATATATATATGTATATTATATTATATCTTATTTTATTATGTATTATATATGTATACGTATATCTAGGTAAGTGTGTGTTATTTGGTTGGCGGACCCCACACTAGGACATGTTGGTTTCCTCACGATGTTTTCCTTCACCGTGAGAGCGATGTTATTAGCTAATTAAAATGTAGTTGACCTATAAAACACACAACAACCTATTCTTAGTTTCCTTGTCTAAATATAGAAAATAGTAAATAAATACTTCACTGAAACTTTGCACGACGACGTTGTTACTTGTTGTTTACTGTCAAAGATAAAATCTATACTTTTAAATTCTTTCTGCTATTTAAACCTATAAATCCCCAGTGGAAACAGCGTCGTTACCAAGTAAAGCCTTCAGCTTTACTACAAAATTATCTGTTCAGTCGATTAAAATTAAAATTAAAACCTCGCATAGACAATTTACGGTTCTTGCATAGAAACTAGCGCTACTCCTGACTGTAACAATAACTTGGTTGAAATGTACAGTTGTTCTGCTACGTTCTACGAAGTCACGCGATGAAAAGTCAGTTCATTTGTATCTTCTAGTGGTGGGTAGGAATGTAAAGGTAAGCTAATAAAATATGGGGTTGAGTGTGAATGAAGCCTTACGAAGATAATTAAAGGTTGCACGCTATCAGGACTAATCTTTGTTTTTAATGACTGTTCATAAATGGGAAACCTTATTATTCAAGGAATTTAAGTAGGTTATAAAATATAATAAAATGTGGGTTTTTATACAGAACATAAACAAAAGCAATTGCTAATGCTACGGCTACATTAAATCGGGAAGATTTGTGTTGCGTTGTCGCGATAAAAACTTCGTGTTCGATCTACGACGAAGTGCTTGGCCACATCTACGCTACGTCGCTGTCGCTATAATCTAAAACATCGTGATAGAATGATTCTTTGGCCACACGTGTCGCGTAAACGCCAATCTTCGCATTATCGCGATAATGTAGCCGCAGGGTTAGGTTAGGTTAGAGTTTATGAATCAGAACCAAATTGAATATAACGAATTAGAAGACAAGTAGGTATAGAATTTTAAAGTAAATTTACTATTACTCTCGTTTCTTTATACGATAGCTTTTAAACCATTAAACATTTTTATAACAAAATGACATAGCTATATATAATTAATTACTTTGTCCACCCTTAGGCATATAGTAAGTAATTAATCAAACACACAACAGCCCTTCAACACCTAACAACCATTTTCCAACACCATTCAAAACCGTACATTTCCTGGTTACAAATAGCTAGGTACTTAATTATAGTGTATTTCAGGAATCAACTGGATTATACGGGTCGAGTAATCCGGGTATATCCGGGCCCCCGGGCGAGAGGGGCCCTATGGGGCTCCCAGGTCCTCAAGGCGAGAGAGGCTACCAGGGTAACAAGGGCGAAAGAGGATTATACGGACCAAAAGGCGAGAAAGGCGAACGGGTAAGTTGAACTCGGTTCCATTATGAGGTGAAATTGTTTATAGAGTTCAATTAACTGTTTTGTAGAAGGGTTACTAGTTATATATTTTGAGGTTTCTTAATGTATGGTAGGTACTTCACGCAATTACAAACGATTTTTTTAAATAAGCCAATGTTATTTTGTTTGTTGTAAAATGTAACTGCACTGCAGGGCTACTGCGTTTCTTTCGACCGATAATTTTATGACGTTCGAAATTCAAATATGTTTGAAACTGCTGAAGAAAATTATCGACCGATTATTCCTAAATGGCGATATAAGTAGGGCCTCTGTTTTTGTGATATTTTCGCTCATAACGTTGAAAATTAGCAAAGGGAACGTAGAGTAAGATCGGAGTACTGCAAACATGCTTTGTCTTTTTCTGTGTTTTTTCTATTTTTCTGGGCTTTCAAAGTTGACAGACAGATACAAAAAGTGGTAATATTACTCCCACCTTACTCCACTTTAATAATAAGGCTATAAAAGCCTTATTAATAAACGTAGATTAAGGTCGGAGTAGTAAGAACATGCTTTGTCTTTTGACAAGAACTTTCAAAGTTGACAGACAGAAACAAATAGTGGAAATTTACCGGGTCTTACTTTAAGTTTATTAATAAGGTTATTACTATTTAGTGGACTATTCAAGAGTTATCCTAATTAAATTAAATTATTGCTGGTTTTAATAATCTTAGGTATGATATTGAGTGGGCATATAGAAGCGAAATATCAAAGGGTAGGAAGGTATTTGTAGGCGTTTGATGTGGGTAGGTATTAATTTATCAAGCACGAGCACAGTTTCCTGTCATATTCTTATCTCTGCTCATGAAATCAAAATCAAATATTGTATTTATTCCCTACACATTATATTTCAAGAGATCTTAATTGTATCTTGAAATAAAACGTATGTAGAAAGTGTGTAGGAGTTCGATTGCGATTTAGATTATTGAAAATGTTGAATAAAAATATGTACCAAGTTGTTTTAATTATTGTAGAATGATTTAAATGTGGCCGAATTAAAGAGTCACTCAGCTAGTGGCTCTTTAATTCCAATAAATTCATCCACTTAACGTGACAAAAATGATCCTTGGGACATAAAATTAATCTATAGTATTTCAAGTATCTTAGGGACTCCATCCAGCTGGGACTAGTAGAAAGAAAGAAAGGCCTCCCCTGTGCACTGCTGTGGGACAGTACTGATTAACAATAAACAAATAAAAATAAATAATTACTTTAAGAAGGTATAATCGCAATCATATTAGCGAGAAAAACAATGTTTTGATTTTCAAGTTCCAAACATCAATTCACACAAACTTTAGTGACTGCGATTATCCTACTAATTTTGTGAACGTAAAAGTTTATAAGGTATGTTTTCCCACTAAAACTACTGATTGCGATAAAACTTAGGAAATAGACAACTGGTGATCAGGAATATTACATGGGTAGCTTTTTATCTCGATATTACAACCTCCAGGCAGGAATATCTAGTAGAAATTCCTACGTTCCTTTTGCATAATGAGCTGCCCACCTACTTAGCTGTAAAATGCTAATAAATCACGTAGACCCTCCATTTGTTTTCATTCAAAAAATCCTCTTACAAACGTCCTCGCGTTCTCTCACGATAAGCTGCTTAATTTCACAAAAAAATGTATAAAAATCCTACCTACCTCGCCCTTAACTTGCAAATTATGATGAGTTGCGTACTTCCACAAACACACGTACAATTTACGCCGAGACTTTCCCGTTCCGTGTCATAATTTCATGAAGAAATAACCATCAACATAAAAATAATCATCACATTTTTACGACGGAAAACTTAGTAAATCAAAACAAACGTTACCAAGTTACTAAGACTCTTGACCCTCATAATGTTGTGTTACCTTCTACAGAGGAGTTAACTGCTTAACTATGTTACAGGGGTATGTAGGGTTGAGAGGACCACATGGCGTGAAGGGCGAAAGGGGTGCTCCGGGGCGAGACGGGCTCTCTGGCTTGCCCGGCGCTCACGGTCGCCCAGCTGAAAAGGGCGAAAAAGGTACTCACCTACCTACCAACCTATTCACCCATCAAATTTTATGTAACACTATGACCCGTATTTATACTCTCCGAACACGTTTGCAAGATTTTTAAGGCTCTGTAGCAACGATTCGGAAAATCTTTATTTGTTCGCCGGACCCTTAAGATTGGTTCCGTACTCGCGCCCTTCTTATTTATTAATGCCCTTTCTTTTTATGATCAACTTAAGATTTTTTTATTTCTTTATTGAAATTGGTATTTTTTATGTTTAAGGGAAAACAATCTTGATTTTGCGATCGTCTGGGAAAGACTTCATTCATTTCTATCACGCTACGTTGGCCGCAAGTTTTATGTTTTTTTGGTAAAGAATATGAAATTTATTTTATCTTTTGAAGGTGGTAGAGGACTTCCCGGGTTGCCAGGCCCACCCGCTGTCACCGTTACTGAAAATGCCTTGAGCGACGTCACGCGTACCGGTATGATTATTTTTAAAACTTCCGAAATTTATAAGCACTTTAACTTTCAAAACACTCAGGTTTTCATAGTTTTTATAAGCGATTTCTTCATCGATCAACAGCTATAAGTAACGTTACAAAGAAAAAAATCCATAGATTCAATGATAAATCTAACGTTTTTTAAAGGTTCTTAATTAAAATATAACTCATTCTATGGTTATAATTGCGTGGCGAAGAGACCTATAAAGGTCTCGAAATTTTCTTAGTGATTTTTACACTATATTTTTTCTAATCATTTTCAACATTTTGGGAAACCAACATTTTGAGAGATTCAATATTTTGGGAGTTCAACATTTTGGGTTAGGCCAAATTAAACTTAAATTGTGGAGTTCTTTTTCGAACAGTATTTTCACGTCTAAACTTTTCGTCGACCGCAAAAACGCTCTCTGTAAACTCTTTGTAAAAACTAATTACTTTTGACTTGGTCTTTTAAGCTTGAAAATTTCGAAATAATTTGGAATTAAAAGTAATATTCCTAGTAGTAGCGAAGGTTTTTATTTTGTAAAGGGAATTCCGCTAAAACCGAGGAAACTGTTACCGGCTTCTAGTTTACGTTAAACTAAGTAGTTCAATGAAGTAAAGTAAATACTGAAACTCTAGTCAAAATTTAAAGGCTACTTAAACAGAGTTTAGCAGGTTCTAAACTCAAAAACAAAATCAAAAACTTATTTTGAATTTGAGTTTCAAAGCTACTCTATTATTTAAGAAGCTTACATTTTAAATTGCGTTTTAATATTTAGCCGTCTTGAGTCATTTTGTAATGTATATTTAAAAAAAAAACATTAAAAAAAACGTAATACAAAAGGAAAAATGCATCATCAAAAATTATCTCGTGCTAGGATTCGAATGCGTGTCCCTTACTGGTAGAGCGAGTGCGGTAACCATTACACCACACGGGAAGATTTTTGATGATGCAATTTTCCTTGTAAAAGTTTATTTATATAAATAATGCCTTGAGTAAAATGCTTAGGTACTGGTAAAAAAAAGAAAGTTATTGTAAGAACATAACAATACAAAATAACGTTTCTAATCAATAAATTACGCCATGTTTTCCATTTAATTTTACCCTATTAATGTCTGTTCAAACACAGTTAAGAAATTACTAGATCACGGAAGGCTTTTAGCCCCATTTAATATAACTTCACTTAATATTTTATGCTTTTTCAATAACCACACCTGAATATAAATGAAGTGTTGTGTTTCAGAGGCCGCTTTACTTAAGGGCGGGAAGGGGGACGGAGGTGAAAGGGGGGAAAAGGTAATTATATTTGTTAATATTAACGTTTAGAAATGAAATTTTGGGGCCTGTTTATGTAACTTGGTTGCTAACAAATCTCGATTGAAATAGATAATTAAAATTGTTGATTACACGCCAGTTTTCATGTCATTCAGTCGCTAACAAATAACAATTGTAATTAAAACTAGCGATTGTAACTATAAAATTGCATATCTGTAAACGCAACAAAACATCAATTTTAATTGTTTCAATCGAGATTTGTCAGCAACAGAAATACGTAATTAGGGGCCTGCGATGATCTTGTTGCCGTTGAGTTATTTATATATTGCGGCGTAAATATTGCTTTTGGTTGTGCTAATGATTGTAGTTGGTACACCTTGCTTAAGGTGAAGCATTGATAAACTAATAACTCATTGCCGCGCGGTAGTTAACTCGAGTTGCGACATCTCGTCGAATTTCTTGTTTAATATTAATTATATTTCTAATCAGGTTAAACTGTATTACCAATATGAAGTGCAGATTACTACTAATCAATATAGAAAACGATGATTAAATTGTAAAATATCCCATTTCGTTGTAAAATGGAAAAATCTCTGTTTTAACGAGAGTTATTTTTATTTATTTTATTTATTGTCTGCCGTTGCCCGATCTATGCATACCCGGGCCCCCCAGAAGATATCTTCCAACTTACCAGTGAGGTCGTCGACTGGCTTAAAAATTTAGATGTAGAATTATTTCATGTTTTCACTTATATTCTAAATTCAATTCTGTGTAATCTGCCTATATGTATTCCTGTGTCATACGATTAAATAATTTATGGAATTGTAAAAGTTAATCAATCATTTAAACAAAACTACCAAAATGAAGACAAAAGAAGGATAAATGAACAAAAATATGGTTTCCGTATGTTTTGTAATTACTGAGATATGTTGACATACATTCTACCAATTCTTCAAATCGCCCTCTTAATCAGTCTAAGTTGAGTTAACTTATTATACCTATAGAACAAGAGAAAAGCGTTGGCTACTTCATTTGATAGTCTAGCTAGAGCCTCCGTAACTTAACCCTGAGGCTTTCCTTGACTTACGCTGACATCGGTCGCGTACCGTGTCGGTCTCTATGTGAAATAACAGAGGTACATACTATGTTCTATTCTATGTGTACGCGGTCGATATGAGCGTAACTGGAAGGAATCTTAATTCTTGATTGTTTGATATTCCGCAACATATATCCTTGTTAATTTTCAAATAGAAATAATGACTATGGCCATTGTTTTCTATACGAAATAACCATTATACAAACATGTTAAGAACGTGGCGACTGTTACCATTTCCATACAAACTTAATACCAAAATAAATTATGAAAAATTTAGTTTTCTACCTTAATATCGATATTAAGGTAGAAAACTAAATCATCATTAAAAAAATTAGTTTTCTACCATCCATCCACCATGGTAGAAAACTAAATTTTTCATAATTTATTTTGGTATTAAGTTTGAATGGAAATGGTAACAGTCACCACGTTCTTAATCTAAGGATATTTGAGCCTTTCGGAGGGGAGACTTTGGGACCATTTGGACCCAGTCAATATACTGGATTAGTTTTTGCCTGGTGGAGACAATGCGAGACCAAATTGCTGGAGTTTGCTTGGTACAAATAATATACACACTTTTTAAGCTTACACGATTTCCATCGATCATTATTATAAGAAACACAGACAAGAAACAGAAACAAGAGGCACAGGATATATCCAAGTGCCGCTGTGTAAAAGATCCTAATGGTAACCTGCTATGCGAGGACCTCGCGGTGAAGGAGAGGTGGCGCTCTTATTTCCACGAGCTGCTCAATAAGCAGTATAAAGAGGTGCAGCCACCGGAACTCCCTCCGAATCTAGGACTTGTGCCACTGATAACGCCTGAGGAGGTGCGCAAGGCTCTTCGCTGCATGAAGAATCGGAAAGCTGTCGGCGCCGATAGAGTCCCCATCGAAGTATGGAAGGCTATGGGTTCTCGTGGTGTGGGCATCTTAACCAACCTTTTTAACCGCATACTCGAGACCGGCAGAATCCCCGCCCAATGGAAACTGAGTGTTATCACTCCAGTGTTCAAGGGCAAGGGATCTGTGCAGGAGTGTGGAAGTTATCGTGGTATAAAGGTCATGTCCCACACCATGAAGCTCTACGAGCGTATAGTTGACTCTCGGATCCGGCAGGAGTGCACTGTCTCGGAGGGGCAGAATGGTTTCCGCCCCGGTCATGGTACCATGGACCCTGTTTTCGCCCTAAGGATCGTTATGGAGAAATACAGATCGAAGAATACGCCTCTGCATTTTCTGTTCCTGGACTTGCAGAAGGCCTTCGACTGTGTTCCTCGCGTGATGATCTGGTGGGCGCTGCGGTCCAAAGGGGTGCCTGAAACTTATATTGAAACCATCAGGGACATGTACCGAATTTCCGATTCAGTGGTGCGAACTGCTGTTGGTGACACTAAATCTTTCCCCATTACAGTCGGAGTCCACCAAGGATCTGTCCTAAGTCCGTTTCTGTTTAGCGTAATACTGGACGCACTGTCCGTAATCATCCGAGACGCACACGAGCAGCCCCCGTGGATGCTCATGTATGCTGATAATATTGCGCTAGCGGACTCGGATAAGGGACGGCTTGGAAGGCGTGTAAATGCGTGGAAAGAGTCACTTGAGATCGGCGGTTTGCAACTCAACGAAGCGAAGACCGAATACTTGGCTAGCAATACCACAGATCCCACACCTGTCTGCGTAGACGGTCACATGGTCGAGCGGACATACCAGTTTAAGTACTTGGGATCTGTGCTTCACGAGTCCGGCGACATCGATTGTGACGTCAAGTCCCGCATTTCGGCAGCTTGGGCCAAGTGGCGAGAGGTAACTGGTGTCATCTGTGACCCGAAAATGCGAAGGGACAGGTCTATAAAACGATCATTAGACCTGTCCTTTTGTATGGTAGTGAGGCGTGGCCATTACTTGAGCGACATAAGCAAGAGCTGCGTGTCACGGAGATAAAGATGCTGCGCTGGATGTGTGGAGTGACGCGAAAAGACCGCGTCAGAAACTCCCGCATCAGGGGCAGCCTTCATGTCCGAGACATTGCAGACAAACTGCAAGAATGCCGCTTACGGTGGTACGGCCACATTCTACGAAAACCGGCTAGTTACGTGGGAAACAAATGTCTTGGTATGGCGCCTCCGCCCGGCCGCGGCAGATTGGGAAGACCCAAGAAGTGCTGGCTTGACGTTGTAGGATCGGATATGCGTGCAAATGGCCTCACCACACGGGATGCCGAAGATCGTGCGAAGTGGAGACGTAAAAGTAGGAAAGCGGACCCCGGGCTCTCTCGAGAGATGCAACCGGGAACAACGCTCGGATGATGATGATTATTATAAGAAACACGGGTCTAGATCGCATTGTAGATAATCATTGGTTATTAATTAACTCGACGGTTCGGTAAATGGGTCACATCGGCCGTGGTCGCGAAAAAACACGCGACGCGAGGTCTAAAACGCGATCTAGACTCGGGTTTCTAATAAAAATGATGAACAAAGAATAAACGTTGCCATTCAGCGTGGCAATGGGATCGCTGCCAAGTGACGAGAACTTGGATTTATTTTGAAAAGTTCTATTTTTTATAAACTTTTATATCAATATTAAAAAATAACATGTAAAAAAACAAAGCTCGCCGCTCCAATCTTCTCGGGACCACGGCCGGTGTAACCCATTTGCCGAAATGTCAAGGTTATTTAATCCTATAACGCGATCTAGACCCGAAGTAAAAATTAATTATGGACAGAAATCGTGTAAGCTTAAAAAGTGTGTAACTAGAACATTCTAATATAACCTCCACGTAAAAGCGTGTGCGTGCGTGAGTTGTATGCTTACCTATATTTACTTGTTTGATTCGTATTCAAAACATATTGATTGATTACTTCCAACTTCTGAATAGCATATAGTAGGTATTCTTTTGTAGAGAGGTTAGCTCTATTGTCATCAGATTTCTTGATATTTCATCGTATTTGACAAACATCCATGGAAGCTTCCATTTCTATCAAAACATAAGAGATGTATTGAAAGTAAAGACTTCAAATAAAAATACTATAGGTTAGTAACTGAAAGTCGGTAATAGAATTACTAAAATATATTGCTATTGAAAATTTGCTTCTGAATATTCGTACTTCGCGGGATTCGAACCCGCGAATACTAATAATCCGAACCAACGCGTTAAACCGCCTCGACACGAGTACAGTATCCGATAAGTCGAAATTATGAATGCATATTCTCGTGTTTTTGCGAGTAAGGCCTCGTAACGACATTTACCAAGTAAACTTTACAGTAAAGTTCAGTTCATAATTTTGATCAATTAAATACTAAATAAATATTGCACAACGTTGCTCATAGCGCAATTTAGCCCCAAACTAAGCACTAGGCTTGTGCTATGGGTACTAGACGACGGATAGACCACATATTAATTTTTTTTTTAATGTCTGAATTGACCGAACTAAAGTTGTAGTTACCTTACCTGGATTTTTTTATATCCAATTTTATTTCAAACAGGGAGAAAAAGGCACCAGAGGAATTGAAGGTTCTCAAGGTTTTCCCGGGAACGATGGCAAGCCAGGAGAACGGGGTGATATTGGACCTTCCGGGCTTCCAGGCACTCAAGGCGTACCGGGCCTAAATGGCCCTAAGGGAGACAGGGGTGACCCGGGACCTCCAGGACCAGTGGCTATTTCAAAGGATGAAGCACTTTTATTAACTAAGGTAAATATACGTATTTAGAAATCTGCATAATTAAGTAAAAAAAAGTTAAATTGGAATAGCCAAAATCACGACCCTCGAAATAAAAGTCGAGATATGTACCACTAAACCAGGAAACATACATATTCATAAATTCATCGCTCGGGGTGGGAACTCGAGTGGTCTAGTTCGTTAAGACGCTGGGGTACTGACCCAGAGACGTGACTTCGATCTACGTCGCGAGTAAATTTATTGAGCTGTCTTTTCCATAAAAATATTCTAGTAGATAAGCTTAGAGTATTAAAAAATCATAACACGAAACCACAGTAACTATTTTCCCTAATATGAAGTCTACATTATAATGCTATCCTTTGAACAAGTGAATAAATTTCATTGTAAACAAAATGTAACATTAAAATGAAGGTCACGTTAAGCATTAAGCTAATAAAAAGAAGCTCAATACTCAATATTTTATTACCTTTAATGGTGCTTTCAAGAGTACTAACAAAAAATAAAGTCTAAACATGAAACTCAGTATCATGCACCACAATATTAAGCATAGCCATGGTCATTATTGAAAATTTACCCCCTTACTTATAAACGATTACTAAGTTAACGTTTGTCTTTTACTGTGACATTAAGTTTCAAAGTTAAGGGCCCATAATTATAACCCCAATTGCGTGACAGGGATAGCGCTAGCGAATTTCAGATGTATTAATGAAGAACGTTTTATGCTAGCACGCAGAATTTTAGAGCATAAAATCAAACAATTGGTAATTACACGACAGTAATATATTAATTTTTAATTTCAAATCATAGATGCCCTGCATTGAACTAAGATCAGTTCATCTACCCAGTTTTATTAGCATAAGTAGTATATTGACTGACTAATTCTATTTATTTGTAAAATCTACAGGGAAGTTTGTGATTTTATTATATCGAGATTTCTGTAATCCTGTTTTCACAACATACAGGAATCTAGTAAATATTCTCAACTTTAATAAGCATTTATTTCAAAACTGATGTTTCAAATAAATTTTATAGTTAACCGTCCGAGAAAAATAAGTTCTGGCCTACTACAAGAGGTTTAACAGACAGTGAAAACGTTACATAAACTTAGGTAGTCATCGTTTGTAAGTAAGTGGGCTAGTAGTTAAATAAGAACGCTGACTTAATTTAAATTGAAACACAGCAGTAATCTCTATTTGAAACATCCCCAACCAATAAATCGTCCCAAAACAAACTGCACCTTAAACCACTACGGCATCACACATTTGCATAGTTGGCACAAATATTTACTTACTTCGTCAGTAGCAATAATCGTAAAACATTCAGCCGTGTAATCAAACTGGTAACGTTTAACGTACTCGTACAACTCTGAACTGGCGACCCATTAGGGACTTTGCTGATGTAACGAAATAATTGCATACGAAACTAGACGGCTGTGGTTTGCTGCTCGTTTAATATCAATAAAGATCGGTGGATTAGGGGAGTTACAATCGAATGTAACCTTAACAGACTGAACACGGTTGTAATTTGAGGATATCACAGAGAAAGAGGAGACGAAATTGTTGGAAATGAAATGTAAGAGAATTTAAGCATGGAATTGTAATGATTGAGGAGAATAATGATTGTGCCTAACTTAAAACCATAGAGATGAATCATAACAAAACTACAAATCATTTACTTCTTAATGATGAACTGCCCCCTTAATTTATAACTTTGTTGCTAACAAATCTAGATTGAAACAATTGAAATTGTTGATTACACGTCATTTAGTCACTAACAAATTGCCATTGCAATTAAAACTAGCGACTGTAACTATCTAATTGTATATCAGTAAACACAAAATTAACGATTTCAATTGTTTCCATCGAGATTTGTTAGCAACAGATTTACGTAATCAGAGGCCAGATGCCTAAAATATGTATCGTTTGACTTTATCTGTGACGTAGGTATAGTTTCAAAGTTAGCAGACAAAAAACAAACGTTACATAACTTAAACTTAATTCGACCAAACTAGAATAAGCAATGAATAACAATTCTTCGCATAAATTGTAATATTTTCGACTGAAGAGCTCGACAGTCTTACGAACAAAATACGATTGTTGGAATTCCTATTCGTTACTTATTCCAGTTTGGTTGAATCGAGCCATCGTCTGTTAATCAGCGATCTAAATATTTTCGTGAAAGTTACTTTGTAAGATAAAAACAACAGAATTTAGTGTGACAAAACTTAGTGTATAAATAAATAGGTGGAATTTTAGGAAAAAAAGGCTTTTTTCTGTAGATATTCTCACGGTATCTCTTAGATCTATTTGGTACTAAGTAAATAAGTAGGTATCCAATGATTTTAGCTAATATCTGTATTATCCAACTTCCACGCTAACATTCTCACCAATACTAGTAAATTCTGAAAAAAAAGGGGTTAGCAGACCCCGGGCTCCTGAGAAGAATGTAACCGGGAACATTGCTTGAATAAGAATATACTAATTATTTAGAAAAAAAAAAAAAAAGCCTAAATACGTATTCTTTGTTTAACAACAGGGTGACAAAGGTGATGCAGGACTCAGAGGTAAAAGGGGTCATCCAGGGCCCCCGGGACCAAGAGGCCCGCCTGGTGTCCCAGGACCACCAGGCACTCCAGGCACAAATGGAATCTCAGGCGATATTGGCTTGCCTGGTTGGACGGTGAGATTAATTAATAGTCTGTAGAAAAATGATTTTAAATTTTTAATTCCCATCGTTATGTGTTTTATATGACTAAGTATAACGAGACTACGGAACAACCTAAGCCAATTAGGCCCTTTTCGAGAACAATGTTTATCTCAAAGTATGAACTACTTATTAATAAAAAAAAATAAAAAAATATGCGAACAACACACAGCGCCATCTATCGACTAAGCTTGTGTTACGGTGACTAGACAACGGATATAATACTTATATTTATTTTTCTTTTGTAAATACATACATATTATACATAGAAGGACACCCAGACCAGACACAAATATTTATTTTTTAAGCATAAATACTTGCACCCGGCGGGAATCGAACCCGCAACCTCCTGCATTGCAGTCGCGCTCTCGCACGACGCGCCACAGAGGTCGTCAATAAACTTTAATTAAAAACTTAAAAAAAAATACGCTATGTCTCAGCAAAATGTAACTAAGATAAACATAGAAATTAAAGACATTTTTCGGTTTTAATCGCAGGGTGTTTATTACTTTTAGCATTGTTTAACGCTCAACGTTTCGAGACCTTTACAGGTCCCTTCTTCAGGACTGACACAAGGGACCTGTAATGAGCGTTGAAACAATGCTAAAAGTAATAAACACCACGCGATTAAAACCGAAAAATGTCTTTAGTTTCAATACAACATAGCGAAAACAGAAGAAAAATCTATGCTATACATACTTATAGATTGAAGTCCTATATAACAATTTACAGGTTTTTATAACACATACAATAATCATATTATTTAATGAACTTACCTACTTACTACTCGATATAAACTTCAATTTAATTCAATTATGAAAGTAAGCTGAGTATAAGTAGTATTTAAATAATATTTTATGACAGACAATAATGTTAGGACTTAAAATAATTAGACAATAAACTCAAGTCATACAAGTTCCTAGTCGAAAATCCCCTGTGCATTATTAACCCTTTCAAACCGCTATAAAAATTTACGGTGACCATAACTGGTTAAAACATTTTCGTTAGAAAATAATTCAATTATCAAATTTTGACAGGGTCCACCTGGGGCAACAGGGCAACCCGGGCCCCAGGGGCAGAAAGGTGAAAAAGGCGACCCGGGTATTACGGCCCTCGACCTCGATAAGGTAATTTCTAATACTTCAGTTACATAACAGGTTAATTAAGTGCTTGAATGGGCAAGCTTTGAACGAACGCAAGAATAACGTTGTACCGCATTATTGTTGCTAGTATTATACCTAAATAATGTGGTTATTTGAGTAATTGTGTTGCTAAAGTCTCTACTACATTTACTAGCGGAGTTTACCGAAGTAAACCAAATACGTTAGATACTAATAGTTTTACGAACAGTAGACCTCACGAAAACTTTTTTGAAACGACCTACCTACATAAGTAACCACCTTCAAAAAAGCAGAAGATATTGAAGTGAGGACCTTGTGGTGGTTCTAGAAGAGTGCCATCAATGTAGTATCTTCTAAACAAAAATCCTATTCTATAGGTAGAAGTCGAAAAGTGTACGATTTACTGAATCTAAAAGAGCTTTCCTGCTCAAAAGTTTCATTAAAATCGGTTTAAAAATGCGACCTATAGAGAAAAAGGAACAAACAATTTAAACTTACATACTGACAGACGAAAGCAAATATTGAAGCAGAAATGCTTCGTTGACTCCGCTCATTGTCAATATCTTCGTACAAACGTCCTAAAGATTGACGACTTATAAATGATGAGTTTATGTAATATTATCTTTTACTGTGACATGAAGTTTCAATGTTAACAGACATTGTCAAACGTTACATAAACTTACTTAATAAAAAACGTACGTTACGTAACTAGGTCTGAAATTAAAGCTTTATCGGCGGCTTACTATCAGTCACAATATAAATTAATTTATGCTTTATGTTAGTAACCGTCCCACTAATTCGATCACGTAGCGTGGCACTAATTTCAGTCTTAGATCCACCTCAAAGACTTTCTCATCGTAATTGTGCGAGTACCTGAGTGAAAGAGCCACAAAAGTATCTACGGAGTATAGGAGGAAAACATTCGGCAAAGATCGAGGAAGCTTCGTAAAGTTTCGGTCCCTTCGCTATTCTCCGCATTCGCTTCGCCTGTCACCCTCAGGGTATTGCTACGGCAACCTACTTAGTACTGCTATTAGTACCCTATACGGGCATGCATTGCGGTTTGTTCATTAACTTCTTTTGTTTTTGTAGTTCCTTGTTCTAAATGAACCTACGTGGTTTTCTCTTTTACGATAAAGTTAAACAAGGTGTATTAAAAGGTGTTTTGTTTGGGAAAGTTTTTAGAGTTTTAACAGGGAATTTTTACGTTTATTTTTGTTGAAAAGATGATGTTTAGGTTGTGGTGGAGTTTATTATGTAGTTTTTAACTTTATTCAACAGTTATATTTAAATAAATTGGGTAGGTAAGAATTACTTTTTTTTTTCTAAACAGTATAAATTAAGACGCGCTATCACGTGCGATGTTTTATTCCCAGCAGTTTACTTAGAATATTTATTATGTCTTTGATTTGGTTTAAATTTTGGCGCTTCTGAAAAGATTAATAAGCAAAGTATCGTTGACAAAAATCACATTTTTAAGATCACAAAATATCACATTCACAAGGAATGTACTTGTTTTTCGTTTTTGAGAATGGTTTCTGAGGCTGATGTTTTATGAAGATACTCGTACCTTATATTTCATATTCTACTAGCTGAACCGGCGAACTTTGTTCCGTCTTAGAGGGAATAAAAATCTATATTCTATGTCCGTCTCCTGGTTCTAAGCTACCTTCCCACAAATTTTCAGCCAAATCGGTTTAGCCGTTCTTGTATTATTAATAGTGTAACTAACACGCCTTTTTATGTAGATAGTAGATAGATATAAAAAGCATTTAAACCTTAAGAAAACGCCATATATCCCTTTCCCTGCTACAATATCTTAATATTACCGTCGACATCTATCTTATATCACCGCACTCTAATCTATCATTCAGATAAAAGGAGACAAGGGCGACCGAGGTTTCGACGGCACTCCCGGTCAACCGGGTAAAGAGGGCCCTCGCGGCCCACCGGGCCCGCCGGGGGCCCCAACCAGTGGCTTGAAATACGTCTCTGTACCAGGGCCCCCGGGGCCACCAGGGCCCCCAGGCCCTACCTGGTCGTATGCTAACGAAGTAACGGCTGATACATTGACCGATAACCCAGGAGTTCGCCGCGAAGGTACAGGTAAGGGATGAAAAGGGTTTGCTTACCTACTTATTTATAAGGAATTTCTGTTTATGTGTTGTGTGGAAAATTATTCGTTTCGGCTTCGGTTTGGGAGTTAACTGGGTCTTGTGTTTTGAGTTTACGTAGACTTATTATTACTTTTTTATTTAGGTTGAGTAAAAAGCTTTTTCAAAACGAAACAAGTGGCAACCTAACACAATAACCTTACCTTCTGTTTTCGCGATGTTGTATTGAAATTAAAGACATTTTTCGGTTTTAATCGGGATTGAGACTCCAAATGTCTTAAATTTTAACAAGCTTATTATAAACGGTGACTAACAAAGTTAACTGACAGTGATAAACTTAGTCATCGTTTATTTGTAAGTAAGGGGGTAAAAGCTTATTTCTTTGTTGCTTTTTGAATTGATTAAAAACTAAGACACTTTTTAATTGTCTGCAGGTAAACAACGGGATCCTCTGCAGATATTAAGAAACCTGAATCAGTTGGTTCAGTACCGACAAGATCTCTACGGTGAGTTAGTTTTGATGGTTTTTATGTTGGTGTAGGTATATATATATATACTTAGTTTTTTTTAATTGAAGACTACGATTTGACACATTTTCCTGAAGAAAGAATGTCAAATACAAGATACAAGAACGTCACATCGTAGTCTAAAATTAAAAAACGTGTAACGTTACGTATTTTCTTGATGTCTGTGTAATATGTTAGGTTATTATAATAACTTATCTTTGAACACACTAGGAACAAATAGATGATTTTCTACTTTCTATTTTCCATTTTAGAAGAAGTCTACCGATATAGCGCTTTGTTTTAGAATACATAAATTAATTACTTCTTTAAATATCACAAGTGAATTTAGAAAGACTGAGCTGCCAGTAAAATCTGTCCAGTAAAATAAAATATTCCCGTTGGCCAGACTAAAAGGTTGGGTATATTGTTGTAAATTTTACTTAATTAGTTTGATGTTGTAATGAAAAAGTGTGTTGTGTGGAATCAACACATGATATCCGGATATCCGGTAATTTGAAAAAAAAACCGGAAATCCGGAAAGTGTTGTTAACAGACGCGGCGAAGCGACATGCAAAGTGATTGCTCCTAAACTAAAGATAAATTTGCCCAAAACTATTTAAAATGATGGTAAAGTGTTGTTTTTTTCTATTTCAAATAGCTTACCGGGATTCCATAGAGCCTCTAGGAGACAATTCAGATTTCAGCGATGACGACGATGGAAGAGCTATAGTTGGGACCATTCTGTTCAAAACTACAGATTCATTATTGAGGGTAAGTGTTTTTCTTACTTTTGGACTTATTTCATCTTCTACAAGGGCTATTAATAAATGCGTAGGTACTATAGGTAGGTACCTACTTAGTTTTTTGGGTTTCGCACCCAAAGGGTAAAAACGGGATCCTATTACTGAGACTACGCTGTCTGTCTGTCTGTCCGTCCGTCTGTCCGTCCGTCTGTCCAGGATGTATATCATAATTTAATTTCAGACTACGATCAGACGTTTTGTTTCTTTATATTTTGATATTTTTTTACAAGAAGATATGTCAAATCATAAGTCTTCAATTAAAAAACGAAGTATAAATTTAACTTAACATTTCTGCGTTTGTTAAAAGCAATCTGATAAATTGCCAATTTAAGAGATCCCGCCCAGATATCCACTTCCGACCCTGATAGTACATGACTTTTCGTTCCATCCAATCGCGATAACTTTACAAACAAATAAAACCCTAAAAAAAGCAATTAAAACAAAACGATGCACTGTGTACAATCGCGCGCACAAATTAAAATTAAAAATGTTTGGTCCCATGAAATTAATTTAGCGTCACCTTTATTTTGTGTCATATGTGTCTATTGTTCGCAATAATTGCCTACGTTTTACTCACAGCTTGGCGGGAACAGCCCTTTGGGTACGTTGGCTTACGTCATACAGGAGCAGGCGTTGCTTGTCCGTGTCAACAACGGATGGCAATATGTGGCTGTGAGTGTATTTTGCCCTTTATTAAGCTGACTTTGTTTTATTATTTTGTTGTATTTTTGATAGAGTTTATTATCAATGACTAGAAAGGCAATTTTCTTAAGTTCTACTTATATTATAAACGAAAAAGTTTGCAAGTAAGTTTTACATAATTATGTCTGTGTGTATGTACCTATATGTGTTATTCCTTCCCGCAAAAAATAACCAATTGCGATTAAACTTGGAATAAAGATAGCTGAATGACTTAAAATAACACATAGGCTACTTTTTAGCCCAATATCCAACTAAAAAATAATTTCAGTGTCCTCTCGGCATGATAACGATTTGTTAAAATTATTAGAATTGCCTCAGTCCTCATTTACGTTCGTTTCATTTAAGCGTGAAAATAAAATAATTTCAAACCTACAAAAAGATAAAGATAATAGTCCTGTAAGACTTCCAAAACCTTATTTATTAACGCTAATATCGTCTTCAACAATATTAAAACCGGATTAAGGGTCTGAATTTTTAATCAACACTGAAAAATAATTCTAAACAGTTCACGAATATAAAAAACGAGATTTACTCTTACTTAAGTCACATTGGGAATACCTTTTATTAAGACTGAGTTATTTAAATGGAACTTATTCGTTTCCCTTCGGGTATAGTCTTAAAAAAGTTGGAAAATTTCATGTATTAAAAAGCCGGCGCCTGGAACTGAATTACGACTTTAGGGACGAAAACTTAAGGTTCAAATCAGCTTGGCTTCAACAGTGTCATAAAACGACCTAAGTCTGTAATAATCTTGACGACAAATTTTAGAAAGACTGTTGAATAACATGAATAATAATATCTTAATTTATTTGAATGAGTTTGTGATGGAAATGGTTTTTTGTAGTTTATTTTGATTTGGAAAATTAAAATTAATTTTTAGAACGTTTTATTAGAGATAGAACGTTTATGATAGAAAATTACTGACATTGTGTGTCAGTTTTATGACACAATGTGTCATGTTTTTGAGTTATGTGCGTGACTGTACAACGTCGTCAATTATAGTAAAAATACGTGGAAATCAAACTTTTACAATTATTGTTTAATTAAATACGCTACAAACCTATGATTTATTTCACAATTTGTTGTTAAAATTTGGATTACATTTATTGTTTCTTTTAGATGGGATCGCTGTTAGCGATTCACACAGCTCCATCCAATGGTCCAACCAGGACTCCATTGCAGAATATCTTGGAAACATCAAGTTTGGTTCATCATAAAAATCCTGCTATCGAAGGGCCGGTGGTTAGTTATATTTCCTAAATAGAGACAACTTTTTTCAGCTATACAGGGTGTTTCGACGAGGGGGTATTAAGCCGAAAGGGGGTTGTTCTAGAGGTCTAGGCGAACAACTTTTGTTTTACAAGTTTTGGAAATTCGAAGAAGTTTTCGAAAATTTTGAGTTTAAAGTTTGCATGAAAATCAGCTGTTTTTTAGAGTTTGAGGTCATTGGCCTTAAGGTGCCCTTTTATTTAGTTTGGACCACTACAATCTAAACATTAATTGCCTTTTTTTTACAAAAAAAGCTGTTTTATTAGTGACACAACTCACAACTTTAAAATTTTCGAAAAAAAAAGTTCGATTTTCCAAAAGTCGTAGAATAAAAGTTGTTCGCCTAGACCTCTAGAACAACCCCCTTTCTATATAACAATATAATGTATAACATTTTCTTTTTAAGTGTTAAGCCTGCACTACCGACGCCGGTAGACTAATTGGTCAAGTCAGTGCTCCCGAATTGAGTAAAGATGCGTTCTTGGTTCGAATCCCGTCCTGCGTCTATCGTGCGTTGTGTTTTTGCAGAAGTATTATTTCTTTAAAATATTTCTACATAATGTTTTTTTCAATCAAAATATCAATCGATCAATGACAGTTCTACGAAATCTATTTCGTTAATGAATAGTATGACTTTCTTATTATGTAAAAAACGGCAAATGTTTTTGGAGCAACATTTTCATCATATAAGTTCTTCTATTGATCAGATTTAACATCCATATAAGACTTTTGCATTTCATTGTACCGTTTATATTATTAAGTCTTATGAATAAACGTGGAATAAGGTCTGATTAATTTTACGACTTTTACGTTTCTGTCTGTCAAATTTGAAAGTTCTTGTCACGGAAAAATACAAAGTATGTTCTCACCTTATTACACGTATAAAGGCTAATTGTGTTTATATTTGACTGAAACCTAAGAAAAACTGATAGACACTGTTTTTCAAGCCATTAACCCAGTATAACATCTTATGAGTAAACGTTCTTCTTTTACTAGCTTACTAGTCTGTGAGATTTGCAGCCATTTTCATTTATTAAGGGGTTCAAACAGTATATTTTAGAAGATACATATAATATGAACTGTGTTTAACATCGTTACAATAACTGTGCACTAGGACCACAATATGCCGGTTTTCCACTTCGAGCGGAGGGAAGTCATTAATGTGTCAGTTTAACATCCAACGATTGTTTCCATAGTCATACATCTCTTTCGCGCTATGGAAACAATCATTGGATGTTAAAATGACACATTTTAACTCCGCTCCGCAAAAAATAATAACCATGAAAAAACTCCCGTAAGAACTTTTTAAATTCCCTGGCTCTATCAGCAATTTGTTAATAAGTAGTCTAGTAACCGTAAGTTGAACTACGTTGCTTTTAATAAAGAGATAGGCTGTATAAATCTGCAAGGTTGTAGGTTAAACAAGTGAAAAACGCGTAATTCTCCCCAGCTCCGCCTAGCTGCATTAAACGAGCCGCACACAGGCGACATGCACGGTGTTAGCAGCTCCAATTATGAATGTCGCCGTCAAGCGCAGAGAGCTAATTTGGATGGCACATTTAGAGCGTTTATATCGTCTAGGTAAGTTTGTATTTTGCGTGAGTGGTAGGTATTGCATACTCGCGAATGGATTGGAGTAGGTGTTTAAAACACGTCTCGTTAATTGCAAAATGTCTTGAAAAATACGAAATTAATTTAATCTACACTAATACTAAAAATATTATAATATAAAGAGGAAAGATTTGTATTTGTGTGTGTGTGTCTGTATGTTTATAATAAATAAACATAAAAACTACTGGGCCGCTTTCAAATTCTTTCACCATTAGAAAGCTACATTCACACTGAGTAACACATAGGCTTTTGATCCTGATGTTCCCACGGGATCGGAACTTACGCGGGTGAAACCGCGGGACTCAGTTAGTGTAGTATATACATACGTAATTGATTGAAATTCAATTCACACGAGATATAAAAACTCCGCAGCGGGATCTCGTGTCAGAAATCTAGTTACTCTTAAAAATTTTCACATCAGCAGTTCGTCATAAGAAATTGGCTAGTCTACCTCTATTGGTAAAATGGTTTGGAGCACCTAATGTTAGAGTTTTCAGGTCGCCCTTAGACCTCTCACTTGACTTAACGACTGCTATCAGAGATAACAACCGGGACCAACTGCTAACCGTAAGCACCTGAAATCTCTACACCAGTATGAGGTTAAAAGACATTACCGACTATAAGGCAAAAGTGATTTATTCTATTCTATTTTCCATACAAACTTTACAAACGTAGTCGACTGTTTCCTCCCTGGGTAAAGATATTTGAAAAAATATATTTTTGCCATAAGTTCTGTATGATTTTTCTGAATTTTAATTCGTAGGTACATAGTCATGGAAGATTTATGTTTTATGACATAAACATATTTGCTCTAATGTCTTTATCCAGGGAGGAAACAGTCGACTACATTTCTATGTATCAAATAAAACGTAGCAGGTAGATTACGTGTATCTATGATTGGTCTATGATTTAATTTTACATGCATTTCTCTTTCAAACAGGGTACAAAACATAGACTCAATAGTGAGCTGGGTAGACCGAGAGATTCCGGTCGTGAATACCAGAGGAGATGTCTTATTCAACTCATGGGGTGAAATGTTCGACGGTTCGGGCGCATTGTTTGCGCACGCACCGAGGATTTACAGCTTTAGTGGGCAGAATGTGCTTGTGGATCCGGGGTGGTAAGTTTTTTTTATAAACTTAGATATACAGTGTGTTTCAGGGTAGGTCATATATAAGGGGATTGTTCTAGACGTCTAATCGAATACATTTTTTTCTACGGCTTTTGGAATATAGAGATTTTTCAATAACTAGACTCGAATGTGACGGGCTTTTCTGAATTTAGTTTAAACTAGTTAAGGCAATCAACAATCAAAAAATATAAGGTTAGCCCTGAGTACTGAGATTTGAACAGAACCTTCTGGTTCTCTCAATGGTTTCGAGTCGGCTTTCTTCACTCCTTTGCTACCTACAAACTGGCCCGAACCTAGTTGGACATTATGATTCATGTCATGGGCTACATAAAGAAGTAACTTAAGGAATTAGATAAGTATAGCAAAAATCATCATTTAAAATTTCAACCAATGAAAGTGTGGATCAACCTGTAGTTGAACAACAACATTACAGAAGTTAAAAGTTGTACACAACAAGACTAATCCCTAGACACAAATACAACATAGTTCACGCCAACTTTAACATCCAGCTTATTGCAAAGAAAAGTTTGTTTGCTTTTCAAAGTGCTTTGGGTACACAGTTTGATGTTTTGACAGCATTTTCTCTATGTGCATTAGGGAAATGTTACGGGTTGTTCTTTTTAGCTGATTCGGCGCACTTCGTATCGCTGTATAAATAACTTGACACTGGTACGATACGCATGATCCCTTACATACTAATAATAAAAGAAAAAATAACTTCATTGCGTCCGGTTTTCGTATGTTTTAAAATGGTAGGTAGGTACCCTGTACATTTTCTTCAAAATATATGAGTAAATTGGATTATCTTATTTATTTAATTTTCCACTTTTACTTTTATGGATTTTAGAAGTTAAACAGCATACAAATCAGTCAATCTGTTCTCGAGTTATTGCACTTTAAATTACCACAACTTTTTAAAAACAGACGAAAGGTATTAGGTAGGTATACATAGGTAGAAAATTCCTAAAAGTCTTACGAATTACAATTTCTATACCAAAGTCGTAAGCTTTACGAACCAATTCAATTCAAAATACCCGACCAGTCTGACCTGAAAGTTTATGAGCCATCAAACTTTAGGTAGGTACCCTCTAAAGCCTGCTATACACTTTGGCCGAACATGCTAGGCTGTTCGGCCTAGACACATTATGGCACCACTGTTAAGCCATCGCCAACGTGTGGAAAATGTAATTTAAAGCACATACTTGCCCAATATGTACGGCCAATATGTACAGCCTCAACAGTGCGCAGTGCAGTAACACGAGAAAAAAGCCTTTAATAAGCCGATTTTGCCTCTAAGTGGGCAAATCAACATGCAAAGGCAAGTATGTCGACAAGCACATACTTGCCCAATATGTAGGTACGGCCAATATGTACAGCCTCAACAGTGCGCAGTGTAGTAACACGACAAAAAAGCCTCTAAGAAGCCAACTTTGCCTCTAAGTTGGCAAATCAAAATGCAAAGGCAAGTATGTCGACAAGCACATACTTGCCCAATATGTACGGCCAATATGTACAGCTGGCCCAACAGTGCGCAGTGCAGTCAGGGTTCCCAACTTAGCACTTTCGGTGCTAGATTTGGCACTATTATCACAATTCTAGTACTGTAATTTAACATTCAGCACCTAGCACCTAATTTAGCACTAAACAGCCATCATTCTGTGTTTTTTTTCTGGGCACTGTAGAAGCGAACTGTGAATGTTTTTAGTTGTGAATTTGTCAAGTGAAGTGTTTCGTGAACTATAAAACCTACAAAAATGGATATTCCTTTAAGCAAAAAAGGGAGTTAAGTTCAAAATTACAGAAAAGAGTGGGAGAACGATTCAAAATACAAAAAGTGGCTTAGACCTGTGCTTGGAGATAGTTTGAAAGCAATGTGTGTATTTTGCAATACAGAATTTGCGAGAATATTTGAAATTAAGCGGCATTCGGAATCAAAAAAACACATAGAAAAAGTTTATGTCTAAAAATAGCTCTATTTTTTTTTATCAATCTAGCACTATTTGAGATGTCATTTAGCACCCACCTAAGATAATGAGTTGGCAACCCTGAGTGCAGTAACAAGAGAAAGAACATAAAATGTAATTTATTTACAGGCTTTTTCTGGCCCTATCTCTCCATTCTGCCTAAAATCATATTTAAAAGATAAGTCGCAACATGCTTGTTAGGAGTTAGGAGTGTAGGTAAACAATCAATACACTTTGTACGTGTAGGTACAGATATAAGCTTTGGTTACGGCTTTTCAAAGTGTATTACGTATGCCGATATAGCCTTTTAGGAAGACGGGTCAGACACTCGTTGAAATACCATCTACCGGTTAACAACTCGTGAAGTCTAGAGTAAACTGGACAATTATTGTGTACCGTACCTACATTGTGAATTGAGATCAGACGCTTTACCCAAAAGTCTGGGAAAGTCAAAATCAAAACTTTTGAAAGTCGTGACGAGGTACTTTCTTTTAAATCTTTTGAAATCTTTATTCATTTTCAGATAATTCCAAATATTGGTCAAGCGGTAAACAGATTTTATTCACGCGCTTGTATTTTCTTTAAAAGATAAAAGCCATTTCATAAAAAAAGCGTAATCGTTTCGATCTTTTTGACATATTTTTTTACCAACAAAGAGAAGTGTTGAGTTTAAAGGAATATTTTTTTTTGTAAAGTATAAAAGTATATTATAGCTATCTATACTATTTGTTTTTGTGCTTTTAAATGAGGTTGGTAAATTCATATTTGTATTTGTAAAAAAATAAGATAGTAATTTTATTATCTAGGTACCTAACTTAAAACTTAGCATTTGACTAGTATACATATAAATGATGAATAACAGATGACTAAGTTATGTAACGTATGTTTCTGTCTATCAACTTTGAAACTTCATGTAATGTATAATTTATGCAGTTAGTTGTCAATCATCATTTATAAAGAAAGGGGTAAGTAAGTGTTTATTATTAAAAGTAGTAGGTGAGCGCAGTGACCCAGAGTTTATTTTTGCCTCCGAAATGAATATTACAGCCCCCTTCACTATTTAGTCCCCGTATAAATAAATAGGTACTTGTTAATAAGTTAAAATAAAAATCGCTTAGTTTGTCTAACTTATTTTAGTCACATGAAAATGTGATTATCAATAATTTTATGTGGTCCCAATTATTCTTATTTTTGAATGGTGGTATGGTTATTGTTAGAGTTTTCAGATTGCCCTAAGGCTTGTCTTAACGACTGCCATCAGAGATAACAGAGGTGGCCCCAATGAAACGTGTGAAATATTAGTTTATGCGACTATTTCATAATGATAGACATTAAAATACGAGTGTTGTAATTGCTAATTATGAATAGTTAAGAGGTCAGTCACGTATTTTTTTTCAATACAAACGTAGTCTGTTTCCTTCCTGGATAAAGACATTAGAGCAAATATGTTTATGCTATAAAACCTATATTATCTGCCATGATCATGCCCCATTGGTTTTTTTCATTTTCTAATTAGAATAGATATACAATTTAGAAAAATTTGAAAATGAATAAAATCAAAACGTAGGGGCATGGTCGGTCATGAGTCATGACTGATATAGGACTTATGGCATATTAAACATATTTTTTCTAATATCTTCATCCAGGGAGGAAACGTTCGTAAAGTTTGTATGGAGAAAAGAGTAGGTAGATCACTGTCCCCTTAATATTATATTCTCAGTTTTTGCGATTCTGACAAACTAAAATAATTTTAGATTTGTCTTCTGTTTTCGCGATGTTGTATTGAAATTAAAGACATTTTTCGGTTTGAATCGCGTGGTGTTTATTACTTTTAGCATTAAAATAATTTTATAATCTTCTTCTGTTTTTGCAGTTAAAACCGAAAAATATCTTTAATTTCTAATTTTTATTTTGAACCAGGCCAACAAAAGCAGTATGGCACGGAACAAGCCCGAACGGTGAGCCAGCAATGGACGCGTACTGCGACGCGTGGCACAGTAGCAGCCCAGACAAATTCGGGCTGGCCTCCTCGCTGCGTTCTAATAAATTACTTGACCAAGAAACGTGAGTACCCTCTCTCTTATTTCTTCTTGTTTATTGTCTCAGCTTATACAGGGTTGAACTTCCTCGTATTTTTAGGCCAGGTGCGGTACTGTTACATAAATATAATGTTTAAGTAAGTGCTTAGGTATATTTTATTTCATTATTGTCATTAAATTCTGTATTACAATTAAAAATCTAAGAAAAGATACATTTAAACATTAGAAACGCAAAAAACATAAAATATAGAAAAAATAAAAGCCTACACAATATTTTAACTAAGTAAATAGATATGGAGAAGTGAAATGACACCAAATTAATAGCCTATAGGTACTTAGAAATATCCTTAGTCGTTTTTAAAAATGAACTGCGTTTTTTTTTAGATATGTGGTGTCTTTTTCTCTTTGTGTCTTCTGTTCGATTCTTTTGTTCAACGAAAATTCTTGATTATTTCATTGAAAAAGTTCCCTTTTCTATGTTTTTGTCCTACCTTTTTCTGAAATTAGCCCCCCTATTTATAAACGATTACCTCTTTATAATATTAGTATAGATTATTAAAAAATGCACAAACTATGTTACGTTTGTCTTTTACTTTGACATTAAGATTCAAACATTAACCCCCTTACTTATAAACGATGACTAAGTTTATGTAACGTTCGTCTCTGTCTGCCAACTTTGAAACTTCATGTCACAGTGAAAGACAAACGTAACATGAAGTTACTCATCGTTTATAAGTAAGAGGATAAGAGACAAACGTTTCATAACTTAGGCATCTCTTAATCATCGTTTATCTATACTAATATTATAAAGAGGTAACATTGGTAACATGTATGTATGTATGTATATTGGGGGTAATCTCCGAAACTACTGGACCGATTTCAAAAATTCTTTTTCCATTAGAAAGCTACATTCACTCTGAGTAACATAGGCTACTTTTGATCCCGATATTCCCACGGGATCGGGACTTACGTGGGTGAAACCGCGGGAATCTGCTATAAATATATAAACAAATAAAACAAAACATCAAACCCAAAAAAACTTGTAGTTTCAGAATAATCCTTCTAATAAACAAAAATTCGTAAGACATGACCAGAAAAACTAAGTTAATTATACGAATTTTTCCTCTAAGTAAGGTATAGAAGGAATAATAAATGTAAGCAATGATGATTGAGTGCGTTATGGTCGGGTTCCCTTGCACATACATTTACTCACGCCCACACGCTTTCCGCGGATTGCCCCAATAATTTTCCTCATGTCAACCAGTCGGGTTTTTCTTTCTCGATGTTCGAATATCGTATGTAAACCAAAATAAATTTTATTTGTTTTGAACTTTATGGTGTTTGATGAAAGTATTTTCTACCTATGGATATTGTAAATATGAATTTGAGGTTGTATTTTTATATAAAATGTGATCTATTTTATTATTTTATGAATAACTGATACGCTAAACTTGCTTCATCAGAATTGACTATCCAATATCGAGAAAACAAAAGAAAAATCTATTTTTCTAATAAGAAATAAGAAAAATATATTTGTAAACATTATTTCTTAGTGTTAATTCACACTTAGGAAATACTACTTTTTGAAAAATTGCTTTCAAAAACTTTAGTAGGTTTCGACGGGATTCGTTCGTCGGTAGTTATCACTACGAGGCCTTACTCGCAACAACACACGAGGAGGTGCTTTCTTAATTTAGACCTGGCGGGAGGGCTACCCGTGGCGAAGCGGTCAAACGCGTTAGTTCAGATTACCAATAGTCGCGGGTTCGAATCCCGCCGGGTACTAAAGTTATTGAAAGCATTTTTTCAAAAAAGCAGAATAATATTTTTTCCTGAAATGTTAAATATTGTTGCAGGTATTCATGCAGTAGTAAATTAATAGTTTTATGCATTGAAGCTACGCCAGCTGATACGGTTAGAAGAAAAAAACGATCAAAGTAAGTTACACATTACACACACATACAATACTTAGACCGACTTGAGAAGCTATTTGTCGTCGGATTGACTAAGTTTTAGTAACATTTTAGTTAGGTACTACATAAATACTACTTAAATTGCTGTAAACACAGTTACATTATTTTCTTACCTCGACGTTTCACCCATGTTACAATGGTTTTGGTCGGACACACGAACAACGATTAAGACCCGGGAAAATGTAACTATTTTCGGGTTTTTTTTTTGTTATTGGTATACCTACATTAATTCGCCATTTTGACTCTCGAGGGTGGATTAGCTACCATGGGTCAAAAAACAACATCCACATTTTTTTGCATTATTACCCAGTAGGTACTACCGATAAATGTCGTTCTTTAGACGTTCTAGTCTAGACTATAGTATAGGTACAATGTAGGGCTATTAGTACCATATCCTTACATAGTACTATAGTCTAGACTATAGTCTAGACTAGTCTATAGTCTTACTGGTTTGTGACCGATGTGCAACGAGTAAAAAAATGTACTATAGTAATAGAGCTCCATAAGTCGGTCTTAGCGTACCTAAAACAAATATTACTAACGTCTCGCTACTGTTTTGCAGGTACAGAAACGCAGAAAATTTATCATTTTTAAAAGACATCGAAGATAATACAAACAGCAGTAGAAAGTTATAGATATGAAATAAAAAGTAGCTATTTTTCAAAATAGTATCTAAGAACAAATTGAAGACTGTAAATAATTGTATGTAGACTTGTCTTTACCAATAAACGATGTAGGTAGGTACCTATTTTAACATTAAAAAAGAATGAAAAAAACATAACTCTTTCTTGGCAGTCGGGTAAAAAGAACATAAGTACGACAATTTGTGTGGGCAATTCATACTAACTACAGAGTCGGAGGCAATCAAAACAATCATTTTAAAGGTTATGATAGCATCATCATCTGAGCGATGTTGCATTGCACCATCGCTCATGCACCATGCATTTATTCAGGCGAATTGTAAATATTATAATCGATGTTTCAACTATGCGCTATTATAAAATTGATCGTGGTGGAGCTTTTTAACACTTTGTATTATAATATCTTCTTTAAATAAATTATAGAACCCTTTTTTTACTACTATGTGGGTTACTTATTTTTCAACTCTTCTTATATGTAAATCTCAACCGAATCAGAAATGTACTTCGTACTTGAACAAGCAGTTTTTACTGAGTCACTCTGTACCCCTACCATGAGTTGCTACAGAAATACGTACACTGTAACGTCAACAGTTTGACCTTGTGCACAGCGCGCCCGCTTCGTCTGTTCCTTGCCGCACCGTTCGGAACATGTCGGCCGCGCGAGTCGATATTTTGCGTTGGGGCATGCCCAAACTATTAACATTACAGTGTACGTATTTACGTATCAACTCATGGTAGGGGTACTGCCCCTAAATCACGCTAAGAAATTTGATTCAAAATTATGCACTGTTTATTGGTAAAGGTTTTTAAAGTAATGATTCCGACGGAACATAACGACAATATAAATAAATAAAAAAAACCCACAAACTTGTTACAAGAAAACATTTTTATGTGTATTATTATCGCTTATTGTGAAGAAAAGCATCGTGAAGAAACTGACATGTACTGAGACTCACTACGGTTCGAAAGTATGGGACATTCACCAATCCAGAGTGTGACGTCTTATTGCCTCACACCTTTAAGAAGAGGCCCTTTGCCTTACAATTGAACAAGTAAAAAGTATTTTATTTACTTTATAAACTTTTTAAATTCACACAATTTGTTAACATAGTTACATTTTCCCGGGTCTTTATCGCGTATTATTATTTATTTACTTACTTCCACGTTTCAACCATGTTACAAAGACCATTATAACATGGTTGAAACGTCGAGGTAAGGAAATAAATTATAATACGCGGTAAAGACCCAGGAAAATGTAACTATATTTTATTTACTTATTAAAAAAAATGCAATTTAATCTCCAATAACAGATAATTTATAAAAATATCAGTAGGATCCTGTAAATAATCTGCTTCACTCCATTTGTGTCGTAAATAAATGTAAATATCAACTCAATTAATTGATAAGTAATTAATATTGAAAAATGTAAAATAATAACATTTTAATAGTATTCATTGTTTGACATTAAATTGAAACAAACGTTTTATTTATTTTTAAACTATTGTAAATATTGAAAATGTAATAATGAATAAAAACATGTAGGAAATATATTTTTTAAATTCAATGTTCTTTAGCATTCTGGGAAATTCAACATTGGGTTTTAAAAGGTTTCAACATTGGATAAACCAGAACTGGAGGGGCTTCTGTGAATATTATTCTCATGTATTTTTTATGAATTTAAGTTTGATTTTTATTTTTTAAAGTGTTTCCTACACTTAGATGATTGACTGTTTTGAAGAAATGTTTTTCAAAAATTACACCCGACAGGACAATTTTTAAAAACACAGAATTGAATTTTTCTATATTTTGGAATTTAGGAAAGTTTACTTGGGAACCCTATGATTCACCTACAGTTTTTAATATGGTTAGTATTTTTTAATAATGCCAATTATAATTAAGTTACGTAAGTTATTGTGTAAGTAGAAAATATTTAGTACCTACTTGTGTAAATAGTGAATATAATCTTAATATAATAAGAAATCTTGCTTTAGAGTTTTTTAAATCTAAAATTAAAATGTTAAATTATATAATCCTGTATAAAAAATAATATAAACTGCATAGATGTCGATTTTATGTTTGTGTTTTGTTGTATGAATGCAAAAATGCGTGAAGTTTCAGATGTTTTCTTAATTGTTAAAAACGAACGCTAGATAAAATTTATTGTACTACACCAGTACAAATTGTTTTGAAAATAAAACATTTCTTATATTCTGTTTCTTTTATTTAATAATAATGAATGTCATACTTATTAAATAGTAAGTGTAACTGACTCACTGACTGACTGATGAAGCCTTAACGGCTGTGCGTTGTCCATCAGTATTTTTTCGGAAAACAAACAACACATCAAACATTATAATCTAGGTAAGTATAGAATCAAAAGGCTAATTACATGTTTTTACGAATAGATTTATGCTAAGAAATAAGTAGGTAGGTACTGTATGTACACATGTACCCTTTGTTCGGTGCAGGACAGATTCTGGATTGGACAAATTCGTAATTCGGCAGATTCGCTACTGACAGATCGTGAATTGGGCAGATTCTTGAATTCGACGGATAAGCTATACGGCAGAAAATAAACACTTGTGCACAAAATACTGATCAATGCAAAAGCTGAACTAATCAAACTACAATGCTTTAGATTGAGTACCTACTTACCTTTTTCTACGTTATGAAAACTTCTTGAATATTATCTAATAGGCCACTTTATGACGTTGTCATTTATATTCCTATTACAATAATTGTGTTTAATGTGATATGAAAATATTTTATTTTATACAAAAGAAAACTTATACAAAACTCAAGTAGGTAGGTACAACCCATGAAAAAGGGTTGTATGAAAAATATGTTGTTTCAAATGTGTAATACTTCTTTTATTACACATTTGAAACAACATATTCACACAACATGTTTAGTGATAGTCTTACTCGCAATCTTTAATATTGCAGGTCTTTGCACACGTCATCAAGCTTCAACTAAGCAACTAGGCTTGTACTAAGGGTACTTACTAGGCAACGGATGTACCTTATATTCTTTGACGACCTCTGTGGCGCGTCGTGCGAGAGCGCGACTGCAATGCAGGAGGTTGCGGGTTCGATTCCCGCCGGGTGCAAGTATTTATGCTAAAAAAATAAATATTTGTGTCTGGTCTGGGTGTCCTTCTATGTATAATATGTATGTATTTACAAAAGAAAAATAAATATAAGTATTATATCCGTTGTTACGGTGTCTAGCACCGTAACACAAGCTTAGTCGCTTACCACGGGGCTAGATGGCGCTGTGTGTTGCTCACAGAATTTATTTATATTTATTTATTTATATCTAACACTATCAGAATACAAATTGACTTACAGTCACCCTATGCGGAGACTCAGTTTTTGTCACATTTTCCCGAAAGTTGATTGTCACTCATGAGAGCAAGACAAAGCATTAAGCCACGCTTACAGTCGTTTGTGAAAGTGGCTGTTATTGTCGATGCTAAAATTCTGTGTCACAGTATAAATACAGATAGTTACCTATATACTTTGTGCACCTAAGAGCAAAAAAACTAGGTAAACGACGAATAAGTATTCAGTACACAGTAAAGTATTCTAAGTTCCCTAAATTTAGAGTAAACGAAGTAGGTATACTGTCCAATTTTTGTAATGTATCCTACGTTCACCTCGGTGATTTGGGCATAAATTCCGCACTAGGAATGTTCTGTAACTACTGTTCTAGAGAATAATATAATTTTTTGCATGTCTTCCCAGTAATAGGTAGGTACTACATAGAATACATGCAAAAAAGATGAATCGGCGCCTAGGAATCTCAGTGGGTCTCGGTATCAAATTGCATCATAGACGCGTACCAAATCGGTAAAGAAAAAAAATAAAGTCAGTAGGCAGTAGTTGCGCTTAAAATGCCGTCGAGTTAACCTATACTGTGCCTTCGTATACTTTGACTGTGTCAAGTTTGTAAGTGTATTTTGAAACTGCTGACTTACCACTTGCGGTTGCTATTTAACTACCATCCTAACTTCAAGTAAGTAATCCTAAGTTCATTGTAGTATTATGTAACATGCATTCTAAGATTGACCTACACCTACCGGCACGGAAAGTGGCCCAAAGATGAGAATTTGGGACTTTGGCGATAATTATCGTTTTTTTTTTCGAGAACTGATCGTGTAAGTGTTTGGGACATTTGTTAATGAATGTACTGGCTACGTTTTGTGACATTAATGGTTTTTAAATATATTTTTTTAGGGAGTAGGCTGGAAACAAAGTTTGTTAGCAAAATTTACGTAAGAACCCTCAAAAAACGCATAGTACATTGAAATGTTACATTTGAGTGTGCATTTGTCAGAGGACGCAATTTTATTTTTTAGATATCAAGGGGGGGTAAGTTTAAAGTTAAATAATAGTTTGTGGGGTTGTGGCTCTTGTCCCACGGCCGCCATCTTGGAAAAACGGGTTCAAATGGTTTTTATGGTTTATTTGACGAACTGTAGGTCTCACAAAAAAAAATAATTACCATTTTGTATTGCAAATAAGATTATCTACAACTTTTGGTAAGTAACTTTTAGTCGTAGAACTAAAAATAAAAAGTTATAAGCAAAAATCCATGAAAATTTGAGAAACAAATTCTATTGGTCATTCATGCACCGATTTTGATGATTATTTTTTTATTCGTAAGGTAGAAGTCCCAAGGTGACTCTATTAAAAAATTATATGGATCGGATGAGGATCTTCGGAGTGATGGACAGAATAGTTCCTCAGAAAGTAGTAAATTACTTACTTTTGGACTTCTACCAGTAGAATCAGACCTTGTACTACTGGTTAGGGATTGATGAAGCACCTGGAACCACCTTATCATCAGAGAACTCCTCAATGATTAAAGTTATGGTTAAAATTCTAATGATTTTTAGTGGTAGATGAAAGTAGGTGCTCAAAAAAGGATGAAATAAAAAAACCGACTTCAAAAAAACATAATATAACCTCACCTACATACAGCAATTGAGGAGTTTTCTGATGAGAAGGTGGTTACAGGTGCTTCATCAATCCCTAACCAGTAGCACACGGTCTGATTCTACTGGTAAAAGTCCAAAAGTTAGTAATATACTACTCTCTGAGGAACTATTCTGCTCATCACTCAGAAGATCTTCGTCCGATCCATGTTTTTTTTATGGAGCCACCTTGGGACTTCTACCTTCCGAATAAAAAATAATCATCAAAATCGGTTCATAAATGACCAATAGAATTTGTTTCTTAAATTTACATGGATTATCGCTTATAACTTTTTATTTTTAGTTCTACGACTAAAAATTACTTAACAAAAGTTGTAGATCATCTTATTTGCAAAACAAAATGTTTATTATTTTTTATGTGAGACCTATAGTTCGTCAAATAAACCATAAAAACCATTTGAACCCGTTTTTCCAAGATGGTGGCCGTGGGACAAGAGCCACAACCCCACAAACTATTATTTAACTTTAAACTAACCCCCCCTTGATATCTAAAAAATAAAATTGCGTCTTCTGACAAATGCACGCGGAGCCCAAAAAAATGTAATATTTCAATGTACTAGCATAAAAACGTTAAAAAGTCGATATTCTAAATGTAATGCAAGTAATTGATATTTCTTTGATTATTTTTTATTAACTGACATCATTTTCGGTTCCCAAAATCTAAACACAGTGTCCTAACTGCAGTTTAAGTTGCTCGAGTCGTGGTGTTTCGAAGTCAAAGGCGAACACAGCGGGAGATGCCTGAATTTTTAAATGTAGTGCCCAAAACTCTTTAGTATGCCTCAAAACCGACGACCAGACCGGCTTGTACATGAGGAGACCAGAAAGTGGCGAAATTAGGCTACTTTTAAACCCGATATTGCCACGGGATCGGGACTTAAGTGAAACCGCGGGACGCAGCTAGTTTTTTAAATAAAGAAATAATTATTCAAATATTCAATATCTTCTCAAAACAACATTTCCAATAAATGTTGTGGATTTAGAGCGCCATCTATCCCCAAAATGGGCAGTCAATCAAATAACCCACCGGAAAGCGAAACCGCAGAATCAATTAAGTGTTTCACCTTCCACGCCCTTTGACCGATACGGTTTAGTTATTGACAGCGGATTCAAATCGAGATTTAATCAGTCAATACCGATATCAAGCAGCGGGTTAGCCTTTGATTACGAAACCCTATATAATATCCTTACTATGATATGCCGGTCAAACGCACTATTCAATAACGAATAAATTTGTATTAATAGACATAAACATAGGTCTATAAAAACTATATCTATACAAATACTAATATAATAAAACTTAAGAGTTTGCTTGTTTGAACGCGCTAATATCAGGAATGGTGGTCCGATTTGAAAAAACTTTTGATCCCGATATTCCCACGGGATCGGGACTTACGCGGCTGAAACCGCGGGACGCAGCTAGTATTATATAGGTACATGCTATAACAACACCCACACATAGAAAAAAAATGCTTATAAAAACAGACAGGTGTTTGTCTGCAGCTGCAGCTGGTGTAACACACATTAACAATGTGTTTATGTGTGTACAGTCCAAAAACATGAAACATTCGGCAATCCGAAGTAAGCTCACGTGATGTCTTAATGTCTAAGAGGAGATCCTTGCCCTACAATGGGACGATTAATAGCAAGCTAACAAAAAATAACGTTTTTAAAATCAGTGTAGCCGTTTCAGCGTGATTGAATTTTAAATTAACACAACTTTGATTTAGTTTAAATACCTACTCGTGCAAATCTATAACGGGTCTTTCGTAAATTATTACGATTGCATTTTATTTTTAAGTGCTTAAGCCTAGACTGGACTTAGAAATATTTTAAAGGAACAATACCTCTTCAAAAACACAACGCATGATCGACGGAGAGCGGGATTCAAACCAACAACGCATCTTTACTCAATCCGGAAGCACTGACTTTACCAATTAGTCTACCTGCGTCGGTAACTCATACGTCGAATTTAAGCATCCGTATTGTTCTATATAACACAACTTAGACATGTTTGCGGCACCCCTATTTTTTATTACGATTGGTTTAAAATTTTGTACTCGCCCAGTATAATGCTTCATTATTTTGTTTTCAAAACACGGAATTACAATAAAGTCTGCGTCATAATGAATTACCGACCACTTTTTTCATATTTTAGCTAAAAAATAGGAATGCTATGTCATTGTTGAGCAATTTATTAAATAAGGTCAACCCCAGGGTTATTGTAGCGAGTTATGAAATGCCTAAATAAGTAAGTTTTACCTACATTTAGGGTTAATGATTTTTTTTAATGGTCTGTCAAGGGGTTGTTCTATGCTCGGTCGACGTTCCTCCGCAAGGTTTTCGACGAGCTCCGGCAATAGCGGCGAGAAGGACACCGTGGGTTTTTAGTGGGTATACCCTGGCCACCTACCATCTTCGGCCAGGGGGACCCCCACTCACCGGGCCTTAATAAGATTTTCCCACGAAAAAAAAAAGGGGGTTGTTCTATACGTCTAGGTGAACAACATGTGTTCTACGACTATTAGAAAACTTTAAGCTTGACCTTAATTTTTGAGAAAGAAAGATTATATTTCCAAAAGTTTGTTTAGTCGTGTCTGTAGAACAAGTCAAGTGACCGTCAGCAAATTTATAATTACTTTGCTAATTGCTTAATTATTTCCATAAATTATTAGAAAAAACAAAAAAATAAGATAAAATACGAATGTCAGAATACGAAAACATAATGATCCGATGTGACGTTTGAAACTGGAACCTGAGGAACTCATAATAACTTCATTTTTTTGTAGAAAAATAAAGACAAACAGAACTTCTTGGAACACTTAAAAATTTATCATAACGAGATTCAATCTTACATTTTGCTCTTACGTGTTAGTTAAATATAACTTTCTATTATTAACTTCAGCTGAAACTTAATCTAATCCAACCTACGTACGAGTAATTTATCAAATAAGCCTTCAGAAAGTGTAATTTATCTAACGTCATGTAGGTAGGTATCTACATTACAAATTAACAATCAGTTTTGTAATCTAAGCTCCGGTTAAAATGTCGAAGTTTCGATTAAGTTTTACAGAAGCACTATTTACACTTAGGTAATTTACAAAATTATAATTACCTAACAAGAGTGGTGTTGGTCTAGTGGTAGATATCTCGACTATCATTTCGAAGGTCTTGCGTTCGGAGAATCCCGTCCGACCGCGGTCGGTCGGGATTCAGAAAAAATACGTGTACCTACCTACATGTATGCTATTGACATCCCTTTCACGGTGAAGGAAAACATCGTGACTATGTCCTAGGACCACGGTTCGAAGGTATTAGTGCGAGGTCGGCCTGAAGTCGGGGATGGGGTTTCGAACACTTACCTATGAATTCTAAAAATCATCTGAACAACATTATAAATGTTAGTTTAAATGAAACTAACTATGCTCCATGGTAACACCCACGTAAGTAAATAAATAAATTCCATGAACAACACACAGCGCCATCTAGCCCCGTGGTAAGCGACTAAGCTTGTGTTACGGTGACTAGACAACGGATATAATACTTATTTTTCTTTTGTAAATACATACATATTATACATAGAGGGACACCCAGACCAGACACAAATATTTATTTTATAAGCATAAATACTTGCACCCGGCGGGAATCGAACCCGCAACCTCCTGCATTGCAGTCGCGCTTTCGCACGACGCGCCACAGAGGTCGTCAAAAGTCCCGATTCCGCGGGAATATCGAAATCAAAAGTTAATTCAATTCAATTCATTTAAAGTAGCAGCAGTAGTAGTATTTTAAGCTTTAGTAGCTCATATCCATCTCCAAGTCCCATCTATCTCTATGCGAAAATTCATCAAAATCAGTTCAGCGGCTTAGGCGTGAAAGCGTAACATACAGTTACTTTTGCAATTTTGCAAAACTAAATTTTTCAAAATTTATTTTGGTATTAAGTTTGTATGGAAATGGTAACAGTCGCCGCGTTCTTAACATCGGTATTATTCGGATTAAGATTTTACTTTTATAGGGCCATAAGGTTTTCCAAAATATTTATTCGAAATGAAATAAAACGGACATACATTTCGTTCATTTTTCTAGCGTAAATTACTAGTTTACATCTCATTTGTATATTATTCCCAATAAAAAGTAATTTACGCTGTAAAAATGAACGAAATGTCTCTCAGTTTTATTTCATTTTGGATGAATATTTTGGAAAACTTTATGGTGGGGGCCCTGTAAAAGTGAAATCTTAATCCGAATAATACCGATATTAAGGTAGAAAACTAAATTTTTCATACTTCTATTTTGGTATTATGTTTGAATGGAAATGGTAACAGTACCCACCCTCTTAACCAGCATTTCACACAATAAGCCAAGAACACACTTGCACTGAGTTACCGTTAAGGCAAACGATTTAGCTAGGGTACAACCTGCTGTAAACAGTCATGTCCTCGTAATAGGTGTACTGAGGAAACAGCGACATTACCAGTTACTTGGGGATAGTAAAATTGAAAGCCGTTTTGAAAGATCCTGAGTTTTGTTCGTATTTTTGTACTGCTATTGTTGAAATTCATTTAAGTGTCTATTTTTGGCTTAGATAATATAAATAGGTATAGGTGTTTAGATTTATACACAAATACGACAACCTCTGTGGCGTATCGCGGGAACACCCGACTGGAAAGCAGATGGCCAAGTCCTAAACTCGTGCACGTAGGGTTAAGTACCACTATCACAATTGGGTAGATACGGAAACCTAAAATGGTTAAAAACAACCAATTTTTATAATTCATAAGAAAATGTGAAATATTTAGCTTCGATTCTAACTCCCATCATAACACCAATCAAAAAAAAAACTTTGGTTCAGAGAAAACCTGAAACTTATAAGAAACTCGTTGGTAAGTGAAGGCAGACTGGTATATTTGACAGACATGGCAGCCATTTTGAATTCCATGACTTACCCGATTTGACACTGACCAATCAGAAGCGACCTCACATTGTACTAAAATTCCCTTGTGGTTTTTGAAACACGTTTGTTGTATGGGTGCCCCTCTTAAATATATGTTTTATTTTGTTTTTAGTATTTGTCTACCGAAATACATCTTCTGTGAAAATTTCAACCGTCTAGCTATTACGGTTCATGAGATACAGCCGGGTGACAAACGGACAGAGAGACAGACAGACAGACAGACGGACAGACAGCAAAGTCTTAGTAATAGGGTCCCGTTTTTACCCTTTTGGTACGGAACCCTAAAAGAGAAAAACACTAAAGTAGAATGACTATATCAAGTGGGGTATCGTTGAATAGGTATTCTAACTATTGTCAGGTTTTTTTAACCATTTTTCATTTTAATGTTACCACTTGGGATCTACAACGGTTTTAAAAGTTGGTTAGCAGCCGTCCATATAGATAACCGCAACTTATCAATGAAGTTGTATAAAAAAAACTCCGCGTTTGGACAACGAATAACAGTTGTGTACTAAATATGCCTACCTCCTGCAGGCGTGTTCTGTACCAGCGTGGCTTCACTGAGAAGACGGTTGAGTAACATGTTTTTCATTAAGAGCCCCATAGCCGCTAAACTCAAAATCCATGTCGGGTTCATCGAAAATTGATGATTATTTCATGACGGAATGTTGTTGAACTTTTTTTTGTGTACAGATTGTAGGCGACATTGTTTCCGATATTTTAGTGCAGTTTCCATACAAATATGTCGAAACGTATTGAAGCCTATCGACATTTTAGCCAAATCAGACATCTTTTATCTAAAATTTGGATAGGCTTTGCACCAATAGGAGGTTCTTGTCTTAAAACTACACCAAAATGTAGGAAACAATGTCACCTACAATCTGTACACAAAAAAAAGCTCTACGACATTCCGTCATGAAATAATCAACAATTTTCGATGAGCCCGACAGGGATTTTAAGTTTCAAGGTCGTTGGCATTGTTTTTCCTCTTAAGAGCCCTATAGCCGCTAAACTCAAAATCAATGTCGGGTTCATCGAAAATTGATGATTATTTCATGACGGAATGTTGTTGAACTTTTTTTTGTGTATGGATTGTAATCGACTTTGTTTACGACATTTTAGTGCAGTTTCATCATTTTGCATTTTACACCAAAATGTAGGAAACAATGTCACCTACAATCCATACAGAAAAAAAAGTTCTCCGACTCCGACGACCGGATTTTGAGTTTAGCGGCTATAGGGCTCTTAATAATTAGTTAGTTTATTTACCTCTTTTTAGCCGACTGCGCGACGCAAAGAAGGGTTATGTGTTTATCAGTATATGTATGTATGTTTGTTTGTATGTTTGTTCCTATGTGGCGCTCCAGAGGCCAAACGGCTGGACCGATTTTGATGATTCGCACGTCAATCGATTCGTCTTAATCCTGGGAGTGTCACTGAAGACATGACATTTATCAAAATAAAAAATGAAATAAAAATGGCGACCACCAGCCGCCATATTGTAAAAAAGAAAAAAAGAAAAATTGTCTGACTATGTCGAGTGGGGTATCGTCGAATAGGTATTTAAAAATCATTCTTAGGTTTTCTTGATCATTTTTCATTTAGTTCAACTATTTGGGATCTACAACGACTTAAAGTTGGTTAAGAAAACAAAAGTTGACTGACTATATCAAGTGGGGTATCGTTGAATAGGTATTCGACTCATTGTTAGGTTTCTCCAACCATTTTTCATTATTGATTATGACTACCATGGTTTGCGCTCCCTGTAGTTGCATGTGTCGAGGATTGATCTCTCACACTGTTAGTTTAAGTTGTTGTTCATTCGTGGGAACCTCTTATTGACTCTCCATTTCTATAATGTATACTTATATTTGTGTAATAGCTGTTGGTTCTCTCAAAATAAATAAATAAACATTAATCCATCTTTCATTCATCAATCAAACATTTTTATGCACTAGTAAAATTGTGACATTTTCATACAGTTACTTTACGAGTGTCATTACATTTGCTCCGTGAAATATGAGCATTGTCCGACAGTCATATTTTGCCGACTCATATTTTGAATCAATTTTATTCAGATTTATGTTCTAAACTTTTAAAAAAGCAGGTATGTTTTAGTAACAACACATGTTTTTTATGCGTTTTGCATTGTATTTTTTAAACTAGTAAGGTATTACACATATTTTTTTATTGTTTTCGTGATGTTGTATTGAAGTTAAACTCAAATTATCAGTCAATCCTGAAGAAGAGACCTGTAAAGTTCTCGAAACGTTGAGCATTTAAACAATGCTAAAAGTAATAAACACCACGCGATTAAAACCGAGAAATGAGTTGAGGCCATGAGAACCATAGTGGCCTAATTCGCTAGACTGGCCTTTTGAGTATCATAGAAAATAAAATTAACAAATTTTAAGAAATTTGCCCACTTCAAATGAATACTTACTTTTTATTTTTTTTAGTTTAATTTACCTACTAATGTTCCTATTCTTCGATTTTAGCAGTTTACAAAAGGTTTTTACTGATTTTCTACATTTTATTTGTAGATGGGTCACTATGGCATTAAGGTATTATAAATGAACTAGAAAATATTAGGGTATTAGGCCAATTTTTTATTAAATACTATAAAAAAAGGACAAAGAAAACTTAACAATAGCAGTACACTTAATAATAAGAAATAGTTTAGATGTTAGCGAGTGTTTGTGTAGTGCATGTAGACTGATAACTCGATCTAGGTATTCAATCACTATCAATGTCATCCCCAACATCTAAATAATTTCTTACTGACACACTATTCCTTGCCCTTGCACTTGCGTGTCACGGAGATGAAGATGCTGCGCTGGATGTGTGGAGTGACGCGAACAGACCGCGTCAGAAACTCCCGCATCAGGGGCAGCCTTCATGTCCGAGACATTGCAGACAAACTGCAAGAATGCCGCTTACGGTGGTACGGCCACGTTCTACGAAAACCGGCTAGTTACGTGGGGAACAAATGTCTTGCTATGGCGCCTCCGCCCGGCCGCGGCAGATTGGGAAGACCCAAGAAGTGCTGGCTTGACGTTGTAAGATCGGATATGCGTGCAAATGGCCTCACTACACGGGATGCCGAAGATCGTGCGAAGTGGAGACGTAAAAGTAAGAAAGCGGACCCCGGGCTCTCGAGAGAGATGCAACCGGGAACAACGTTCGGATGATGATGATGATGATGGTCTGAGACCGATATGGCCAATTTGGAATAGCCAAGTTCAAGTTTTAGAATATTTTAAGTTTCTTCTTATTATAGCGTCGTAGTTTTGTTAGTTTTGGCGTCGTAAATCTTGTACATCTTGCCAGTATCAAGTATTTTGCATGAAATTAGCCGGACCGGGCTCATAGTTTCAAGTCAGAGGCTATGGTAAAACGGTGGCAACTTTACCATAACCTTCAAGGAGCTTGGGAGAAAACGACGGAAAGTCCATGTTTAACACTCAATTATGTTTTCACTACACTTGTGCATATTCACGGGACTAAATTGAATAAGATTCTACTAAAATTACACAATTTAACCGAGTTTACAACATAGTTAAGCGAAAATAAAATTGGAGCATGACATGTTGTCTCCGCTTTCCTGCCCAAACTCTAATATTACTCAAGTAATGCTGCTGTCAACAGCAGCCTAACTAATGTCATTTGACAGTGAAGTTTCAGCGACTCAGAACCATAATGGCCTATTGCCCATAGGCCAGTATGGCTCTTCAAAACTAGATCAGAGATTGAACAAACCTAACAATATTGTGCTGCCATCTATTGAAACATTATTTAATCATTCTTAGGCCGTTCTGGTTCTATCACAATGATCAATTTTGACTTATAGGAATTATAAACTCAGTTTTGTAAAAAATGTAGTTAGGCCAATATGGTTCTCATGGCCTCAGTTTTATTCTCGCCGGGTGCAAGTATTTATGTTTAAAAAATAATATTTGTGTCTGGTCTGGGTGTTTATAAAATTCGAAGTCTTGACTGACCTTTACATCAACGCAGAGCCTAAACCGCGGGTCCTAGAGACATGAAATTTGAAGAGCAGGTTCTTTGTGGATCCACTATGACAGGTGTTTGTAAAATCCCTCGGAATCTGGACTTACGCGGGTAAAACCGCGGAACTCTACTAGTTTATTTATAAAGCGTATAATGCACTGTGCCCAAAAAAAGATCGACCTCAGCATTTTGCTAGAGCAAAACTGCCTTTCCTGGTTTTCGGGAAGAACCTTGTTGAGGGGTACGGGTTGGAAACATACCAAACATACCGCCGTTGGGTACGGAACCCCAAAAACTAAATAAAAAAAATTAGAAGCATTTGTCCTTTTTGCTTTTTGTGCTTTTCTACAATTACAAAGACGGTCTAGAATCTAAACTATGTCACACATACCCAACAGTTTCCACCACCTAACGATTGTACAAAGATAACTTACAAGAGTCGAGTGAACCACAGAAACTACTTTATTGAGTGAGTACTGTCAAAGTACTTTTAAACTTTCATAGCACTAGCAACAAAAACTTTCTCACTTAGTATTTGAGTGAGAAACTGTTACATTGAAACCAAGATTTGAAGACAAGAAAAGAGTTTTAAGAGGACAGTCTCCATTCTCTTTCTTCATACAAACGTAGTTGACTGTTTCCTCCCTGGATAAAGACATTAGAGCAAATATGTTTATGCCATAAAACCTATATCTGTCATGACTGGGGTATAGTTTTTTTAACCTTTTGATTTTTTTCATTTTCTAATTAGAATAGTAATAAAAAATCAAAAGGTAGGAGCATAGTCATGACATATATGTTTTATGGCATAAACATATTTGCTCTAATGTCTTTATCCAGGGAGGAAACAGTCGACTACGTTTGTATGGAGAAGGAGAATGGAGACTGTCCTCTAAGGTTTTCCTTATGCTTATGTTCCTTATGTTTTCCTTATGCCTTTCCGTTAGCTGTTACAGTTCTACTCCATCCATCCACCCATTTGTGCAACTTAATTTTTGGCTTGTTTATTATTTACTTTTGTATATGTGTTTTTGTTTTTTCTCTGTTTATGTTGTGCAAATAAAGATATCCATCTATCTTTCTTTCCTTATGGTTACTTAATGCGAGAAGAAATGAAGTGTGAAAGTACCTCGTCTGTTTGATACGTTTTTGAATCGCTTAACCGATTTAGATGAATTTTGGTACAGAGATAGATGGGACATTGGAAAAGGATATAGGCTACTTTGGAAAAGGGTATAGGCTAACCCAGATTGTATATAGTACCTAAACTCAAAAATCCTGCAAAACAAAATATTGCAGACTTTTCCACAAATTTAATAAACAACTTTACCAACACGGTTTATTAGAGAGTATGAGTTTAGATGTTATAGGTAGGTATACGTACCTGACACCAATGTGATTGTGTATAAATAAACATAATGGTCCCTTAGGAATTCTTAGTGGTTGCATATACCTATCTATATACCTATTGCAACACACACGGAACATAAAATTGTATTTTCAATTAAAATTTATATTAAATTCGTGCATTATAATACAAATATGCAATACAAACATTATAACTATTATTATTCCAAACAAAACCTTTTTAAGTACCTACATTAATCAGTCGAGTTTGACTGTTATTTAGTTTCCATAAAACCATCATGTAACATTATTACAGAAGTTACATATAACATCATTAGTTTTCTGACGAACGTGACCGACCGTCCGGTCTCATTTGCCTTGTCCGTTTAAGAGGATAGTCTCCATTCTCTTTCTCCATACAAACGTAGTTTAATGCGAAAAATAAAAAGGTAGATGCATAGTCATGACAGATATAAGTTTTATGGCATAAACATATTTGCTCTAATGTCTTTATCCAGGGAGGAAAATTTAAACTACGTTTGTATGGAGAAAGAGAATGGAGACTATCCTCTTAAATGATTTCCTACTAAATAATTGAGTATGTTCGTTACTTCTAAAATTCGTTGCTAAAATTTTGATTTTCTTCTTAATTGTACAGGTTAGGTAATGGTATAATGTCATAATCTGTAAATTTTCCTTGCTGACGTAATCAATATAGCATAGATACGAGTATTATTATGGCCAGTATCTTTCTGAGGTGTACCGTCACCAAGGGCATTCAATGTTGAGGTGAGCCGCTGTAAAAAAAAACTTTCTACGGTTCACCCAGGTGGTCTCTGGAGGTGAACGGTAGTAAACAAGCGAGGAAACCGACATGTCCTAGGACTCACCACGGTCCGAAGGCATGGGATATTCGCCAATCCGGAATCCGTGGCGTCTTACTGCTTAACCCCTCTACGAAATGACGAACAATGACCCAATTGTGAGGCTAAGTGCGAAAAAGGCCCAGAAAAACTTACTAACTACTCATATCTACTTGAAAACCCTCACTTACATCCCTCGCCCTACAACAAAACATTATGTAGCTACCTACCGGTACCACCGTTCAACCATAATTCACTCTCATTCCACAAAACTCTACTACTTCTACTAAAACACGTTAACAGAATAGTCAGAATAGCTTTGCTATCCGTTCGCTCAACGAACGTTTATGACACAGAATTTTCTACGTTAAAAATGCATATCTAAACCATTATTGTGCACGCGATCAAAACAAACCACACCTCCCCCCGTCCTAGTTTTGGGTTTTTGTAAACAAATGTATGTATCTTACCTATTCATTCCATTCACTCAAAGGACCTAATAAGGAAATGAATTTTGAACCTTATTGGGTCGAGATACGAAGTATTATGACCATTGAAATTTATCTAATTGATTTCTTGTATCCTATAAAGTTCGGCGCTTGTTTTTCTTAATAGATGAATTCGTCGAACGAAGTATTCGGAATTATTTGCGTAAGTAGGCTCAGGTTTGCGCCTGTATTGCACCTATGCCTCGAGTACACTCGAGTATCGATCGACGAAAAAGAAATAAATAAATAAATAAATAAATATTGCACGACGTTACACACAGCGCAATCTAACCCCAAACTAAGCACCAGGCTTGTACTATGGGTACTAGACAACGGATATACTACATATTAAAACTAAATAAAAGACGATCGAAAAAAAGAAACAAATTAAAAGGCGATCGAAAAAATTAACAAGACGATTGAAAAAAAAAACAATAGAAACAGAAACAAAAAACGATTTTCAATGAAAAATGTTTCACTACTAACATTATTCTTGGTGGTGGATTTATCTAGTTTAAATTAGATGTTTTGTGTCTAGTTAGATAATGCACAGTCAGCAACAAGAGTGGAAATCAACCGTAGAGTATTAAAATTGCCATTCTTACCTCAGTGTACTACGTGTTACAACATTTTGAACTACAACTCAAGTAGCTATCTACTCCTAAAAGTCTGTAAAGTCTAAAGTCGTAAAGTCGTATGACTTTACCTATTTTTATCAAGACAATAGTAATCTAACACATCTACTAATGAAAGGACAAGGACCTACTGTATTCAATATACTTCGTAGAATGGTTATTATAGATTTTCTTCGGTTTTCGCGACGTTGAATTCAAATTAAATTCATTTTTCGATATTAATCGCGTGGTGTTTATTACTTTTGTCATTGTTACAATTTTCAACTTAAACTTTAAGTTTACAGGTCTCTTCTTCAGGATTGACTTATTGACTGAGAATGGCTATTGTTACTGCTTATAGGTATGATCAAATTTAAATATTTTCTCTTTTTATTCCAAGATAATTGCATTCATGTTTTATTTTCAACCTATTTTCACAGAAATAATTACACTCAGCCACCGTGCTTGCGGTTTGGATGCGGCTTAGACATAGACACAATTTGAAAATGCACTTTTGTACGAGAATAAACGACGTAAAATATTCATATCTAAAATACAGGGACGGTAATTGTCATACCCAGTAGAACAAGAAAATTATGGTAATCGGTTTCCTAGTCCCGGATCCTGAATGCTTGGTTTTGAACTAAAAATAAAGGAAAATCTTGAATTTCAGCATAGTTACTGCAATTTAGATGCTGCTACTATGTGACATAAAGTTTTTGTGTAAGGTAAAACAATAGTTATCTACATCTATACTAATATTACAAAAAGAGAAGAGATTATAGTATTTGTGTGTGTGTGTGTGTGTGTGTGTGTGTGTGTCGTATGTTTGTAATTAATAAACTCAAAAACTACTGGATCGATTTCCGAATTCTTCTACCAAAAGAAAGGTACATTATCGAGGAGTAACATAGGCTACTTTTGATTCTGATATTTCCACGGGATCGGTAATCGCGGGACGCAGTTACGTAAATCGATTACTATTATAAAGCGGAAGAGTTTGTTTGTTTTTTTGTTTGTTTGTTTGTTTGTTTGAACGCGCTAATCTCAGGAACCACTGGTCCGATTTGAAAAATTATTTCGGGGTTGGATAGTCCATTTATTGAGGAAGGCTATAGCCTACTTTTGATCCCGATATTCCCACGGGATCGGGACTTATGCGGGTGAAACCGCGGGGAGCTGCTAGTATTAATATATTTGTGATGTCGTTTAGATAGGCGACTAGCATTTTTATAATTACTAGAGTGGGACAGGTTGATAGCTTAAAGACTAATAAGCTATCAGCCTGTCCAACAAGACCAAGTATTTTTTTATGTGCGTACCTATCTCTAGTAGTCTATGCTAGACTACAAGAATATATATAGGAATTTTTAGAATACTTTTTTTTAAGTATACATTAAGAAATTTAAAAAACCTTTCTCGACCTTTTCCGTGCTTCGCAAGGCACGTTAAAAGGAGTATATACGCCAACGACCTTGAAACTGAAAATCCCTGTCGGGTTCATCGAAAATTGTTGATTATTTCATGACGGGATGTCGTAGAACTTTTTTTTGTGCACAGATTGTAGGTGACATTATTTCCTACATTTTGGTGTAGTTTTAAGACAAGAACCTCCTATTGGTGCAAAGCCTATCCAAATTTTAGACAAAAAATGTCTGATTTGGCTAAAATGTCGAAAGGCTTCAATACGTTTCGACATATTTGTATGGAAACTGCACTAAAATATCGGAAACAATGTCGCCTACAATCTGTACACAAAAAAAGTTCTACGACATTCCGTCATGAAATAATCAACAATTTTCGATGCGCCCGACATGGATTTTCAGTTTTTCAGAATAAGGCCCTTAAGCAGTTATCTCTGATAGCAGTCGTTAGGTCAAGTTAGAGGCCTTTGGACGACCTGTAAACTAGAAACCACACGAAAAAAAATACTAGAAAATATTCCTTCCTCAAAATTAGGGGTGGGTACCTAATCACTTTCACAAATAAAGTCTTCAAAACAAACAACTAAAGTAAACACTTATTAATTTCATATTTCCATCACAACCCGACCGCAAGCGCCCTTCGGATCCACTCAACGAAAATCTAACACCTTTAATTTAGTCAAAATCCCTTTTAATTCAACGAATGGCACGTTCCCTTTACCATTCCATGACCCCTGTTTTATGACAAGGATTATTCCGCACATGGTAGACCCAAAAAGTGACAACTTTGACAATGATTTAATGAGTTTAAACCGGACGCCGGATTGTTATTTTAATGTGATATGGTTGTATATGTTTATAAGGTTCAGTCTTTTAATTTGAGTGAATTAGGATTTAGGACTGTGTCGTATTATTGTTGTAATTTTTTTGTCATGTATTTGGGAGTTATTGTTTTGGGTGTGTTAATAATTTTGTATCTGTCACATAGGTACGATTTCTGGTTACAGGTTTACACCACGTTTAAAATTTATTTTGTTCTCAGCGTAGGTAGGCACGTAAGGAAGTATCCATAGATAACTTCGGGCTTATCTATGCAATCCTTGTGACTAACAATTTTAAACAATTTAATAATGTTCAACTTTGTGTTCATTAGGTAGGCATACTTTATAGTGATATTTATACTTAATAATGACGTTCTAAAAATTAAAAAAATATTTAAAAACATTTTAAAGTATAAACTTCTTTTATCGCGGTAGGTACCGAGACGCAGCTGCGATAAGTTTTCACTTCTGTCGGCACTCCCGGAGTGCAGTTTTTTTTGTACCATCTTACTAATATTATAAAATAGCAAACATGGCGAACTTTGTTCCGCCTTAGACGTAAGAAAAGCATCCTATATCCGTCTCCTAGTTCTAAGCGGCCTACGGTTGAACCGATGTAGCTGAAAAAACAATTAAGCCAAATCGGTTCAGCCGTTCTTGAGTTAGGTATAAATTGTGTAACTAACCGAACTTTCTTTTTTATATGTATAGATAGATGTGTAAGTTTGTGTGTATATATAATTAAGTAAACGACTATGTTTGTTACTCCTTCACGATTAAGCTTACCTTACCTATTTAATTTTTCATACTTCCTACGTTGTATGCATTCTATTTCTTCATCTTATAAATTGTGTAACCTACACGACTTTTTATATGTGTATCTTCTAATATATAAAATTTCCCTGTCACAATGTTAGTTACCGTACTCCTCCGAAACGGCGCGACCGATTTTTACCAAATTTTATATGCGTATTCAGTAGGTCTGAGAATCGGCTACTATCTATAATTTACAAGGCAAAACAACGTTTGCCGGGTCAGCTAGTTATTATATAGATGTGAAAGTATGTGTAAAATAAGTAAGTAAATCAACAACTATTTAAGTTTGATACTCCTTCACGCGTCAACTCACCTTACCTAAATAATTTTCCATACTTCCTACATTGTATGCATTTATGTATAACTTTAGTCTAAACACAGACAAAGGAATAGCAATTACGAATCACATCGCCGACTCCCTGATGGGGCATAGGGCACGTGAGGAATTGTGGAATTTCCCAACCTCTTAGAGACAGGAATATTCTCCAGTATTAGACTGAGGTGTTTGCATTCTCGCGGCGATACTGTCAAGGTACCCAGAGCAAGTCATTTCGAGGTTCACTTGAAGGTAAGGTAATGACTATGTACTTGTACTGAAGTGAGGTGAAATTTTCAGCGCATTGTTTTGAGCGTCGTCTGTGTTACCCATTCTATTTCATCTTTACATTCTTTGTAACGTTTAGTATAATGAAGCTCTCACACCGGGAGCATTCACGTGTAATGTAACATTATGGATTCGGCTTTGGGCATTTACGTTACATACAAGGTATCTCCCCGACTGATAAATAAATAAATAATAAAAAGTTTATTAACTAAAGAACTTTACAGAGTTTACCTTAGCTTTGGTCCCCCCCCCCCCCCCCCCCCGCACAAGGAAAATTTTGATATCGCGGGAGACCTAAATACAATTTTGATTTTAAATATTTGTTCAGTATAATTATTTCAAATGTATTCTGAGTAGGTACCTACGCCGCGGCGGTCTTACTTCTGACCATGGTGTATTGTGTGTATTTGTTTGTGTATATGTGTTTGTGTATAAGTGCGGATGTCTAAAAAAAGAGGTGAGTAGTTGTATATGACAAGTATTGTGAGTGAGTATGTGGGTGTATGGAGTGTGAGTGATAAAAAAAAAAAAAAAACATAAATAAAAATGATAAACAATCGCATGTAATAAAACATAGAATCGACTTTGAAATACAATACTACCTCCCTGACTGATGAGTATTTTCATTTGTAATGCTCCTCTGCTAGGTCTACCATACTACTATTACCATTACTGCTACTATACTACTACTAAACCTACTACTTCCACTACTTAACTTTCATTGTGCTGTTATCAATTTTCTATTAAGTATACAAAAACAACTGGGAAATTTCATGGTATATTTTCATCAGTTATAGGCGGACTTGCATCAGGCTGGATTAAAAACTTAACTATTTATAAGATATCTGGAATGCTGCATCAACACAAAGGCTACTTGTCTTGTAAATGCCGATATTTCCATGAGTTACTTGCGCATATAAAACAAACATGCTCCCTAGTTAGAAAAAAAAAATACACACAGGAAGTGTAAAAATTCCGTTACAGTTTCAGTAACTGAGTTTACTCCAGTTTACACCGTACATGCAATAGCGGCTTTCAGAAAGCGTTTTTCGCTGCCTCTAAACTGTGAAATCAAATCAAACAGGCTGGTTCGACAACCGTGAATTGAGAACAGTTTGAAAAGGGGGCTTTTGTCTACCTACTTGTTATTTTTATTAATCGACTTCTGAAAAAATCATGCTAATTTTATCATCGAGTGATATTAGCAAATTTCACAAACTTGGCAGGTACATATCAACGAATTTGTGAATTTTGTTACTTTTACTAATTATTTGATTTTCCATTTCATAGTAAACTATACTTTCATAATATTTTATCATTAAGTATTCTGTCATCATCAACATCATCACTAACCTGTAGGTACATCTATTGCTGATGATTTAGGTGGCGTCAGTTTACAAAACAGCTTGAGTTTAGTTTATACTTTTGTTCGTGGCTAAGGAGGTCTATTCGAGAGTGGTAGCCACGACCACTGTACAAAGAAAAGACTCCTGCGATGTTACAGAGTTCGCAGCGTGTTGGTTACCGATACCGAAAAGTATTGATACCGACTAAGTAATTTCTCTATGAACCTATATAATTTTTAGACTAGTCTTTCTGAGCATCTGTTTATATTTAACTTCGATTGGTAAGTGCCTTTAATGCAGAATTTGAATCACACGCAGCCGGTGTTGTATTTGGACAAAAGCCTTTTGAGTTCGTCAACGAGTAGGCACGTAAATTGAATCACAGTCAACTGTTGAAAGGACTGAAATGGGAGCAAACAAATTGCTCGAGACAGTTGTGTAGTTTTTGAAGCTTGCGACTCGGCGTCATTCACTTGATAAATTGGCTTAGCTGCTTATACGTAGGGACATACTTCAAGAGATAAATAAATAAGCATGATTGTTATCAATACACCGACCTTTCTCCGCGTTTATTAATAAGTCTATAGCCGAATTTCAGCTCTGTACTATCAGCGATGCATTGATCCATCAGTCAGTCAGGACAAAGCATTTTATAGATCACGCTATATTCGAAAGTAAATAAATCCGAAAGTTTGTTTGTTTATATATTTATTTCTGTTTTCTCTCCATGTTCAAGCAGCTAGACCTATTTTGATCCCGATATTCCCGCGAGATTGGGATTTACACTATTGAAACCGCGGGGCACAGCTAGTAGGTTTAAAGAAAATAAGTGATAAATATTGTTATTTTAATGCATAAAAGCTTTAATAACTGACATGCAATTATTATATTGACAATAATTATAGCAATTACAAGGTATTACCTATTTAATGTTAATTTTGTATCATAATAATTACCATTGGTTAGCTCAATATTCGTTAGTGGTTATAAAATCAGTAACTGAAATAAATATGCTGTTTATTTTTGTACGCTGTATTTTTAATTGGATCGAGTTTTGACTTGTAATTTTATTGTATTAATCAGTTATTAACAGAACTTCTTCTGAATTTCGGAAACAGGGGTTTTGGTGCCAGACCTGGTTTATACCATGCCAGGTCTGGCCTTAAAACTTATTTTATAATAACTATGTTATGCCATGCCATGCTATGCTATGCCTTGTTTTAATAAACGTGGAGTAAGGTCGGAGTAGTGAGAACATGCTATGTCTTTTTCCGTGACAAGAACTTTCAAAGTTGACAGACAGAAACAAAAAGTGGTTAAATTACTGCGACTTTACTCTACGTTTTTTAATAAAGTTATTATAATCTAAATAAATAATGAATTTTCAATAATCCTTTTTTTTAATCGGATAAAACTATCGGATTATATAAATCGGATAATCGGACTTACGGGTACCGCTAGTCGGGACACAGTTAGTCGTTTATAAGAAGGAAGTTCGAATAAGAATTAGAAAGGAAATCACCTGTTTATTTCAAAGGAAATAAACAGAACACATAAGACTAACTAACCTAACCAACCAATCCCGAAATCGGTCGATCTAATCTGTCGTAACAAATACGTAGCCAAGACTCTTTAAGCCCGTAACACTTATTACAAGAAGAGACGGAATCGTAAAAGCCACAAACTTAATTAACGTCTTACAGGTACCTATCTACTGTCCTACGTGTGCGTTTCGTGTGTGAAAAATAACGCGTAAGTCCCGATCTCGTGGGATAATTAAAAAACCCTTTCTTAAGGTTGCCTGGAAGAGATCGCTTTTAGCGATAAGGCCGCCCATTGTACCTATTTCAAAATTAGCTGTAAGTTTTTGTTTTTGAAATGTGTTTTGTAAATTTACAAAGAATACACTGTCCAAATTTCATGTCTCTAGGACCAGCGGTTTAGGCTCTGCGTTGATAATATATATGTAGGTCAGTCAGGACTTTGAATTTTATATGTCTGGAAAATGTAAATAATATTAATAATTCTTTTATGTAAATAAATAAATAAATGTGAATTTCTTTGCCTACGTTAACTTTAGCCCGGTGTTAGTTTTCAGTTCATTTTTAAAAGCCAAATTCACAGTATCACCTCTGATAAACTCTGTAGTCGGGCGAGGCAATGCAAGGGGTTGCGGGTTCGATTCCCGTCGGGAGCAAAGCTATATAAATATGCTTAAAAAATTGTTTCTATATAGACTCTCATAGCCTCATTAATAAACGTGGAGTAAGATCGGTGTAATTTTACCACATTTTGTTTCTGTCTGTCAACTTTGAAAGTTCTTGTCACGGAAAAAGATGTTCATGTTCACACTACTCCGACCTTACTCCACGTTTATTAATAAGGCTATCAATGTTATACATAATAATTATGTATGTAGGTATTAACAAAAGAAACATAAATATAAGCATTATATCCGTTTGGTAGTTACCGTAACACAAGCTTAGTAGCTTACCATGGGGTTAATGGCGCTGTGTGATGTTCTCAGAACAAATTTATTTTTATTTTATCACAATAACGTAATCTTCGTTAAATCGCATCCTATCGCTTGAGCTAACTAGAGGAAAAAGTCAAATTCATTTTGGCACGAATTTCGTTCAGGCAATAAAAATAAACAATGAAAAGTGTTCGGGTGTACTGCGAGGTGACCTAGCCATGTAGGTTTTTTATTACCAACGTTCTAATTAAAGGGAATAGATGAATAGTCTTCTGAAATACGACGTCCTTTGAGAACGGAGCGAAATGGTGATAAGCTTTGATTCGGAATTTTATGTGTGTCGATTTAATGATGAATTTAAAGTTTTTTAGATAACTTGTGAATACTTCGTATTTTGTTTTTTTAATTGCTCTCGGCAGATTTGTAAACACCCTACCTTTCGCCTGTCTTAACTTCTTGTCCATCCAAAGGTCGCTGGATGCCCGGAATAGATCGCTATAAGCGATAAGGCAGGGCCATTGTGCCACCTAGTTTTAAGTTCTGTGTGTTTTCTTTGTGATGTTATTTATTTGGTGTGTACCAATTTATTCATTCATTCAGATTTAAGTACTAGAAATAAAATACTCGCAGCGGGGATTCAACATATGTATACTTACTTTTACTGTGTGTTTCCGCAACTAGCCCCATAACTGGGCCTTTTTCCGTGACTTTAGGCCGTAGGTTTCCTCACGATGTTTTCCTTCATCGTAAGAGCGAAGATAATAGCGCACCTAAATTTTTCTTAAACAAAAAGACATTGGTGCACGGTCAGCCAGGATTCGAAACCACAACCTTCGGAATTAAGGTCGCGGTATCTACCACTAGACCACACCGATCTGCTGTGCTGTGCTTGAACAGATGCAATAAAAATTACTATAAGGAATGAAATCACGCGATTCGAATGCAAATCGAATTTGGCCAAAGGAAACGCAAAACTTGATTATATAAAGCTGAACAACTCAACTGAAACATAATACAAATCGTGCAATTTTCACAACAAACATATTACATTTTGCCGCAGCCATTTCGACCACAAAGTGACATGCTCATTTCAATCCTACAGTTTGAATGGCACATTCAAAATCAACTATTACCAAGCCGCAGTGTGCTCTGCCTTTATTGTGATTGTGACAAATAATGCTTCTGAAATTCTGCTGTTCTTGTGGGAAGTTTTAATTTTGAAGAATAAATAGCGAGCTTTTATCAACCTGAGTTTGTATCAAAGTATGAATTAAAATTCATAGAATAATAATTCCGAAATTCCATTTAATTTTAGAATCTACGCCGGATACGTATGTTTTTTGTGATTTCCACACTTGATTTTTCGAAATTCCCACGGGATCGGGAATTAAACGGGTGTAACCGCGGAACGCTGCTAGTCTCTATACTAATATTATAAAGAGTAAGTATTTGTATTTTTGTGTGTATGTGTGTCTGTATGTTTGTAATGAATAAACTCAAAAACTACTGGGCCGATTTTCAAAAATTCGCCCCTAGTAACATAGGCTACTTTTGATCCCGATATTCCCACGGGATCGGGACCTACGCGGGTAAAACCGCGGGACGCTGCTAGTAAGCTATTTAAGAGGAGTATCAACGCCAACGACCTTGAAACTGAAAGTCCCTGTCGGGCTAATCGAAAATTGTTGATTATTTCATGACGGAATGTCGTAGAACTTTTTTTTGTGCACAGATTGTAGGTGACATTGTTTCCTACATTTTGGTGTAGTTTTAAGACAAGAACCTCCTATTGGTGCAAAGCCTATCCAAATTTTAGACAAAAAATGTCTGATTTGGCTGAAATGTCGATAGGCTTCAATACGTTTCGACATATTTGTATGGAAACTGCACTAAAATATCGGAAACAATGTCGCTTACAATCTGTACACAAAAAAAAGTTCTACGACATTCCGTCATGAAATAATCAACAATTTTCGATGCGCCCGACATGGATTTTCAGTTTTTTAGTATAGGGCCCTTAATTTAAATGAAAGTAGAGATTTCTGATGGGTAGTAGGTTGTACAAATAACTGACAAAAACAGCTTTGTACAAATAAATTCGCAATTTCGCCCATATCCTGTTGTCACTTACACAGTTCTGAGTAGAATGCCTGCATAACGTATGTCGTAAGTAATTTTCTCAGAAATCTTATAAATGAACAACGAGGAATTCCACCTTTGTCATGTAATTTCCTACTTTTCGTACTTGTTTTGCTATTGCCGCGTAAGTTTTATTTGCACCAATCAGAGTAGGGACAGATAGATGAATGAATGCTTTATTTGTACAACTCAAGGTAAAATACATTAGAGAAGGAGTTACTTTCGCGCTTGTAATGCTAGTAAGTATTATTGCTTCAGTTCCACTATTGTTCAATAATAAATTTTAATATGCGACAGTGTAAATGATTATATTATGATTACTGCAAAAAAAAAAATAAGTACAAAAAAAACCCCATTAGTTTCTTGTATCTTCTTCTCATTGGAGGTCGCGTTCCGAAGACACAGTAGATTAGATATAATAACTGACATTTCTAAGAGATATCTTGCTAATATCCGAATGAATAAATATAGGTACTTTGATTTGATTGATTTGATTTGAAGGAGGAGATTAGAGGTAACATTAGAGTTAGACAAAAATGTCAGCAAATAACACTGTAAATATTTTTACAAGAGGAAATGCATCATCAAAAATTCTCCCGTGACCTGTGCCTCTAGGGGCGAGCGCGCTATCCACTGCGTCACACGGGAACACATGTGAAACGGTAAATTAATTAAAAATTACATACATGCCCGTGTAACTGTCTTAAGGTCGAGTACCGAAACGCTACTTGAGAGCTATACAATAAAATTATGCTCCTAAAAAGCTCCTATAAACTTAAAAAATCGAATGGTAGTTTTGAATTTGGAATACATTTTTTTTTTAGTTTTCAAGAGCACCAATGCACTTGCTCGCTCATACAACCGTGAATATCGCTCGGATGATGATAAATATATACTAGCTCGAAAACGATACACGATACACGATTACATTTATACACTGACACTTTACCTAAAACAGACCACACCTACAGCACACATATAAAGAAATTCGTGCATGTGTGCTGAGGGTATGGTCTGTTTTAGGTAGTGTAAGTGTTATCGTGTATTTTGACCTATACCCACTCTACGCGATAGTCGCTGGATATATTTTCTTTTTTTACTTTTATCTTCCTTTCCACTAATTAATGTGGAATTAATTATTAAAACACACGCTTTGCTCGAACGGATACCGTTACCGAAAACCAACCGCTTTTTCGAATTACCTTCTGCGGTGCTTTACATACCTACCTATCAGTTTTGGTCGCAGTACAGCACTAATTTAAAGTTCGCATTTCGATAATGTGATGCCAGTTGAAGTATGTTTATTTAATTTTCACGTTTAAATCAAAATATATGTATTGCCCTCCAGCCAGGTCGAATTTAAGAAAGCACCTCTTCGTGTGTTCTTGCGAGTAAGGCCTCGTAGTGACATCTACCGGTGAACTTTGCAGTAGCAAAGCAGTATTCCTAAGTGTGGATTAACACTAAGAAATAATGTTTACATTTATGTATTGAACAAAGGTCGCATCTGCTGGCTACTATATAATAGTAGGATACCTACAACATTTTTTAAATCCAAAATCATTTATAAAAAATACTTAATAATAGGCATATCTACCGACTTTAAAATGTTAATGAAAAATGTAGAGATAATCACTGTGTTTTGACTGTGTTGTTTAATTTGTATCGTCTCAAAGAAACCATTGAAGAGTTTTTATATTGATTCTAACTACAACTGGCTACATCTTTCTGCGAAAAAGGGTCTTGAAAGCCCTTTTTATTAGCTAGGACAACAAAGTGACCTTAAAAGGGTTCCATTTCAGTTTCTTATAATATCTTATCGAAGCAGAATCGTCTGGCATAAATTTAAAAAAGAGTCATTGCTCAAAGATACTATTCAATCTCCTAATTTATGAAAAAAATATTTGAATTTTAGACACAAATCAATAAAATTACGGACTAAAAAAAACATACAGAAACGAACATAAACACACAAGAAAAAACGCATTGAAATTATTTTCGCCCTACAGCGCTGACAATATTGTTACGTCTATCGTCAAAATGAAATGAGTATCGCTGCGGACGCTAAGCTGAAGTCTATAAATGACAATTAAAACGTCAAAAGCATCATTAAATTTGTGGTAACGTTACCGCAGTGGCTGTTTACGACTTTCTTACTTCTGATGTCATATACCTACTGTTCTTCTTCGTCGTGTCGATGGCACGTTTTTTGACCATGTTAGATCCGCCTACTCCAGCATACTGCGAGGCTCCTGGCTTTGCTGTTGGCTGCCATGGAATCAGCCAGCGAACAGTTGTTAGGGCTAGAGGGGCAGGTCAAAAGATGTTGCATGCTTTGCTTGAGAGCTCCGCAGTATCACTGGCTTTGGCTTTGGTCATAATATACTGTTAAGATAAGATCAATAGACAAAGGAATCCTAGTCAAACATGCAATTTCGCGTCTCTGGCACATACCTAATAATACCTATATGATAGCAATGGGATAGTACCACCTAAAACATACCTACCCGAGCGACTGTAATAATCTAAGTAAGAAATTGGATTCTACTTAGAATCATTATCACATGGAATATGTTTTATAACAATAATACTTAGTCTAAATTTAGAAAGTCATTCTTAGTAATTGTTTCAAATCCTTGAAGTTTATCATAATTCTGACAGTTAAAGATAATGTAGGAAGGCTTATATCAGAAGGTACTACGCCTTACGCCTTACCAACATTATTGCGTTACCACAAAATCCTAAAGTTTGTTTCAGAGTTCGAAATTGTAATGGAAAATACTTGAAATCATTGGAATCCGTAGGGTATTTCTGTACAGAATAGGTACTTTTGGTACCTATTAATGTTATTTATTTAAATTAACTTCCTATATTTTGCTAGTAAAAGCAGAGTCAACTTAGTCGGGTAATTTGAGGTCGTTATCATTGGCCTGTACATCTATTACAGATGATTCAGGTGGCGTCGGCTTACACCAAAGCTAATCAAGCTTGATTTTACATTTCTGATCGTGGCTAAAGATGCCTCTTCTAGAGTGACAGACACGACCACTATATTAACTCACAATTCTTTCACCATTAGAAAGCTACATTTACCCTAAGTAACTTTCTTTCATCCCACGTTATCGGGACTTACGCGGGAGAAACCGAAGGACGCAGCTATACATAAATAATCAACGAACAAAAAAAAATAAAAAAATCGAACGCTCAAAATTCGAACGTAAAACTCTTCAGTGGAATGTAAAACTAAAATTCTTACATGAAACCGTTTTCGCATGACAAAAAGCATTCCATATTCAATTTGTGTGAATACTGACAGGTGTGTTTACTAAACACGCTCCGAAACAACCGCTTCAAAAGTTTGATTGCGATGGCGGACTTGCAGTCTGTACAGCGTTGTGCATGTACCACAGACATACTCGTACTTATAGCTAGACCACGCGAATTTATGTCCTTCGCTTGTCAGAACCCTCACAAAACGTCACGGTAGTCGGCGCTAACTGACAGTCCGCGCGCGACTTTAGTTGGCGGACGTCCGTAAAAACTAATAAAATGCCTCATTGCGTGATGATTAGTAACTGCAAAATTCCAAAAAATTAGAGCACCCAAAGGCAGGAACCATATTTCCTGTGGCTGTGACGTCACAGCAGGTATTAAAAAGTTGGCAAGCTCGGTTTCAATACAAATCGAGGTACATATGACGTCTAGTTATATGTGTCTGTAGCATGTACGTACATTAACATTTACTTAGATTAATGTGTCTGTATCGATAGTTGCAATGGAATATTGAAAGAGGGATCATGTAGATTTTTCTTCTGTTTTCGCGATGTTGGGTTGAGGGATCATGAATCCGTAGTGTAGCCGGGTTTCACCCGCGTAAGTCCCGATCCCGTAAGAATTTTGAAAAACTGTTTCTAATCGGATGCCTACATAATATTATAAGGAACACAATCTCAAAATATTTTTGTTTATTTAAAAAGATTATCTTGAAATATTTTACACGAAGAAATGCATCACCAAAAAATTCTCCCCTGACTGGATTCGAACCTGTGCCTCTCGCTTGCCGGCCGAGTGCGCTAACCACTGCGCACACTAAACACTCGTTTTTGCTAACAAGTAGGTAACATTACATTTTTGCAAACAAAAGTAAAATAATACTTCTGCAATAACACTACGCAAATTGATTCAAATCGTACTCCCGGTTTGAGTAAGATGCTGGTATTGCTGGTTCGAATCCAGCCTTGCGTCTATCGTGCGTTGTGTTATTGCAGTAGTATTGTTTCTTTTAAAATATTTCTAAGAAAGCCCAGTGCAGGCTTAAGCACTCAAAATAGAATAAAAAGTAAAGTAAGTACAGTAGAAACAATATAATCATATTAATAATTAGATACAACAACGTAGTAAGTTACATTACCTACAGAAAAATCTTTGCTGTAAAATCGAAATTGAAGTTTAATATTCCACAGAAACTTGTTAGCAGAAAATTACTAACCAAACAAGCAAACACGAGTTTCCCAATAGGTTCATAATAAATGATCCTTTGTAGCCTTCACCGGTCGCCTACCTGTCTCAGAGTAGGGACACTGGAATTCCTAAACATTAATAAGCCCTCACTTCACGAAGGTTTACGGAATTTACCACAGGAATACTTAAGAGAATCTGAACTCGAGTTATGAAGATAATTTCTGAAGGCCGTTGCGGAAAATGAATGTTTACAAGAAGTGGTTTGTAAGCATTTTAAATAGATGACGGAAATTGTTTGTGAAGTACTTAAGGTTGGGAATTGATTAAAATTTTTAAGGTAGATTTTGGATACTTATGATAATTATTATTGTTTCATAGACGTAGCGTTTAACTGGATAGGCTTCTTGGATAAGCAACAAGATAAGAAAAAGTATAAGCAATCATCCAGGGGAAGATCGCTGGAAAAAGAAGGGTCGGCCGGAGACGCCACTCTTGGCTGAAGAACCTAAAAGAATAATTCGGCTGCAGTACCACCTATTTTTAGAGCTGCAGTCTCTAAAATAAAAATTACCCTGATGTTGTCCAGCCTCCGATAAGAGTGGAACGAGTAGAAGAAGATAAGCAACAGTGCTCTGTGAGATAAAGATAGGTCTATTTAGGGTCGAGAACCAATGGTTCTCTACTCAGGCTTAAATTTGTCGACCTCGTTACGCCATCTCCGCTTTGGTCTGCCGAGTCGCCTTTTGGAGTTTGGGATCCAGACAGTAGTGGCTTTTGCTTAGACTCCTATAGCTCTAGCATGTGGCAGACGTGTCGTGAGATATCTAATCATGTTCCTACTAAATTTCATGCTTCAACTTTAATTGGTCAATAGATTAAGTACTATTTTTTTTCATTTTTAATAATTTATTCAGTAAGATACGTAGATCTCAAATAATTCCAGTACCTTCTTCAACGTTTAATAAAGCACTTAGGCATGTATCAGAAATTCCAACCAAAATCGTTTGCTTTAATGTAATAAACTGTAAATTTTAACTCGAAATAAAGAAACTGAAAAGGATAAGTCTATTTCACAGTATTTTACGCTACAATTTCAAAAGTACATTATGCATTGAACTAGTTTTTAACTCACCAACTTTTAATGATGGCCAATTAAAATATTAACTTCAAAAACGTTTCTCATCGTATTTTTCTTTGATCTTTTAAACGACGTGAACCAAATTTACGTTGCGAAATATAAATAAGCAAGTTTCTCAACTAAATTTTACGTTTTAAACCAATTAAAGCTTCAATGCGGTTTTTTTATAATTAACATTTCCAATTCTTTGTTTGAAGTTAGCTAAGTAGTAGGTACCTACTACCTACCTATTATTATCGGTTAGCTATCATGGTTCAAGAGATACAGCCTGGAGACAGACAGACAGACGGATAATGGAGTCTTATTAAATGGTCTTGTTTTTACCCATTGGGTACGGAACCCTAAAAGTTGCAATCGAAAGTACGAATACTATTAACTGGGTGTTCAGTATAGTTCTGTGGTGGTTGCCAATTTGCCATGTTCCTATGTTTCAATTCTGTTGTCTAAGGCGTATTGTCCATTCTTATAGAGTCCCAGTTAGTTAAGCCGACTTGCACCGTATTCTGATCGAATAAGTAGGTATAGATTCTTCAAATACTTATCTGATCAGAATACGGCTGTCTAGTATCTACACTATAGATACTCATACTTCCTCTATGGTTGTCATGCACCGGCATTTTATGTGCAGAAAATTATAAAATACAAATTTCAAATTAACTGTAAATTCAAATTTACCTCTATCTCATAAAAACCAAAGAACACTATTTTTTCATATTACACGGAAACGATTTGTTCATGCAACATGATTACGATGCATAATTTCACGTTTTGTGTTCCACCGCCGCAAAATGGACGGCTATTTTGTCGCACAATGTTATTGAGGAAATAATTTCTACGGTTCTCTTATGAATTTATGTTTTCATTTGAAAATTTAAAAATGTATTTTGTTTGAGTTTGAATGAAGCAATTGTAGGTAAATAGGAATTATTGTTCTATAAGATAAGCAACTTACTTTCTCAGTGGAAACTTTGTTGGATTAAGTTATATTATTCATAAGTTGTTTTTAGTTGTTATAGTTCTGTATGTTTCCCTAATAAACCTAAATAAAATAAAATAAACTTATAAACGATGATTAAGTTTTTGAAACGTTTTTCATTGTCTGTTCAAACGATAAATAGTTTATGCAACTGTTTATAAATATAAGGGTGTTTAAAGCTGCCTTCCTGCCACTAATGCCTACCGAGGAATTAGTTTGGTAAAACCAATAGAATCCCTCGATTCTGAAACTAGACTACAATTAGCACTTAATAAAATTATTATTTAAGACATATCTAAGTATTTGTCTACTGAGCTTGCTTTGTAAATTAAACACTAAATCAAGCAATCCTATTGGTTCCAACAAATCTATTCCTCACTACGCATCCTTTAGAAAAACATTTCGATCACCTTCCCATCTCTAAAGCACATTAAATAACTCTAACAAACTATAACACTCAATAATGTCTTTAATTATTGAAACAACTCGCTTCGCTTTACAAGGCTTTAAAGTTGCTAAAACACCGGAATTAAATCAACTAAGAGAACACTCGAGAACAGAACTGCGACTCAAAGCCCTTCAGTAATCTGAGTGTAATTAAACATCCCGAATGTTAGAAACACATGAACAAAACTTTAATTACAAAAACTTCACTTGAAAAGTTTGAGGGAGGAACTCGGAACTAATTAATACTAATTAATTTAACAACAAATTCGTAACAACAATCAACTGTTATCCCTAGTGTTCTTTGTCAGATAAAACTAAAGCCTACTTCTGCAAAGAAGCCCTAAGACGACCTCGGTGGCGCGTCGTGCGAAAGCGCGACTGCAATGCAGGAGATTGCGGGTTCGATTCCCGCCGGGTGCAAATATTTATGCTTAAAAAATAAATATTTGTGTCTGGTCTGGGTGTCCCTCTATGTATAATATGTATGTATTTACAAAAGAAAAATAAATATAAGTATTATATCCGTTGTCTAGTCACCGTAACACAAGCTTAGTCGCTTACCACGGGGCTAGATGGCGCTGTGTGTTGTTCGGAGAAATTGTTTATTATTAATTGTTTATTATTAAAGGAATAAATACACCCGACCCGTTAAGGTGCATTTAGACCAAACGAAAGAATGCTCATTCTAGCCGCACTACGTCATATTCTTTTAATGTTAACGGACGTAGAGCATTCTTTCGTTGTTCTGTCTATGTCTATTTCACTAAACATTCACGATAGAATGCTCGTGTTCTAGCTCTAGCTCTGTGTTCGTTTGGTCTAAATGCACCTTTATACGACGTTACACACAGCGCAATCTAGCCCCAAACCACCCCGAACTAAGCATTAAGCTTGTACCGTAGAGTTCTAGATAACGAATATACTAATTCATATTATACTATAAATTTCTATTAATTTTTGTATGTAGCTCAAGGCTATTTTAAGTTTGACGTGTTATTTAGAAAATTTATTTTCAAGGAAAAATATGTAGCATTAAAAATTTTTCACTTGCGGCGAGGCTTGAACTCGCGTCTTTGGGTCAGTACCCCAACGTCTATACCAACTAGACTACACAAGTTCACGTCTCGTGCCGTGAAAACTTCCAAGTGAAAATTTTTGAATGCTATTTTTCCTTGAAAATAAATTTTCATATTATACTTTTTTTTTGTAAATACATACATAATATGATACACGGGAATCAAACCCGCGACCTTCTAATAGTGCCTTTGCCCGACGCATCACAGAGGCCTTTAAAATATCTACCAAATGATACCACATCTGAGTACACCATTATTAGGAGTTTTAATAACTGTTGAAAAGTACCTATTAAAGCCTTTTCTAGAAATATTTCGCCAATAACTTCTACCAGACATAGCAGAAATGAAAGACTTTCGACATAGAGACGACATACGATCAAAAAAAAAACCTGTAAATGTACATTATATGAGGCGCAACTATTAGATTAAATAATTGTATAAAATCAAAACAATATCCTAACCTACTAATATTATTATTAAGGTGAAAGCTAGTTACTCCTAAACCTCAATTGCGGTGAAACTGGAATTACACCATATTCATCTATGCTTTTAGGCATAGACAGACATAGGCATTTTTATCCTGATATATCCACGGTATCATAACTTACGCGGATGAAAATGCGAAGCGCTGCTAGTAAAATCATAAAACTAACTGTTCCTACAAACAGTTTCTTTAAATTTTTAATAATAACAAACAAACAAAATATATCATATCGATACACAAATGAAATCAAACAAAATTAAAAACTTTATCTTTTTTTACCCTCTATTTTTCGCTTACCTACCCTAATCACATGATCACGATGACGCAACTCCACCATCTTGAACAATGTAGGTAGCGATTAAGTTAATCGAGACCGTTTCTCCCCTGAAAGAGACATTAAGTCGGTATAACTATAACTTAGACGATAGACAGAGTTAAAGCAGGGGCACACCAAACGCATAGTACGACGTGGCTTTCGTGTTAGTTTTCCTCTCTCCTTACATTGTATGAAACTGAAACATCGTGCTACATTCACCACCAAACGCGTGACGTGTATAAGTCCCACGACCTATTTTATCACAGGCCAGGCTCCACCGTGCCACGCCCCTCGAAGCCTGTGCGACTGATTGACGACGACTAATGCGAAGGGTGACGACAGGCTTCATCGGACGCGACGGTTCCCACGCCCTGTCGATCTGGTCTGGCTTGGTCTGGCCTGTTATAACACGGGCCGTGGGACCTTAAATTAAAATGTACACACGTAGAATGTACGCAGAGCTGACTTGACTGTCAAATCGAGTCCGCTTGTGTGCAGGAAACGTCTTGTATAACGTCCGTTAGCTCCGCTTTTGTGACTCTATTCTACGTCACGCCACGCAAACGCACGCCACACGAAACGCGATTAGTGTGACCTGGCATTTAAGGTACCAACCTATAAGCTGGTAGGCGACGACACACGACAACTGCAGTTTAATATACCTAGCAAATTCAATTTTATACCTACTACGTTCATTCACTTATCTGTTAGTATCTTGGAGAAAATTCGCGGACTTTTATTAACGTTCAACATCGAACTGTACGTGTTAGAAATAAGGCTTAATTTACTATGAGTATTACCTGTAGTTGTCGCATGCAGTCGGCTTTCTACTTCTATCAAAAATATTCCAGATTTTATCAAAGGTAGGTACTTAATAAAGTCTCAGTACTTATACTGAGAGTTAACGCCTTTGTCTGGGTTTAGAATCTAGAATCTGAAATTTTGAGAACGAATAAAATAAATAAAGAAGTGTGGGTGGAAATCGAGATTGGATATCGACAAAATTATTTATTAAGTAAATTAGCTATGATATGGTAACTAAGTTGCATTTTTAAGACCCACTGGAAACACTGAATTTTGGAAAATCATCTTTTTAATCCTATGACATTCTTACCTTGTACTATTTATGTATTCTGTGATACTACTTCCAAAAAAAGAGTCACGAACGAAAGGTCACTGCTCACACTAGGATGTGTAACGTGATAGCTAGAGATTGTTTTTCTTATACAAATAAATAAATATTGCAAGACGTTACACACAGTGCAATCTAGCCCCAAACTAAGCACTAGGCTTGTACTATGGGTACTAGACAACGGATATACTACATATTATACTTTTGAATAGAACAAGCAACATATTAGTAGGTTAAGTTTACTGATTTAATTTTCACCCACATACCGTCATCGATCGATGATGTGAGCTAAATTCCAGAATGTTCTAATCGCATTCCCTTGGTTTCGGAAATTATATCAAGACATGACTGTAATCTTGGGCATGCTACTTGGGTGTTGTTGATATTGGATGCTTGATTAAACTTTTAATGAGATTAGTGGATTAGATTAGAGCAGATGGTCGTTAGGGCCGAAAAGTTCTCTAATGGAGACCGCGGATCGGAAAGCGCAGCGTTGGACGTCCACCAACGAGATGGACGGACGACTTGGTTAAGGCCGCGGGTTCGCGGTAGATGCAGGCCGCTTATAACTGAAGCATTTGGAAATCTATGAGGGAGGCTTATGTCCAGCAGTGGACTTTTTACAGCTGAAATGATGATGATGATTAGTAGTCATCGTAATTGATTGAGCGAGACTCTTACAGCAGTATTCTCAAATGACCCTTTTCGAGGACTTAGCTTTTAAATTTCTATTAATTTTTGTATGTAGCTCAATGTTTGTATGTGTGACGCGAGTTCAAGCCTCGCCGCAAGTGAAAATTTTTGAATGCTATTTTTCCTTGTAAATAGACTTAGCTTTTGTCATATTTTCGCTGGCGTTGACTCACAAAAGATAGACAAAGCTAAGCTACGCATAGGGTCATTTGTGAATAGGATTAGATATACTTCTGGATCTGTCAACATCATATTCCAAGCTTTGTTCTCGGTTGCATCCCGGAGTTAGGGGTTAGGGGTCCGCTTTCCTGCACTTAAGTCTCCACTTTGATCGACAAAATTAAAAATCATACAAAGATCGTTCTAATAGCGCTAATGAGTAAACTTTTGAGTTCTAGAAGTTAACCACGTCCATCCCGATGCGATGAAGATGACTCAGTAGCTTTCATAAATTAAGAAAATAATAATGTTTCTTAGTAAAAATTTAAGAATTTAATTACGTTTCAAAAATTCACAACAGAGCATCAAAAAATCTGATGTTATCTTAATATTACTCCCCAATCGACAGTACAAACCATTTTCCCGCTTCATTTAACAGGTAATTGTACCATTCTAAAAGAGAATGGGAAAAACGGAAAAAATATAACATTTTTTCACCTTTAAAAAGATAAGTGTCCGGGACGATCATAGATAAATTACAACTCAAAAGCGCAGCTGTGGATGAAGCCACAGACGGAAGTCCGTAGTTATAGAGAGACGTGAGGATATGTTACGTACGAGATTCATAATGAGTTTTTCTGAAGTATTTTAAACACATTAAAATATTGTAATCACTTAAGAGTTTTTCAACCGACCTCAAAAAAAGGAGGAGGTTCTCAATTCGACCCGTAAATTGTTTGTAAGTATGTATGTGGATACGTCCGCGCCGTACTCCGGCATACGAAGTCCAATTTCGATAACTCTTTTTTTATTTGGAAGGTGAGACTCCCGAGTTGGTAGTCCCAGTAAAGTAAAGGAGGAATTTCGAGTCGTGCCTTCACCGCAATTTATCAGTGCCCGTTGGACATAAGAGGCCGCAGTGATGTTTTTTTTCCAGCGACGGTAAGTAGATCATAGTATTTTTCTCTATTAGATAAATCTGTTCCAGACGTAAAACTTTATATATTCCTTTTATAGTAAAGTGAAGTGTTAGTTTGCCTAAACGGTACTAACAAAGTTACTTACATACTAAAACGTATACATCATTTAATGATGTACCTATATGTATCTCACAATTTCTACCTTTATGCCTGAGGCAATTTAAAAACGGTATCAGTAAATCACCTATAAATACGACGTCTAGAAAGAGACAAAACATTTCACCTCACATTTATCATTAGGGTAACAATGCTTTTTGCGGATTTCCTTCAAGAATATACGAGATTAATGAATGTGGCAATATCTAAGGCTGAACCGATAAATAAGAAAATAACCCACGCTTTTCTTAACGCCTTAGATTAATACAATGCATTACGATGAGTTGTATATAAAAAAAAATATGTTGAAGATTTTATTTTCGGCTAATAAATCTCAACCATTTGTGAATTGTGGTATTGTTGAATGTTGGCACTTTTATTTTTGGTTTAACGCTGTGATTTAGGTACCTACGTGAATAATTTACGCAACAAGTTTTTCGATATAAATAATCGTTTTGTCTCTATGGTAATTTGTGAAGATTTATTAGTGCACCTCAGTTTTAAAAATGATAAGCGAACATAAAATGGCTAGTCGTGCAAAAACTTTTTAAAAGGAGCCTTCATTTTAAATGGCATATTAGGTATTTAAGTTTACTTTTGATTTAGTTTACTATTTATCGCAAAGTGGGATCGTCTGCGTAAGGGCCTTTTTAATGCGTGTTTGCGCCCGCTTTCGGGCCAAGCGCCATTCGCGACGCCCGCTAACAGTCGTATCATACTTGTTAGTCGTTTTTACCCTTTGGGTATGGAAACCTAACAAGTTATGTATATTCCGTACCTGAAGGAAAGGACCTCTAACAACTTATAGGGTTGTTAGGAACAGAAAAAATCTGCTCTGCGCGTGAACTGCAGCACTTATGCCTGGTCAGCGCGCGGGCGCAAACATGCATGACAATATTGGTTTTAATTTTTAAACGCAAAATTTCATTTGTGAAATTAAAACCACCAGCTGTGACCATTTTTTATTCGGCCATGTCATCGATTTACTATCGGTATCGATACAATTGTAAAATAATATAGTCCAGGATCCCTGGTACATTTTTGCAATTGATTACCTACTATCAAGCTAATTATATAATTTAACAGTCATTTTGACCTACAAATTGCATGGTACGTTATCCTAAGCTAAAAAGTAGTAGTATAGATCTTACCTCTGCTATCTACCACAATGGAGAGTTTTGTATAGGAAATTGTTGAGCATCTCATCAAAATGAAACTACTCACGGAAAACTAGCTTGATAGTAATGTACCATGGATCCTGGATCAATATGTTTATTTACCAAAACAGCACTCAACAAAATACTCGTTTATTCTAAAATTGTTATTCCGATACGTTAATTTAATTGTTATCGCTCGAGTGAAAGTTATCCGTCCTGTTCTAACACAATTCACAACTTCAGTAATGTTGAAAATTGCTTGCAATCTGCCTAATGGACAAGTTATTTGGAAGCTATAGCTAGAAATTATGATATGACAACGTTTAACGTGGCGAGCGACAACAATGATTTTCTCTATTTAGAATCCGTTAGGTACGTTATTATTGTATCTACATTTTGTAAAGCACAGGCCTCTGCTGCGTCTGTCTGTTGGTATTATATTTGACCGATTAATTTAAAAACCACTAAACGGATTTTATGCGGTTTTTTTGTCAATGGATTACTTATTACTTTTAGCATTGTTTCAACGCTCAACGTTTCGAGACTTTTATAGGTCCCTTCTTCAGGATACAAAAAATGTCTTTAATTTCAATACCACATCGCGAAAACAGAAGAAAAATCGAAAGTTTTAGAGATTAAAAAACCGGTAGTACCTACCGACGTGGATAGGTATTCGAGTCGATCGGATTAACTTCACAATTAGGTCAGCTCTCAGATATCATGCAGTTTATTTGCGCCGCAGGAATCGTTGGTCTTATATTTTATTTTATGAGAGTCAAGGGATTTCCTTGGTTCATTTTCAGACATGTAAGATTCAGTATCATTACGAATTACGAGACATACCTACTATTACCTACGGTCAAATACTAAAACACTATTCAATTTTTTTATCAATTAAGTTTCCAGGGTGTTGGAGCTTATGGAGCAGCTGCTTAAGGTGAATTTACACCAAACGAACAAAGATCTAGAGCTAGAAGAAAAGCTAGTCTCAGAATGTTCTAAGTATAGAAGCTTTGTACTTTGTTGTTTTTTCTTCTTTTGATTGTAACTTTTTACCTGTAAGACTTACAGAATTGACATGTATGGACAGAATGTAAAAGTTTTTAACTTCTACATACTGTTCTTAGACACTTTTGTCATACGACTTATTATCGAGACACTATGTGCAAAAAGCATATTAAACTCAAAATATCGGATATACCCCGTCGTGCCCCAAGGTCAAGAAATAGAATTTATATTAAGCTAACTTAGCTAAATAACATAAAATCATAAAATTTGTTACACCACCTTTTGTAATGGGAATTGCCTGCAGCTTGGCCTAAATACAGAATAACAAATTAATGCTCTATGTCTAACATTAGGTAAAAGAATTTGATAGAGCGGGGATAGAATGAGCATTCGCTCGTTTGGTGTAAATCCACCTTTATATACGTTCTTCTACACGTCTAGGCGGACCACTTTTTAACAGACTTCCGAAAACGTAGGAGGTTCTCAATTCGTCGCGTATGTATTTTTAATGATATTTTTTTTGCTGAGTTACAGCTACTAGTATACCTTATTCTTTTCTAAACAGACTTAGAAAAAAAAAATCAAGATAAGCCGTTGAATTTTTACCCAAAACGACATGCCTTACCTATTAATCTTTAATTTTTATTTATTTACAAGATGGAAACCCGAAACCCGTCGGGTTTCTGATAGTACTGTAACAATCCAACCTCTTAGTCGTGCCTAAATCTAATCTCTTTTGGGACGCAACGCCTTGCTAAAATAGAATAGCAACATAGAAATACCTCAAGTAAGAAATCAATCGGTATAAATAACCTAACTAAAATTCTTTAGGTGATTAAATACATTAACCAAGATTAAGATTAGGTGATTAATTACCTCTCTGATAAGCGGTAAAAATAGGTTAACCCTAGGTTGTGCTACGAAAGATATTTAATATAACGACATCTCTGAGAGAGTAGGAGTCGCGTTGAAAAGAACCAGGTAAAGTGGGGTCTATTGTCCCACTGCTTGATAATAGATGGCGCTGTAATAGATAAGGGAGGTAAAGAAAACAAGGTTATCTTCAAAATTTATTAAATCTTCGATCTTTTTGTAGTTTGTACATGGAAATATAGTTGTAAATAATTATAGCGTAGGGATAAACATGTAACCGAACCCGGGAGGAGGACAAGGAACGGCTGATTAAGGAATTCTTCTTTCTAAGCCACAACAAAGGCTGTTGACATTGGCCACCTCAAAGTGCAGACAGCGCCGCGTTTCCGCCGGAAGTTCATGGGAACTCTCTCTATGCATTTATGAATAGTCCGTTTTCAGGGGAACGTTTTCAAGCTTCCCCATTGGCTACTGAGGAAATGAAGGTATAAAGCATGGTTTATGAATAAACCCCTTTCACGCCCATTTTAGAAGGTTTTTCAGGAAGAACTTTTTCAAGGTACCCCATTGGTTGTTGGATAAATGAAGGTCAAAGCATGCGTTGTGAATAACCTAAATTTCAGGAGAAACATTTTCAAGGTTCCTATTGGTTAATAAGCCGAAGGGAAGGGAGTCCAATCAACAAACGTAACATCTTTAAGGAAATGTGGCCATAGTCAGGAGATTAGGGGAGTTTTGGAGAAAATATGGCCGATTAAAAAGAAACTAAAATTGGGAAAATAGGTCGATTGAGGTTTATACTGTAGGTCACGTCTTAAACCTGAGCAATAATCAAGCAATGGTAGGTCAAATAGAAAAAAATATACTTTAGACCAAAGAAAAAGGCAGATTAGTTTTGGGAAAATTGGCTAATTGAGAAATGCGATTTTGAAAAGAAAAACTGGTATCCCGAAACTCAAAAAGCGAATTTTGGGAGAAGGGGAAGATTTTGAGGCTTTATAAGGCCCTGCCGCGTTCATTTAGAAAAAGTTTTGCTATAACAAACAGCTCCTGAAAAGGAAATTCCCTGCCGGGTCGCGAACTAAAAGAATTCAAACTAACAATCTCCAAGTGATGGGAACCGCTACCCAAACGCGAAACCGTTTAATTTTAACAGTATAGCCCAGTTTAGTTCAATTAGTTTCAGTATAGCAGAAAAGTTTTTCCCGAGAAACAGGAACTCCTAAAAAGGAAAATCCCTGGCCGTTCGCAAACCAACAGTGCTCCAATAAAATAAATCACAAGTAAAGTGAGACCTCTGCCCAAATACGAACAGTTTTATTTTAACAGCTTAGCCCAGTTTAGTTAGGTTCAGCATAGCCAGAAAGTGAGAGGTCTACTGGTAGAGAAGTGAATAAAAGGTGATACCTATTTATTATTATTGTTCATGGCCTGTCTTGTGAGTGAAGTGATTTATTTTAGGTGATAGGGTCCTCATTGGAAAACTGATCGTCCTTCTACCTAGAAAGACAACGAGGTAAGCAAGCATGTTTTCTTTGATAGGAATTGCAGCCAGGTTCTGGGGAATTCTGTCTCCTCGTCGGGCCATTTTCTTCCAATTTAAATGGTGCCAACTTTTCTAACTAGAGCCCGGGGACGGGATTACTAGAATCTGGCAGTAATTGATAGGAAAATGTTAAGGTGTCTCTAGTACGATGTTCCCTGCTTTCTTTTGTGTGCTCGTAGCTTGGGGAAAGCTCTGGGCTACTTCTTATAACCTAGTGTTTGGCTGAAGAGAAACTATTTATCTCAGCCCAGGGAAACCCCCTGGCAGAGACTACTCTCTGAGGTTGTTCTTATTTTCATAACAAATAGCTGCTAATTTTGCAGTCTCTCAGTCAAACAGTGGGTATTATCGTGCGAATTGAATATACTCTCGTAGGGACCCTCGAGGTCAGCTGTGCGAATTAGTTTGATCAAAGAAAAGTCACGTATCTATCTTGAAAGTCCAGGCATGCCTGGCATAAACTAAACTACCTAGTTAATTCTTTTCTATTAAAAGTTAAAGTCGTAAATGTTATGTGACGATCAAATCCAGGTATTAAATATCATATAAGCTCATATTGTAAATATCTACGTATCTACAAAAGATATATTATGTGTCCCACCTAACATTCAACTTATCTCATCATCTTTGTTTACTATATTATTAGAGTATTATGTACAAACATAGATTATTTATTACATTACACACGACATAACATCTACTGTAGTTCGGGATGGATATAGCAGCTAACTTGTTAACTATAAAAGTCCAGAACGAGGTAACTTGGGAGAGAGGATGCAGAGCTCATTGGCTTTTAGGACATTTTCAATCGATGGAGATTTGGTATATTGTCCAATTTGCGATTATAACCACCGAGTTTCATTTTAGACACCTGCCCCCCCTGGACTAGAGTACTTGCAACTTGTATCGTCTCACCTTGTTGTCACATCATCCTTATGATGGTTGGTGTGAGGATAATCGTGCAGAAGATATTATACTGTCTAAGCCTGTTAAACAATAATCGAAGGAGATTGTTTGTTAAGAGTCTTGACGGTCGTAACTTGATCAAGGAAAGGCCAAATCGGTATTGAACCTGTGTCTTTTCCTTTAGTTGGGTTAGGGGGTACCTATACTCCACCAACACACACTGAGAAAAGTTTCGCAGCTCATGATTCCGGTAAGCCAGCTTTTGATTGAGGCCAAGTATGGAGGATCCTAAAGGTTCCACCAGTTAACTCTAACCGAATTAGAGCCTCATTTTGCGGTACCTTTTGATTCCTAAATCACTTGGTAAACCAAGGCGAAGCCAAACCCCCTTGTGTCCTATAATCCTATAACCGCATGTTGGATACATACCCAAATACCTGAAAGTACCTTGTAGCTCATGCTTTGGTACAGGACTACACAAATGAGTCATGAAGTGGCAATTGTATGTTTCTCATTTCATGATAAACTAGTTGCCAATCCATGGTTCTTACCTTCGGAAGCACCTAATTGTATTGATTTTATCAATTTTATACAAATAACATAATCTAGTATCCAGTTTTACTACTAATGAACTCTCATGTTTGCTGTTGTCGCTGGTCGGGACATTTGTGGATATTACACATACATTATACTCTGTACAAAATTGTGGGAATGCCCCACCCATCTTAGAATCTCCCAAGGTTGTTTAGCGATGGTTGCGTGTCACAGAGCTGAATAAGGTTTAGTTGTTGACCCACATCCATATGTGGCGAGACTATCTCAGGAAAGGTTTCTGGCCGACACGTTCTCCCAAACATACCAAAGGGATATCACACTCCACAAGCTACCATGGCTACTACAGCCCGGTACGCACTTCATACAACTGTAACATCAGGTTATGTCCGATTTTGGCGTTCCTCTGAGTTACCACACAAATATCCATGTCTGTTATCCGGCCGGGTCACACTGATATGGGACCTGCATTGGGTTAGATTGGATACAATACTAACTAACTTACCTAAATTTAATCAAATTGGGTGTTTCCACCACCTTTGTTTGATGATGTCCTCTTCGGAGTTGATGGCGCCACTGTTAGCGCGTAGATTAGATTCAACGGAGAGTGATGGATTGAGTCTTGAGGGGACGGAGGAAGAAGACTCCCGCAACCCCTTAGGGTTGCGGTAACACACATTACAACTAGATACATACCTATATCTATATCTGTCCTACTTAATAATGTAAGCTAAACCATTCATGTAAGCATATTCATAAGTATAGTTATTTATATTTATATAACATTGCATATTTTCTCATTATATATCTATCCTTCCAAGTAATATCCTTATTATAATTTAGAGTTTATATACCTATACTTATCTACCTGTTCTTAGAAGATAGGATACTGTAGCAGCACTTGCCACCGCCCTGATTCACATCTAATTTTGTCTAAAGCATACCACATGTAAAGATCTTGAGTTACTACATCTTAAAAACACAACGTAGAATATTGTCCTAAATCTAGACGATCACTATTACAATTGGCCATTTGAATATTTAACGTATGTTAACTGTTCACCGCTTTATTCACACAAATGTTGGGTTAGAGACGTATTTCGAGGGGGGGTATTTTTACAATACGTGCCGTGGACCAGGATGTCTGGCAGCGGCTACAATGGTGTCGCTTTGATCACCGGGTGTGGTTCTTAAAATGCTTTAGATAAACAGAGGTCTTGGGGGCGTGGGCAGTATGTTTGTTATCAGAATATAGTGTTTCATTCTAGCAATTAACCAAACACTTTGTGCGGTTCTAGTCTAGTATGTAAATTGAGACATTGCTTATTACAAGTTTCAGAAATCTAATTTCCTATAGATACTTACATTTTTCGTGAAAAGAAATAAACACTAAAGAAAGGACGAGGTGTTTACTGCATATATTTATTAGGTTATATTACCTTTAGAAAAAATAGACACACCTTAACAAAAACAAACTTTGCAGGTTAATTTATCTTATGTTCTGTTTCACCGTATTATGTGGTTTCTATTGAAAATGTTGCTTACAGGAACTTGGGTGAATATTATTTAGGTTCCATTATGCTTTTCTGTGTGTTTCCAGGATTTATATTAAGGTTCTCCATGTTATGTGCTTTCTATTATAAGTGTTGCTTACAGGAACTCGTTTGAACACTAATTGGGTACTATCTTGCTTTCACTGTGCGCTTTTAGGCCTTGTTAATTGTTATTTAATTAGTGCAGGAAAATATGCGTATTTGGGACAAGTCACTCTCAAGCATGATTAGTTGGTTCACATTAAGCTAAAACAAAAGAAAACGCAATAGATTAATAGCGTGCAAACAACAGGCAGGTGCAGAAACAATAAACGACATTAATATCTCACCAGAAAACCCGGTACCCCTTCAATTCAGTTCAATTTCTGGTTATAACGTCTGTATAGCGTACGCTAAACAACTTTGCAAATTACACAGGTTCAGCCAATATCAGAGTTGGGAAAATGATCGGAGTAAGCTGCAATTGTCCGGGGACTTAAGTAGGACAATTTCCCAGCAGATTTCTGGGGACGGTATCTACTCAGATTCGATTTTATAATAAAACAATAAATGACAAACGGGAAATGTCAAAATTAAGGTTATTTTAGAGATGTCCCACCACTTTACAATTTTACCGATAATCGATATATTATCGAAAAAATCGATAACTATGTTTCCATGTATAGGCTACGGTTTCATTTTAGATATAGGCATTTTAGCTCTTGTTAAAGATTTAACTTGAAAATTCTATGAACATGTACCCATGGTCATTAATGAAAATTATTCGTGTATAAGAGTGTTACTTTATAGGTAGGTGTTATCAAGGCTCCTCAAGGATTTTTATGGGAAATGGCCACGGGACTGGCTGGTCGTGTGTAAAGTGTCCGGATATGTAACACGATATGTTACTATTAAGTACTTAATTAATTTACTTGTAACAATGACCCTTTATCAATCATTGTTATTTAGAAATTAATACAAGAGTAGATTGAGCAGATTTAGGAGTCCGGGTCCTAAATTATATAGCTCCATCATTAGTTTTCCAATATTCTCAATAAACCACCGGTTTGATAAAGTATCGAATCGATAAAATCAATCATACTGCGTAATCAGTCTGTCGAGTCCACCCCTAGAAAAAAAAAAAGAGGAAAAAAAAATAATAACGCCCTCTATGGGTCCCGGTAGATAACTCTTTACCAATCGAAAGGCAATCTGTGGTGGGTTAGTTCTTGTCACTAGAATTGTTAGTTCAATAGGAGGCGGTTAGGTGGCGTGGAAAACAAATTACATTTTCTTTGAATTCAATCGAAATAAAATAAAAGGATAGAAGAAAATGTATAAATATATAATGATTAAATTAATGTTAATTAATTTCTATTATTTCCTATAGAAAAAGGGGAACAACCCCATTAATTTAAATTTTCCTTTCGGGGGACGTTCTAAAGTGGTTTATTATCTTGTCAATAAGGTAGTTAGTTCAAGACAAAGCAGATAGGTGGCGTTATTTAAAATTTACAATTTACATAATTTCACAAAATCCTGAATGTTAATCTAAGTAAATTTATTTTATAGGTAGGTATGGTTAATAATTATTAAATAATTTTGTTTCATTTAATTATTATCTGCTCGAGGGTTTTATGGTCAAATTTATAAAAGAACATTTACTAAACTCCTTGTACTTACTTGAGTTTGGATTAGGTAAATTTAGGTTAATTGTGGCTTGAGATTGAGTAAGTGAAGTTCAGTGTTGATATTTAGTGCGGTTGGTTGTTATGTGTGTGGATGCAGAGACCGTATATTCTGAAGATGGACCCTATTGTCTAAATGTTGTCAAAAAGAGGAAGAAAAAGGAGGAAAATATTCAGCCAGCTGCCATATAAGTAGGAAAGTTGACGTTGAAGAGGAAAGTTCGCGCAGTACGACACGAGACGAAAAATCTGCGCAGCGGGTTTTTATCAAGTAACTTGCCGGCCACTGTAACCCGGGGTTTTATATATTTTCTTCTCTTTAGGGTCTTTATAATTTAATTCTTTTTATATTCATTCCTAATATATTAGGTCAGACAAATTGATTGTCCCATCTATGTTAAAGAATATAAAAAAAAAAGGGGAAAGAAAAAGGGGGCTTTTATTTTACACGTTATCCATACATAAAAATAATACCTACTTCTTTCATACGAGAACGAAAAATCTAGTCTCTACCTGGTTCTAACACCCAAATTAAAATTATGCAGAAAATATTAGTTAATTGGGTTATTGTGTCCTTAAGTACACAACATATAAAAAAGATATATATATATATAGTACTATTAAATATATGTCGGAAGTGGGATAACTCTGCACCTTTTATGAACTTGAAAAATATTGATGTGTGTATTTCAAATTCGACCACATCGGACTCGGACCGAAAGAAAGAAAAAAAAAGAAAACGTCAAACAAAATTATGACATTAATTCCACGAAAATCACAGATATCTATATACTAGTCAGAACGAAAATATCGATTGATTTATCGGATAATTCCAGTATTCATTATTAAAAGCGTTAAGTTTAATAAGTTACAAACAGAAAATTGTGCATGGAAGATGTCCCAGTGAACAGATGGGAAATATTAACAAGTTCAAGTGATTCCGTGTAATATAAAAGGCGTACCTACTCAATATCGCTAAGAGAGATAGATATTGAGCAAATTGGATACCGACACCTATTTACTGGGAATTTGCCGGTATAAATATCAAGACAACTTCGAGATGCCCAAACAAAGAACTAAGAAGCCAGTAGAAACCAGGACGGCTACTAGGAGGGGAGCTCCCAGAGTTAACCCTATGCCTGCTCAACCACAAATGACTGCCATACAATACATGTCAGAAATGATGCGGTGAACGGTCCTCGCGCTAAGTTCAAAATTAATGAATTAAGGTATTTATAGAAAACATCAATTGTTTGGTCATTACTTGTTGATTACCCCTTATTTACCTTTGAGTACTAGTTTTGTGAAGCATTGCTATTCTGGAAAGGGAATGTTTGGCCATAAATGTGGATTGTATGAGGGGCGTGTTAATTATAAGCAAACCCAAGCGGGGGCGTAGTATCAAGCCTAGCGTGAATTTTCAAAGCAAGACCAAGCGGAGTGAACATAACGTGCTTTTGCAAGATAAAGCGTAGTATCTAAAGCAATGCTTAAATTAAGAGCCTTACCAGTTTATCATTTTGCAAATCAAACCTGTTGAAATTTAAGTTTGAAGTAACTCTTACGCCTTACAAAGGGATTTGTATGAAGGAGTATTTTGGTGTTAGGTCAGGACAGTGGTCAAGTCATCAGTATTTACTATTAATACTGGGTTCATATGAATTCCGTACTCCACATGCAGCAATGATATGATTTCCCACACTTATACACGCTGAAGGAATAATAGTCAAATATGTTGAGAAACCAAGTTGGTAGAGTTGGCGCTGCTGATTATTAATGGACTTCTGCATGGATACTCACTAAGACTTGGAGCTCTTTAAATAAAAAAAAAAATAAAAAAAAAAAAAAAAAAAAATTTTGCACGACGTTACACACAGCGCAATCTGGCCCCAAACTAAGCACTAGGCTTGTACTATGGGTACTGGACGGCGGATATACTACATATTATACTTTTTTTCTTACGATCATCCTAGTAAGAACACAGACCCTGCCACAGGCCAGGGTGTGGACTGAAGTGATGGTTTTACATTGGACCATTAGGGTCGACTAGGATTCACACCCTAGCTCTCATAGGAAGTTCTAAGGTTTGTCCTTAACTTAGGGACATTTTAATCAGAAGGGCCAATTAGGATCTTGATATTTTCAATCTATGCGAGGATTATTTTACTCGGTTGCACTATACACATTGAACTCAAATGATACAGGTCAAAACACTTTAGTACCTACTTAGTACAAATTTCCTCTGTGAGAGAAGAAATAAGGGGAGATTTTAATACTATTTATTTGAATGGATGTTATCTGTAAATACAATATTACTGAAAGGTTGAATTAGGGATTACAAGGGGAACTTAATGATAATTCTGATGTCACGGTTAGTGTACTATATAAGTATTGTCTGAAATAATACATATTGTGTCAAAAAAATATGTTGCAAACTTTTATTCATTGATCCTATACCTATATTATACCTATACCTTTTTATTTTTTTTACTTTTAATAGGATTATATCATGAGTGAAATCAAAACATATTAAATTGAATTAATTAATTTTAATGATACTAGTTATTTATTTAATAACAGCCTAATGACAAGCTCAACTTGCAGTTAGGATACTATATAGGTTAAAGGTCGGTTATTCCATTGGGTCATAAAGTTTAGAAACTCTTTATTCACATGATGATGTAAGTATTAAGATAAAAGTTTTACCTAGTACTAATACATGTAAATGTTGGGTTAGGGAAATGTCTCAATTACATCTATTGGGGGCGGTTGAGAGATTGGTCAATGACAATATTTTGTCCTAATATTATAAAAAATTCAAACACATAAAATTTTAATGCTATAGGTTATTGAATCTGTCCTTTTACCCAATTTTATATTTTGCGGACTTAAACGCTAGTCAATGGATATAGTTGGAGGGGCGTAGGGTGACCAAAATTTTTTATAATTTATATTTATGTAAATAATTTATATCATAACAATAAATAGCAGGTTTAGCTTAGATAGGTTAAATTTTAATCTTTTTCCCCAGACGTTGCGATTGAATGATTGAGTCACTTATTAGAGGTTGTATTTTTCTTATTATTTAATTTATAACTCCGGTAAACTTTGTTATAAATTAGGGGGCGATTGTAACAATCCAACCTCTTAGTCGTGCCTAAATCTAATCTCTTTTGGGACGCAACGCCTTGCTAAAATAGAATAGCAACATAGAAATACCTCAAGTAAGAAATCAATCGGTATAAATAACCTAACTAAAATTCTTTAGGTGATTAAATACATTAACCAAGATTAAGATTAGGTGATTAATTACCTCTCTGATAAGCGGTAAAAATAGGTTAACCCTAGGTTGTGCTACGAAAGATATTTAATATAACGACATCTCTGAGAGAGTAGGAGTCGCGTTGAAAAGAACCAGGTAAAGTGGGGTCTATTGTCCCACTGCTTGATAATAGATGGCGCTGTAATAGATAAGGGAGGTAAAGAAAACAAGGTTATCTTCAAAATCTATTAAATCTTCGATCTTTTTGTAGTTTGTACATGGAAATATAGTTGTAAATAATTATAGCGTAGGGATAAACATGTAACCGAACCCGGGAGGAGGACAAGGAACGGCTGATTAAGGAATTCTTCTTTCTAAGCCACAACAAAGGCTGTTGACATTGGCCACCTCAAAGTGCAGACAGCGCCGCGTTTCCGCCGGAAGTTCATGGGAACTCTCTCTATGCATTTATGAATAGTCCGTTTTCAGGGGAACGTTTTCAAGCTTCCCCATTGGCTACTGAGGAAATGAAGGTATAAAGCATGGTTTATGAATAAATGAAGGTCAAAGCATGCGTTGTGAATAACCTAAATTTCAGGAGAAACATTTTCAAGGTTCCTATTGGTTAATAAGCCGAAGGGAAGGGAGTCCAATCAACAAACGTAACATCTTTAAGGAAATGTGGCCATAGTCAGGAGATTAGGGGAGTTTTGGAGAAAATATGGCCGATTAAAAAGAAACTAAAATTGGGAAAATAGGTCGATTGAGGTTTATACTGTAGGTCACGTCTTAAACCTGAGCAATAATCAAGCAATGGTAGGTCAAATAGAAAAAAATATACTTTAGACCAAAGAAAAAGGCAGATTAGTTTTGGGAAAATTGGCTAATTGAGAAATGCGATTTTGAAAAGAAAAACTGGTATCCCGAAACTCAAAAAGCGAATTTTGGGAGAAGGGGAAGATTTTGAGGCTTTATAAGGCCCTGCCGCGTTCATTTAGAAAAAGTTTTGCTATAACAAACAGCTCCTGAAAAGGAAATTCCCTGCCGGGTCGCGAACTAAAAGAATTCAAACTAACAATCTCCAAGTGATGGGAACCGCTACCCAAACGCGAAACCGTTTAATTTTAACAGTATAGCCCAGTTTAGTTCAATTAGTTTCAGTATAGCAGAAAAGTTTTTCCCGAGAAACAGGAACTCCTAAAAAGGAAAATCCCTGGCCGTTCGCAAACCAACAGTGCTCCAATAAAATAAATCACAAGTAAAGTGAGACCTCTGCCCAAATACGAACAGTTTTATTTTAACAGCTTAGCCCAGTTTAGTTAGGTTCAGCATAGCCAGAAAGTGAGAGGTCTACTGGTAGAGAAGTGAATAAAAGGTGATACCTATTTATTATTATTGTTCATGGCCTGTCTTGTGAGTGAAGTGATTTATTTTAGGTGATAGGGTCCTCATTGGAAAACTGATCGTCCTTCTACCTAGAAAGACAACGAGGTAAGCAAGCATGTTTTCTTTGATAGGAATTGCAGCCAGGTTCTGGGGAATTCTGTCTCCTCGTCGGGCCATTTTCTTCCAATTTAAATGGTGCCAACTTTTCTAACTAGAGCCCGGGGACGGGATTACTAGAATCTGGCAGTAATTGATAGGAAAATGTTAAGGTGTCTCTAGTACGATGTTCCCTGCTTTCTTTTGTGTGCTCGTAGCTTGGGGAAAGCTCTGGGCTACTTCTTATAACCTAGTGTTTGGCTGAAGAGAAACTATTTATCTCAGCCCAGGGAAACCCCCTGGCAGAGACTACTCTCTGAGGTTGTTCTTATTTTCATAACAAATAGCTGCTAATTTTGCAGTCTCTCAGTCAAACAGTGGGTATTATCGTGCGAATTGAATATACTCTCGTAGGGACCCTCGAGGTCAGCTGTGCGAATTAGTTTGATCAAAGAAAAGTCACGTATCTATCTTGAAAGTCCAGGCATGCCTGGCATAAACTAAACTACCTAGTTAATTCTTTTCTATTAAAAGTTAAAGTCGTAAATGTTATGTGACGATCAAATCCAGGTATTAAATATCATATAAGCTCATATTGTAAATATCTACGTATCTACAAAAGATATATTATGTGTCCCACCTAACATTCAACTTATCTCATCATCTTTGTTTACTATATTATTAGAGTATTATGTACAAACATAGATTATTTATTACATTACACACGACATAACATCTACTGTAGTTCGGGATGGATATAGCAGCTAACTTGTTAACTATAAAAGTCCAGAACGAGGTAACTTGGGAGAGAGGATGCAGAGCTCATTGGCTTTTAGGACATTTTCAATCGATGGAGATTTGGTATATTGTCCAATTTGCGATTATAACCACCGAGTTTCATTTTAGACACCTGCCCCCCCTGGACTAGAGTACTTGCAACTTGTATCGTCTCACCTTGTTGTCACATCATCCTTATGATGGTTGGTGTGAGGATAATCGTGCAGAAGATATTATACTGTCTAAGCCTGTTAAACAATAATCGAAGGAGATTGTTTGTTAAGAGTCTTGACGGTCGTAACTTGATCAAGGAAAGGCCAAATCGGTATTGAACCTGTGTCTTTTCCTTTAGTTGGGTTAGGGGGTACCTATACTCCACCAACACACACTGAGAAAAGTTTCGCAGCTCATGATTCCGGTAAGCCAGCTTTTGATTGAGGCCAAGTATGGAGGATCCTAAAGGTTCCACCAGTTAACTCTAACCGAATTAGAGCCTCATTTTGCGGTACCTTTTGATTCCTAAATCACTTGGTAAACCAAGGCGAAGCCAAACCCCCTTGTGTCCTATAATCCTATAACCGCATGTTGGATACATACCCAAATACCTGAAAGTACCTTGTAGCTCATGCTTTGGTACAGGACTACACAAATGAGTCATGAAGTGGCAATTGTATGTTTCTCATTTCATGATAAACTAGTTGCCAATCCATGGTTCTTACCTTCGGAAGCACCTAATTGTATTGATTTTATCAATTTTATACAAATAACATAATCTAGTATCCAGTTTTACTACTAATGAACTCTCATGTTTGCTGTTGTCGCTGGTCGGGACATTTGTGGATATTACACATACATTATACTCTGTACAAAATTGTGGGAATGCCCCACCCATCTTAGAATCTCCCAAGGTTGTTTAGCGATGGTTGCGTGTCACAGAGCTGAATAAGGTTTAGTTGTTGACCCACATCCATATGTGGCGAGACTATCTCAGGAAAGGTTTCTGGCCGACACGTTCTCCCAAACATACCAAAGGGATATCACACTCCACAAGCTACCATGGCTACTACAGCCCGGTACGCACTTCATACAACTGTAACATCAGGTTATGTCCGATTTTGGCGTTCCTCTGAGTTACCACACAAATATCCATGTCTGTTATCCGGCCGGGTCACACTGATATGGGACCTGCATTGGGTTAGATTGGATACAATACTAACTAACTTACCTAAATTTAATCAAATTGGGTGTTTCCACCACCTTTGTTTGATGATGTCCTCTTCGGAGTTGATGGCGCCACTGTTAGCGCGTAGATTAGATTCAACGGAGAGTGATGGATTGAGTCTTGAGGGGACGGAGGAAGAAGACTCCCGCAACCCCTTAGGGTTGCGGTAACACACATTACAACTAGATACATACCTATATCTATATCTGTCCTACTTAATAATGTAAGCTAAACCATTCATGTAAGCATATTCATAAGTATAGTTATTTATATTTATATAACATTGCATATTTTCTCATTATATATCTATCCTTCCAAGTAATATCCTTATTATAATTTAGAGTTTATATACCTATACTTATCTACCTGTTCTTAGAAGATAGGATACTGTAGCGGCTACAGTACCCCCGAAAACAATAACAAAATCTCTTTGGAATCAATTCCCATGGAAACTTTCATCCCCAATTGAATAATCTTAGGGATTGAATTTAGGAAAAAAAAAATTTAGAGATTGATTTATTACCCCATATCAATATCTATGTCAAATTTCAAGTTTCTAGGTCAAGCCGTTACGGAATTGCATACAAACGTTTTTCCCCATTTTTACCCCCTTAGGGGTGGAATTTTCAAAAATCCGTTCTTAGTGCTCACAGCCGTTTAGCCTGTACGTTGTCCATCAGTCAGTCAGTGAGTTAGTTACACTTGCGTTTTATTAAGTATGATCAGTCAGGGTCATTAAATGACTAAATTCTAAACCGCCACTTACATTTGAAACCTACTGAAATACTTTGTTTTAAGGTACGAGTTGGCAACGGGCGACATGAGGCGGCAGCGGACGACGTGTTGCAGCGACACAATTGGTTTCTATGTATTTCTATGAAACTCCCTACGTAGTCAGCGACACGAGGCTAGCGACGCGTCGTCGAACGAGCGTAGGGAATTTCATAGAAATACATAAAAACCAGTAGTGTCGCCGCGACACGTCGTCCGCTGCCGCCTCATGTCGCCCGTTGCCAACTCGTACCTTTATACTTATTAGGAAGAGTTTTTAAAATATTTAATATTTCATCGTGCCGAAAACATCTTTTCATTCTGCACCGTTTTCTCATCAGAATAAAATTCAATGCGGTTCCAAAACAAAAATAAAAACGCGACACTAAATCAAAAGGCTTTTTTTACACTGTCATCTGACTTGTCCGAAAGAATTTTCTCGAAAAAGCTTACTTATTCAAAAAGTTTCAAAAGAAAAGGGTTGTTCCGGCTAAAGTCATGCAGCTGTTGTTAGCTATAAATCATCTAATGTACGTGTACATTTGATTGATTACTTCTAGGCGTTCCTTAGCCCTTGAAGAATTTAAGTTTCATATTTTAGATATGTAAGTATTGCTTACTTATTTACTTACTTACTCCGCTGGCTCAGTGACCCGAACTGGATCTTGGCCTCAAAAACGAGAATCTTCAACCGCTCACTGTCCTGTGCTGCTTCTCGCTAGTTGTTGACTTTAAGTTCACGCAGTTTAGCTTCGACCGTATCAATTCAGCGATACCTGGGTCGTCCTATCAGTATGCGGCCGCTTGGCGGCACAGGATTGATATCTTTATCGTATATATAAAAATGAAAACCTATTTCCCTTGGTCATAAATCATTTATTGGCCATGTCATTAGGTACATTTCGCAATATTGACTTGCCAATATTGCGAAATGACGCGCGGCCATGGCAACACGCGTAAACGGCTGGACCGATTTCGCTAATTATTTTTTGTTGTGTTTGCTATCATCAGGTTCTTATGAAAAAATAATAATTGCTGAACCGATTTTGATAAATGTTGTTTTTTTATATTTAACGGGCAGGACAACGTCTGTCGGGTCATCTAGTTAGCAATAAATGGTGATTTACCTAATTTAAAAGGTAGATTTTAAACTGCAAATTTTAAATTGAAAAAGTTCGCACTATTTCAAGGTGGTTACGCAAACCTATTTTATGTAAAAGAGTTCGCACCGTTTAGACATCTCTGTAGTTCATTTCAGGCTTTAACATTGCCAACGATGTAAACCTTTACATACTGAAAGTATTTCACTTCTATCTATTCTACAGCTCGCCTCACTTTGCCGCCAAGTGACTTCGTGTTCACTGACTCTTGCATATTACACGCCTGGCCCACCACGGCGCTCTCAAAGTTACTGGAATTTAGTAAAAAAGTAAATTTCTCATACTACGTTCCTGCTAGTAAGAATGATTTGAATATTTCATGGTTGCTAGAGACGATTTCCTTTGAGATCCTTTGCTAGGCTGTGTCATAGTAAGTAGAAGTTGAGTTCCTGTAGTTAGACGAAAAGATGGCGCTGTTTGTAATTTTGACGTATCTATACTAATTACCTACGTATCTATACTAATATTATAAAGAGGAAAGATTTATATTTTTGTGTGTGTGTGCATCTGTATGTTTGTTATGAATAAACCCAAAAACTACTGGACCGATTTCAAACGTTCTTTCACCATTAGAAAGCTACATTCACCCGAAGTAACATAGGCTACTTTTGATCCCGATCGATATTCCCACGGGATCGGGACTTACGCGAGTAAAATATTATATAATTTCCATCCTGAGGTTGCTTTTCGTCATTCTACCATGCATTCTTTAGACAATCATAAGAACTTATTTTCTGCGGCGTTATAATGTCTCACAATTAGAAAACGTATAATAACATATGCGGCCCTGGTTTTCATCGTTTTTCACTATGATTATAAGGCCTTGTTGATTATGATTACTAAAGAATGATGTTTTTAATATATTTACGTTATATCGAGAGATTCAAAAAATATATACCTAGCCTTATTAATAAATGAGAAGTAGGGTTGAAGTAGTGAGAACATGCTTTGTCTTTTTCCGTGACAAGAACTTTCAAAGTTGACAGACAGGAACAAAAAGTGGTAAGATTTATCCGACCTTACTCCACGTTTATTAATGAGGTTATTAGAGACTATTTACATATTTACATACATAGAGTCACAGTCATTGCTATCTATACTAATATTATAAAGAGGTAACGTTGGTAACATGTATGTATGTATGTATATTGGGGGTAATCTCCGAAACTACTGGACCGATTTCAAAAATTCTTTCACAATTAGAAAGCTACATTCACCCTGAGTAACATAGGCTTTTAATCCCGATATTCCCACGGGATCGGGACATACGCGGGTGAAACTGCGGGAATCTGCTAGTATATTATGTTTCTTTATAATTGGGAATAAAAAAGGTCTATACAAAATGATGCGTTTAAAACATTTTAAAACACACTCTTATACGAGTATTATTTGTTTAAGACGTATATTGCTATCTGTATCTGTATAAGACCTACAGTAGCTAGTAATAATGGGATTGACATATTTATTTTAGGTTATTTATTGAGCTGTAGTAGGTATTTTACAGATACAAATAGCATTAAACGTCTTATACAGATAGTATAAGACGTTTTAAAAGGTCTTTGGTTACCGTTATACCGATGACGTAAAATCAGAGTGCAATATTGGCATCAAAGAAGTTGCACACAATTTATAAAATCTCCAGATTTAAAGAAAACATATGAAATCCACTTACGGTTTCCTTTTAAAATCTTATTCACTAGAAAGAACGAAAATGTTTCAGCACAATTCCTAAACAAAAGGTACGAGCAGATCAAAACAAAAACACTATAAGTAAAAGATTTCCACTTGAATTAGTTAAACTGTAAGTATTATTGAATCTAGAGGGAATTGAAAGAATTAAATTATTTCTACCATAGCAATTGTAATTACAGTAAAAGCTTTTATTGCGTTGTTCTCTTTCTAAATTATAGTTTCTTAGTAAAATGTTCTTTACTAACGAAATGGATATGAACTAAATCTGAAACGCTTCGCTGAATCAAATGCGAAATAATTCGTTGGTTTCTTCGAAACTATTTCTTTTGAGACGAACTTTCTCTGACGATTAAACTAATTTAGTTTAGCTTAGCTCCACATAGTTGAAACAGTTAGGGTAAATTCGTTAGAGATGGCCATACAGGAGAGATGGCCAATATTTTTAAACACGTTCTCTAGATGGAGCTGAGACGCTGTAAGTTCACTTTCATCATTCTCGGGAGTAACATCTAGTCGTTATCATCGTCTATCATCTATTCATACATGCATCCATAGCGAATTCTGCCAGTTACCATGCTCATTTGTTTGAAAAACTTGCGAGCTGTTCTTGCGATGGTGATCGGTTAGCTTTTTGGTCGATATTGTATCAGGGGTCTCTCTTTTAAAAGTACATTGCAGTATGTATATCTCTTTTAAGTGTATACCTACTCTATATATTCCAATATTATTTGGCCAAATTTTTCCCGAATGACGATCCTGAGTCCTGAGGCCATACTTTATTTCGTCATTTAGGAATTATCTGTCGATCCGACCGATAATTTTCTTCAGCAGTTTTAAACAAATTTTAAATTTCGAACGTCAGAAATTATAGGTCGGAAGAAACGCAACAGCAATCCTTGTCACCTTAAAAATAATGAGTAGGAAGGTATTAAGGAAGTTAGGCAAATAGAACATTTAGGTACCTACATAAAGGTTTAGTTAGATAGTTCAGGATTATCCACTGAAATTGTGGTTTAATAAACATTTAGTAAGTTAATTAAGTTTTATGTCTTACCAGAATACTTCCAAGAGCAAAACTGTAAAGTTATTTAATTAATATTCAAAATCAATTTAGGTAATCCATACCTATACCTAGTGAATCTATGTTTAAAATAGATTAATTATAAAGTTCTAAAACAATTGAATCTATCTTATAAAACAAACGTCGGAAAATACAGTAGGTAAATTAGAAAACATCGAAATAGTTGCAACAATGAAAAACTAAAAGTGGAACAAGAGATACATACTTACATGTCTTTAATAATAAAACACATGTAAGTATGTATAAAACGAACGTCGGAAAATACAGTAGGTAAATTAGAAAACATCGAAATAGTTGCAACAATGAAAAACTAAAAGTGGAACAAGAGATACATACTTACATGTCTTTAATAATAAAACACATGTAAGTATGTATCTCTTGTTCCACTTTTAGTTTTTCATTGTTGCAACTATTTTGATGTTTTCTAATTTACCTACCGTATTTTCCGACGTTCGTTTTATAAGATAGGTTCAATTATTTTAGAACTTACGCGGGTGAAACCGCAGGACGCTGCTATAACAAATAAAACAGAATTATTCTGTTTTATTTGTTACAGCAGCGTAAGCACTCGCGTAAGTCCCGATCCCGCGGGATTTCACGCAAGTCCCTAGGGAAAATTTTTGAATGCGTATTTTCTAGATAATTAAAACTTAAACCCGTAAACTTATTTAAACGTATTGAGCTTTGAACGCTTATCTGTGCCGCTGCTCCCAATCGGTCTCGATATATAAAAACTACCAAAGTATCTTTAATTAGAATCGTAAAACATTCAAAATGGCCCATAGAAAAGTTTACTAAACAGTCAGTACAGTTAAGTATCAATTAGTGGACATTGAAACGGCATTCATTACATTTTGGCTCTCTGCCTTAATATGGCTGATTTTGTTGGCGTCGAATAAATGGTGATTTTATGCGGATCGCAAATTGATTGTCCATTGAACATTCTATTTATTAGGATCAGCAAAATTTGTATTGTTACTGAGTAGGAGTGAACATTTTATGTTTTTGGGTGTCGATGTTTATGAAACGCTGCGGCGGCGTGCTGATCGATCATAATTCCTATGAAATTTTATGTAAATGTAAATAGGTGGGGTTTTTCCGGTCGCTGGGTAAGACTGCATCAGTAATATAGTCCTGGATCCCTGGTACATTTTAACAATTGATTACTATTAAGCTAATTTTCCGTGAGTAGCTTCATCTTGATGAGATGAGATTTCATATTAGTTGGTATTTATATAATTTAACAGTCTTATTGTCCTACAAATTGCGTGGTACGTTATCCCGGTTCTACGCTCAAAAGTAGTAGTACAGATCCTACCTCTGTTATCTACCACAATCGAGAGTTTTGTATAGGAATTGTTGGACGTCTCATCAAAATGAAGCTACTCACGGAAAACTAGCTTGATAGTAATCAATTTGCAAAAATGTACCAGGGATGTTGGACTAATAGTAATTCGACACTGACATATAAATATTATTAGTTCCCTAACTACTACTGATTTAACTATTATAACTAGCTTATTTAATTAAATAATTGGTACAAAACTTAGATTACAAATCTACAGTGAATTAAGAGTTGGGATTAAACTTAATTAAGAAAGTTATATTAAATTATTTTACATTATATTAACCGTCTTGGTATTCTATTAAAAACTTTTAAGCTTCCACCAAACTGGCGAGGCTATAATATAGGGTCCGCCAAATAACTTTTTTTTTTTTAATTCTTTAAAAAAAAACTACTGAATATTTTCTCAAATTTCTTTTTTTATTTGAAAGTACAATCCTTCCGGTTAATAATGGAAAATAATTTCATTCAAATGGCTGCCTAGGCTGGCCATGCAGTAGCCTACACGATCGGTCCAATTTTTAAGCACATTATCGATTGTGTGCAGCTGTATTTCACCAATGGCTTCACGAATATTGTCCTTTAAAGCGTCAATTGTCTCTGGCTTGTCGGCGTAACACTTATCTTTGACGGCACCCCACAAATAATAGTCCAACGGTGTCAAATCGCAGCTCCGAGGTGGCCAAACGACATCAGCTCTGTGTTGTGAAATGTGGCTGCAGTGGCCACAAAAGTTGTATTATCGATATTAGTGGACTGTATCTAAGGAATTGGGTCAGAAGAGAGAGAATAGAGGGACTCACATAAAGTTTTCCTGGAGCACGTGCGTTGCTGGAATCTTCTTGAGGGCCCTCTGATGATGTGGAAGATGCAGCAAAAACTCCCCAATGACTGGTGCAGTTCGTGGGTCGCGTATCGACCACTGTTGTCTTTGTTTTAAATGTTTTTATCACGAGTAACTTTAAATAGATGTTGTTAGTAATGGCGGAAACACGGTAACTGATTTTCAATGATGATAGCGCCCTCTAGGTTGGGGAAAGGGAACCAATTGATAGGGTTGATTGATTGGGATTGATGAATGGATACTAGGAAAAAGGCGGGAGAATTTGAATGGATTGCTAATACGAATTACAACTTTAACACTCTGAGGCTGATAATGCGATCTTCAAAAACAGGGAAAACAGGGCGCAAAACATCGAGTGTAGCTTCGGCTGTGTGGCACGTAGCGCCGTCCTGTTGAAAACCAAATGTTGCCAATATCCTCCTCTTCAATTTTTGTGAACAAAAATTCGTTCAACATGGCCAGATAACGATCGCCATTGACTGACTGACTTCCAAAGTCCGTACGCAATTTTCGCACACATTCTGCAACATTACCATGATTTTCGAAGTAATGTCGCAATATTTCCCAGCGTTGTTCAAGCGTATACACAACCATATTCGTTCAGCGGAAGAATAAAACTAATTATCAGTCAAATCAAACATGAGCTAAGTGTTACCATTCACGAAATAAGCACTAGTTGAAAAACAAAACGTTATTTGGCGGACCCTGTATATTGCGTCACCTAATCTTTGACAAAGAACAAACGCACATTAGAATAGAAAAACAAAAAAAATAGGCGACGGTAAAGTAAAAAAAAAGTCTATTAACTATGTAATGTAAAGTAAGGTGGGATAAGTGAAACACCCATAATGATAAATAAACAAGAAAACTATTCGAGATGTCGGTACCCTATGGGGATAGGTCGATAAACAGGAATGATGAACTAATTTCAATGCTCAAAAGCTACGTTGTCTATGTTTATAAATTATAGCTGTGTCCCGCGGTTTCACCCGCGTAAGTCCCGATCCCGTGGGAATATCGGAATGAAAAGTACCCTATGTTACTCCTCGATAATGTAGCTTTCGTTTTGGTACAATAATTTTTGAAATCGGTCTTGTAGTTTTTGAGTTTATTCATACAGACTCACACACACAAACACAAAAAAATACAAATCTTTTCTGTTCATAATATTAGTATAGACAAACATACAGACACAGACACACACTCACACACACACAAATACAAATCTTTCTTCTTTATAACATTAGTGTAGATTAGTGTAAGTAGATGTAGATAAAACATAAAAAATATCTGTCACTGCCCCTAACAGTTCAATAGTCTTAATTTCTTAAGGTAATCTCATGGTACCGTTAAAAGACTGATTCAAGGAGAGTAGTTTGCAACAATTACTGCTAGAATTAAGAGCCCGCGTTAGTGTTTCAGAAACCCTTGCATTAAACATATTGATGCAGAGATGAAGGGCAGCGGGCAGCGGCAATATATTTCACTACAAAAAAACGCTATAGTATTCTTTACAATTAATAGACGTACACAGATTCATTGATGAGATATTATGGAGTTAATAATTTAGCACAAATATAATGATTAATGGCTGATTACAAATCGAGGGAAACAAGACGGAGGAACAGAAAGAGACAGCTAATATAGACAAACTGCATATCCGTCAAAGTGACGGTGGCTTCGGACTACATTACATTGTGCCATCACAGTTGCGTACAGTACATCATAATATTTATAACACATATTACACTTACCCCACCTGACCTCAATATTCTTAAAATATATCTAAAATGCCCAGAACCATACCTAAATTAATAAAATATTAAATTATGTTATAAGATACGTTACGATTACACTTACGTTGTTAGGTTTGGCCACGAAACTATTTGAGTCAATTTGTGTAGACCTTTAATATCGAATCTAGTAGGTTACCCAACACGTTCAAACAGAAATTATATTTTGACCTTATCCTCCAAATTTTATGTATTTATTCAAGACCTAAATTCATAGTTAGGGAAACGTATACCGTCATACATACGTATGTAAACATAATATAATGCTGAGGATATCCAAGTTATGTTGGCTTAAGTTTGCATACCAAAATGTTTTGGGTACGAAAACTTTTGGCAATGTAGGTAGAGGGCATGACTCATGAAAGTCTTTCGTTGGTTGTTTTACAGCCGAATACAGAAACGCAACTTAAAATTTGGGGGCTACTGAAATAATTGAGCAGCTTCTAAATTCAAAATTAGTATGAGATTTTTCGAGTTTGAGAGCTGCTCAGTTGTTTAAGTAGATCTCAAATTCTGAGTAGCGTTTCTTGTTATGCAATACTTTTTAGGTTCCGTACCTACTCAATGGGTAAAAACGAGTACCTCCGCTGATTGTCTGTCTGTCTGTCACCTGGGTTTATCTAATTAACCGTGATAACTAGATCATTGAAATTTTCACTGATGATGTATTTTTGTTGCCGCTATAACAGTAAATACTAAAAAACAAAACAAAAATCTAAATATTTAGGCGTGGCTCCCATAGAACAAACATCATTTTCTGTGATAATAGTTCGCAACCCTTCGTGCTCACATCTGACTCGCACTTTCCCGTTTTTTTTTACGTATTGCTGAATCCGCTGAAGAAAGGTTTAGTTTCATCATAGGTTCATCATATTCACCTATTCTTTTCATCAATTCAATTTTCACAGCATTTCCACACTCTTGCTCCGAAACTATACTAGTCGAATTTCAAGCAAGTTAGATTTCTCAGGTAACAACTTCATCTTGCTCAGTTTATAAATAGTCATGAATAATACATTTCAATACTCGAGCTCTTGATTCGGTAGTTGAAACTTGATGTTAGCTGCGAGTTGGACGGTTTGTACCGCTGCAAACGATGGATAAACGTAACACAGGTACCTCGCTACCTACCTACGGTAAGGGTTCGTAGCAAATTGGATTTCGGGTAGGTAACTTCACGACCTCTGTGGAGAGGTAGGTTTGGGATTGCCAGTTCGAGTCTCGCTGATTTGAAACTTTACTTTATTTTTATCAACACAAAATACAATGAAATATGTAGGGGAAATCCGCAATGATACGGACGTGTTTTAATAATAATAAATCTTTATTGCAGACTAAGTCCATAGTACACAACACCTACTTATGGAATAAAATAAGATAAAAGACTAATTATGTAGCTGTAGCTACCCACCTACTATAAGTTGCAGACAGCATCTGTCGGTCTCTTAAGCTTTTGAAACGGACACTATATAAGGGTGTATGATCATGAATGGTGCCATCACCCAAAAAAAAAAAATATTTTCGATAGAGTCCATTTCAAAACACGTCCGCTTCATTGCGGATTCCCACTACCTACATGTACAAAAAATGCCAAATTAATAAAATTATAATCTTAGATTCTTCTTTTGTTTTTGTGATGTTCCATTGAATTTTTATATCATTTTATATTGAAGCATAGGAAGCGATAGATATTTTGAAAAATCGACCAAGTGCAAGTCAGACTCCCGCACTATTATCATAAAAATCACGTTTCTTGAAGGTGTGGGATATTTACGCTTATTTTATTATATTTTTAGTAGAGATGGGCCGACTAGTCGGCAGGTGCCGACTAGTCGGCAAATTATGCCGACTAGTCGTCAACTAACAATTATACAATGAAACCAATATTTTTTGAATTAGTAGTACAGTTTAGAAGGTGGGTAGTCAGAAAAACGTAAACAAAACACGTCATAGCTTACATACATCATCTTAACATCTAAAATGTCATAACTATGCCTCAGCTCCATTTTTTTTCCAACTTTTAATTTTATTTCAACCATTTTTTGGAAGTTACACTACATCTTTGAAAGTGCAAACTTATCCAAAAATAGCAACAATCTCCGAGTGATCATGATTAACCCAAATATCTTGGAATTATAATGATCTGCATTGCCGACTAGTCGGCCGACTAGTCGGCAATTTTGGAACCGACTAGTCGGCTAGTCTGCTAGTCGGCAGAAGCCCTAGTCGGCCCATCTCTAATTTTTAGTATTTTATATTACAGCGGTAACAGAAATAAAACTGTTAAAATTTAAACTGTCTATCTATCACGGTTTCTAAGATATAGAAGACGAACGGTGAAGGTTTAGAAAAAATACTTCGTTTTTATCTTTTGGATACGGAACCCTAAAAGTATTGCGTAACAAGTACAGTATTTGTCAATGGTTGGAACATAACATCTTTAAAAATATTTTATCAACAACCCTTGCGATGAAATAAAAAGGGTGAAAAGGACTTCAAGAAGGTAAGCGCTCTCGATCGAACAATTCTGATTTGCTTTGTTGTACATATCGTGGGTGTTTTCTTTCTTTCAGAGTATTTTACGCACAAGGACTCAATCATAATCAAGTATAAAGTATTTTATGGCCGTGCAGGTTAAGCAACACGTTATGTCGTCATAACAACGATGGGTCCGAGGATCATTGTGGTAAACTGTTTGTCATGATCATGGGAGGTTTTATGCACTGACCTCTATCTATACAAGTACGCTAGAATTGCTATACCATACAAAATGACATTAGATCCTTGTGCCGATTTAATTTGCGCCATGTTGCGCTGTTGTCGCGCCTTTCCGTGGACGCTGACCATCACTTTCAATAGAAAACAGCACAACATGGCTCAGATCTAATAAGTACTGTAGGGGAGTGGAGTCGGTGGAGGTGATGAAAATGCAGGTTCAAGTCGATACGAGTATATTTACACGGTTTTCAGGTCGTCGGTTACAGGTTTCAGGGCTTTCAGGAGAACAGCCTTAACGCGGACAGGTCCCACACCGTGTTCCAATTAGGATGCACTGTTACAGGGGGGGGGGACTTCAGGCTGTCACGCTTTCAGCGTATAGACCGAGGACGTTCAAGTGCTCTGTTCCAAGAAGGATGCAGAGACCCGATGCGTACCAAGGTAGCCTGCAGGTGATCTGAGGATCTGAGGATGATACATTGGACAAAGTTCACGTCCGAGTTCTATGGATCAGCTAAACGCAACGATAGCGCGATCTAGCTTGGGCTTTGTTTCTTTAGCAGCGCCATCTGTTGATAGAGTTCATGAACTACTTTTCTTAAGTAATACGTCGTGTTACAATCTCCCCCTCTGTCCACGAAGACGTCCCGGCGAGTAGGACAGGATTATGTGATGTTTCTAGGGCAATTACGTCCTAGGCCTGAGCCAGTCATGGATTGCTGATTAATTAGTACTTCTGGAGGCTGTGGCTGTTTCTTCGGTCTAACTCTCCAGTGTATTGGTTGAAGAAGGCAGTAGTTTTCGCCACAATATGGTGTCAGAGCCGATGCGGGATGTACTCCAATGGATATCCCAGGTGAAGTATCAGCGTAGCCACTTCGTAAAAGCCACAATCCATGTTGATTGTCAATACGTTGTGTTTTTATTTCTTGAGATGCTCTACTAATTGGGTGGGTGCTCATCTTCTCCCTCCCCCTGGACGGAAGTTGCTCCTTTTCATTTATGTTTAATTTAATAATGCTAATGTAACCAATATCTATATTAGGCAAAGATTGTTGCGAATGATGTAAAAGGTTTCTTTCTGAGAGTTTGATTGCTTGCTTCGCATCCTTCATGTAATATACAAAAGGATCATACCCATCGAATATGGCTTGCGGACGTCCAGCTTTTTCGCGAGGCAAAGTAGCTTCGTATGATCTTTTCTTTTGTGATGTATTACAAGCACTCTCGATAGTTATTGTGGGCTTACAGGCCGGTACTGCGTCGTCAGGATAGGCAAGCTCCAATCCCATGCCGCGAGGTTTTGCAAAGTCCACGAGCTTTTCTTCCATTAGTTCGTAAGTTTGGTCTTCGCCAAGGAATGACCACGTAAGTTGGGGTATGTTTAATAACATTCCAGCGTCTTGAATGAAATTCACTCCCAATAATGTTCTGCTGTCACGGGATTCCGGCATTACTACAAATTTAGTTGGTATGACTTTGCCATTGATCTTAACGGGGACCATAGTGTTCAGAACTTGACTATTCTTTGATACTCCATCTGCGAGTGTAATACAAGCTGCAGTTTCTGCGAACGGGACTCCCTGTCTATGCAATTGACAGTAGAACTCGTAGGAAGCTACGCTTGTCTGTGCACATGAATCAATGTGAGCTACGCCACGGTAGTCGCCCACTTCAATAAATATTACAGGACGGGATCTGGTGTCCGTAACGTTAAGAGAGCTAAGTCCAATATTACTATTTCTTCGTTGAGCGCAAGTAGTACATTTACTGCGTACGACTCCAGGTGCTCCACATCCGTAGCAGCTTAATTTTGGTTGGGATGGTGACCTGAGGTAGGAATGACTGGGATGGGATTCTCAGCTCTTGGTTCCTATTCTTTAATTTGCCCCAATTGTTTGCAGTGTGGCCTGGAAAATGAAAATAACTGCATTCATTCTTTGCATGAATCCTGACGATAGGAGGTTTAGGCATTTCAATAATGCTTGAAGAGGCAGTTGCTTTGTCCAAATTGATTTGTTCAATGCCTCTTGAGATCTCCAGCAAATCATCTAATGTCTTCACTGCTCTACGGGGCATTCGATCTCTGATGTCAATGCGCAATTGACCGAAAACCATATCGATTTGTTGAATTTCGGTAAGGTTATGATCAGGCTTCGGTAGTTGGGACATCAGCAATCTTTTATGCGCTACAAAGTTTTCAGTTGTTTCGTCATCTCGCTGAGCCACCTTTACTATCTCTTGATAGATGACGTAGGCAGGTTTTTTCGGTGCGAAAGCGTCACGAAGTCGGTTTTAAAAGTCTTCCCAAGTATTTACGTGTTCCTGAACGCCGACCCACCATACGCTAGCGTCATCTTCGAACAGTAAAGATACTCCATAGAGGGCTTCTTGAACTATGATCCTTTGCACCCGCTTAAATGTATTGATCGTTCTAAGAAATGATTCGACCTTCTTGGGGTCTCTTTCCCCATTAAAACGTGTTGTGCATTGCGCAAATGATGAAGGTGTATTGTTTCTAGATAAAGCTTCAACTAGCTTTCCGAATTGCTCTTCTGACATCATCTTATTTGATTTTCTGGTTGTAGTTTGGCGACCGGACCTAGTAACGATGAACTTCGGTTCGCTCGTACGTCTCGTGTTAGAAGCCAGCTTGATGAGTTACTCTACGGACCGACTCTATGAGGTGACTCTACGATAATGCTCAGTAGAACGGCTCTATGTAGGCGACTCTGACTTGACTTCTTGAACTGTCTATATCTAACTTGACTCTTCCACGTGACTCTCCGACTCGGCTCTACCAGTCAGACTTTCAGGTTCAGTTTTCAGGGATCCGAAGATTCAGGCTCGACGTTGGGCTGCCACTTGTAGGGGAGTGGAGTCGGTGGAGGTGATGAAAATGCAGGTTCAAGTCGATACGAGTATATTTACACGGTTTTCAGGTCGTCGGTTACAGGTTTCAGGGCTTTCAGGAGAACAGCCTTAACGCGGACAGGTCCCACACCGTGTTCCAATTAGGATGCACTGTTACAGGGGGGGGGGACTTCAGGCTGTCACGCTTTCAGCGTATAGACCGAGGACGTTCAGGTGCTCTGTTCCAAGAAGGATGCAGAGACCCGATGCGTACCAAGGTAGCCTGCAGGTGATCTGAGGATCTGAGGATGATACATTGGACAAAGTTCACGTCCGAGGTCTATGGATCAGCTAAACGCAACGATAGCGCGATCTAGCTTGGGCTTTGTTTCTTTAGCAGCGCCATCTGTTGGTAGAGTTCATGAACTACTTTTCTTAAGTAATACGTCGTGTTACAGTACTAAATTCAGTGCGCGATGTCCTGCCCATATTATGGAGGTCAGTGATTTTATGTCATACACATATTTGCTCTAATGTCTTTCTTTACCCAGGGAGGAAACAGTTGACTACGTTTGTATGAAGAACGAGTAGGTAGACTTTCCTCTTAAAGGTTAACACCCACTTGTAGGCATTATCATTAGAACGATGGAACAACACCAGAAGCACTAAGAATAATATTATTAAAAAAAATATTATTATAGTTTTAGTAAGTTAATCTTCTTTTAGTGTAGTAATACAACACGATAGCAAGAAAAAACATTACTGAGATTTACAATTTAATATTATGTCCACCTTTTTCCTGTTCAGTGTTCAAACAGCGATAAAATTGTTTAATGTTCAGCCCTTGGATAAATTTAAGTTTTTCCTAGGGTTTTCCGCATTTAACTCAGTTTCAATCGTGATATTTATTGAAAGAATAACCGTAAAGTAATAGTTTTTCTTAGTAATACCGTAAATATTGTTTTGAGTGTGGCAGTGTTTATTATTGTAGGCCTCAAGAATTTGTGTCCACGCATAATTGTGATCGCAGACTGGGGGCAAAGTTATGTCAGCACCACAAGTTGATAATTCTAAAAACACCTCATGATCGAAACGTAAAAAAAAACGCCCGAAGTCTGAAGTCGTGCAGTTTTACATAGGATTATAATCAGATAATTCATCTGTCCGACTTCAGACTTCAGGCTTCAGGCGTTGTTTTACGATTATTTATTATTTTTCTCCGTTTTTTAATTAAAAACCATTAAATTTTTAAAATTATTTTTGTAATTCATCATTTCCGCTGTCACTAAAACCCACTTGTTCGAAAGTGAAAAATTTAATAGATTTTGAGGAGCAATCCCGTTCATCATTCCAAAGATCCTTATCAGATCCTCACCAAATTTTATGAGACCATCTCAAAGATCCCACCTTTCAATTAAAAAAAGAATTGTCTCAATCGGTCAAGCCCTCTTCGAGTAATCGGTGAACATCCCTAAAATTCAATACGCGACGAATTGAGAACCTCCTGCTTTTCTGGAAGTCGGTTAAAAAGACCATCCGATCACACAATGCTGTTTTCACGGTCTTGACTTAAAGCGGCATCATGTGAAAAGTCCATAATGGTGAAAATGGAAAACTCATCGTCAATAAAACTATGAAACTCCAATTTCATTTTAGCCCCACGAAATGAACGAAGTTTATAAACTTCCCGTTTTGATGCGATTAAAAATTCTTTCATAACGGATAGTACGGAAATCGAATAGAAACAAATCGCTTGTAGTTGCAAAATCTGAATAGTTAAACGAGTCTTTTGACTGCGAATCCAATTTATCTGCGCAATTGGTTGAAGTGAATGTGGGATGATTGGGTGGACCGCAGTGTGAGCGCTCTTTTTGTTATAGGTACATATAAGCTTAGTCTTTTTAGGGTTCCGTGCCTAAAGGGTAGAAACGGGACCCTATTATGGGCGTACTGCAATATGAGCGCTCTTTTAGTTATACATATACGATTACTCTTTTTTAGGGTTCCGAACCCAAAGGGTAATAAAAACGGGACCCTATTATGGGTAGACCGCAGTGTGAGCGCTCTTTTAGTTATAGGTACATATAAGCTAGTCTTTTTTAGGGTTCCGTACCCAAAGGGTAAAAACGGAACCCTATTACTATTACCTACTTCGCTGTCTGTTCGTCTGTCCGTCTGACACCAGGCTGTGGCATGAACCGTAATAGCTAGACGATTCAAAATTTTCAAAGATAATGCTATTTTATTTGCTGTTATAACAACAAATACTATAAACAAAATAAAACAAATATTTAAAGGGTTGTATAGTTTCCTATACATCAAACGTAATTTTTGACATAAAACGCAAAGATACCGCGATGTAGACTTAACATTCATGTTGCGTTCATGAATTGGTTGGTCCAGTGCTCATTTTAGGGTTCCGTACCCAATTGTGATAGTGGTACGTAACCCTTCGTGGGCGAAACATATTTCGCGTTTGAGATAGGTATTTTATAAATTTTAAATTTATGCCCCCATTGGGGTTAGAACCCACTACTATCCTGTATACATAAAGTCAATCCTGATCGCTGACCAGCATTGACTTTATGTAAACAAAATAATAGTGTAGACAGGGATAATCGCTGGATTGGTGTCCACGTCATAGTTTGGAAGTTTTTTAGTTTTAGTTTTTAAATATCTTTATTTTCATAAAATAACACAAACAGTATAATTACTAACTTACAAGTGATTATAATAACATACATTTAACATACACTTTCTTAGGCTAACAGCGCCTTTTAAAATTTACTTACAGGGAATATTCGTTACCTTTAAAACAGCATTTTAATATAATAATAAAATTAATAAATAATATTCAATGCCTGATTTTTGTAAAAATCTTAGCTTTTTGCAATGTATAAAAATAAGGGTAGAAATGGGTACGTTATAATAATATTATACAGTAGTACCAAGTATGCAGTTCATTATGCACCAGTGGAGGTGCAGCGGCGCGCGCTGCCCTGCCTCCCGCGCACCCACGTGGGGCGGACGCGTGAGGGGAAGCTGCAGCGGCTCGCAGGTCGAGCTTAACTGGTGATGCGCTTACTCACCATATTTGTCGTTTGATCGCCGGGTGGGAACAATAGGTAGTGATGGGGCAGTCGATATGTCTTGTAACTGTCGATATATGGCAAGTCCGTTAATGTTGTTACGCATATTTTGGAAATAAGTGGGTTTGAATATATTCGATTTTTAGCGTAGAATGATTTGGTTAATTTTAAAATATATTGAAATAGAGTGGGAAAATTTATGTCTATGTGTAGTTTAATCAGATTAGTTTTAAATTTAGTATTTAATGAAATTTTAAGTGCCTTGTTTTGCAATATTTGTAATAGATTGTAGTTAGACAAACATGTGCTGCTCCAGACCGGACAAGCATACGTTACACATGGTCTAACTAGTGTTGAGTAAATTCTCATCTTAGTGTAGGCACTGAGATTTGTTTTACGGTTCATTATCGGACTAAGACCACCCAATACTTGGGCGCCTTTGACACGCAAGTTAGCTACATGTTTCGTCCAGTTTAATTTTGAATCCAACGTAACTCCAAGATATCTAACTGTATTACTCCACGGTATCTTATGGTCTTCAATTTTTAAAGTTCTTTGAGGAAGTTGACGCTGTCGAGTAAACAGAATAGCTTCCGTCTTCGAATTATTTAGTTTCAACCTCCACTTTTTAAAGTATTCTTGTAATAACTCGATCGATAGTTGCAAACGACTAATCACAAGGTCAATGTCGTCTGAAGACGTGTATGAAGCTGTATCATCCGCGAAACATGCAATACTAGTACGCGGTTGTTTAGGGATGTCATTTATAAATAAAATAAATAGATATGGACCAAGTACTGAGCCTTGAGGAACGCCAGCTGGCACCGTCCGACATGAGGATTTATGTTTTTTTATATAAACGCTAAATCTGCGATTCAACAGGTACGATTTAATCAGTTTAATCAGGTTGAATGGCAAATTTAGTTTTACCAATTTATGGATGAGACCCTCATGCCAGACGGTGTCGAAGGCCTTCTCGATGTCAAGCAGGAACATACCAGTAGATTGGTGAATATTAAGATGGTGTGAGATGTGTTCCGATACTCTAGCCAGCTGATGCACAGTAGAGTGGCATGAGCGGAAACCAAACTGTTCATCCACAATGACGTGACTTGATGCTGCGAAAATCCGACTGTAAATTATTTTCTCAAACACCTTGCTTAATGATGGAAGTAAGCTAATTGGTCGATAGCTAACAGGCTCAGACGCATTTTTGCCTGGTTTTTTAAGCGGTATGACTTTTGCAATTTTCCAAGTCTCGGGGAAGTAACCCAGGAAGAAACAGCCATTAAAAATGAGAGTTAAGTATACAATGACTTTGCGGGGGTAGTTCTTGAGCAAAACGTTGGTAATTTCGTCGGAGCCGGGTGATTTACGGGACCTGAGTGAATTTATAATTTTGCATAATTCAGCTGGCCTTACTGGTCTTTGTATGTTATTGATGACGTGATCATCAACATTGCGAATGGATGCTAAAACTTCGGGGTCGACTTCTTGCTTAGAAGAATCTAAAGTGAGACACATATTCCTACGAAATGTGGAAGCTAATGCTTCACATTTGTCAGCCTCAGTAGCAGTCATAGAACCATTTTCACACCGAAGTGGTGGAATATCATGTTTCTTAGGTTTTAGGGTTTGAACTAAACGCCATACGTCGTTTGTGGGGTTGTCAATTTTTGAAAGTCTGATATTCCATTCATTTTCTTGGTGCACTTTGATTTGGATCGATATTGTGGAACATAAGTTGTTAATACAACGGCGAATATTTCTTTTGTGTTCGCCACTTCGCAGTTTTTGGTCGATTCTACGTAGGTGGTTTTTGTATTTTATTAGCTGTCCAATATAGAAGGGCAGTTTACTCAATTTATCTCCTTTAACAAGTCTGGTGGGAATAGCTATATCCCTGGCTTTAATTGTAATATTTTGCAGGTGATTAATAGCGTGATCTATGGCTGTGACCGATTTAAAGGTGGTAGGTGACAAAATGATGTTCTCGTCTAAAACAGCACGGTAAAGTTTCCAGTCGGCTTTGTTATAACAAAGTCGACGAACTTTCTCCTTAAGTTGCATATCACCACCAACTGTGAAGTACAGAGGGTAATGATTGGATGAAAGTGCTACCAGTGCATCTACGTGGCTCACACTTTCAACGTTTTGACAGAGGACAAGGTCGGGAGTGGTAGGATTACGATCAGAGGCATAATTGATTTGAGTTGGTGAGTCAGGAGCATGGATGGTGTAATCGTTAAGTAACATATGTTGGAATAAAACCCTCCCGCGGGTATTAGTGTAGCTACTATGCCAGCAGCTGTGGTTGGCATTAAAGTCACCTGTTACAATTAGGTGTGGGCACAAACTGACTAGAATATCCAGATCGCTTCTAAGAAGAGGTAGGTTCGGTGACTGGTAAGCACTTATGATGACATGGTCGACGCCAGAAAGTGTAACACACACTCCGATTGCTTCGACATTTACCGTTGGCGGAATGTTAATACGGGAGTGCTTTATGGTGTTTTTGACCAAAATGGCGACGCCCTGGCCCCTGCCACTTGAGTGTTTGTCTTGACGGTAGCAGTCAAAACCCGGAGTGTGGATTATATGACGACTGGATAGTTTAGTCTCGCAGATGCTTATTATATCGACAGGTACATTATTAGTACTCAACTCGAGCAGCTCACGAATTTTAGGACGCACACCATCAGCGTTCCAGGAGAGTAAGCGCAGCACCTTAGAGTTAAACATAGCAACCAAGGTGAGTAATGATTAATGTAACTTTCTCTAACTGAGATTTACATGACTTAAATTGTGACTTTAATGTCTGAATGACTAATAAGATATCTAACATTTCCCTAGTTACTGCATCATCAGCTGCTAAAGCCGGTGGGTTCACGTTGGATGGTATCTTTGGCTCGCTGTCACCGGGGCTTGGTTGAGGCAGAATATTTTCTGGGGAGACGGGCCGCAAACCGTTGGAATTTGTGTTCTTGGCAATTGAAGCCCAGGATTTTACAGGAAGAACATTACCTGGCTTGACGACGCTGCTTTGAAGTGGCGGGAGAAGCGTTGGTGGTAGTCTTCTCTGTTGCAGCTCTTTTTTCTTGTGTAAATTATTCAGGTAGGCAACTCTCGCGCTGCAATTTTTGTAGTTCGCCGGGTGTTCCCCTTGGCAATTGCAACAGCGTGCAGGATTGAGTCTGTCTTTTTTAGTGCACTCCGAAGTGGGATGCGGTGCTAGGCATTTGACACAGCGAGCAGGTAAATTGCAATTCTGTGATGAATGACCGAATCTCTGGCATCGGAAACATTGAGTTCCCTGAGAACGGTTTGGTTTAAATTTCTCGATGCTGACAACGCAGTTGAGCAGAACTTTAATTAATCGGAACTGGTTAATGTCCGTACCAGCCGCAAAGTGCACTAGGAATGGAGGACACGGCGAAGACGTACTACCCTTTGATTTTAGCTTCGTCACAGATGATATCTTAAAACCCAAAGACTCAAGTTCTTTAGGTAAGTAATTTTCCACAGTATCGGGTAAGCCCCTGATCACAGCTTTTGGCGTCTTTTCGTCTTTTCGTGTGTATGTAACGAAGGAATTTTTGTCCTCCCGCAGACCTTCCTTCACCGCTTGATGTGCGTCTGTTGAGTAACAGGTGATGGCAACTTTACTGCCATTTCTGTACTGCAAATGGTATTTCTTGGTATACTTACCTACTAAGTCTTTTATGGTCTGATGAGTCCAGTCACTTTTTACATCAAGTATGATAGGTGGTACATGAGCAGTCTTCTTCCCTACTGAGGTGGCTGCTTTGAGACGGTTTTTCGGATCAGACAAGTCAATGTCGATAGGGAGTTCTTCGAACCGGTTACGGACACGTGTGGTCGGATGTTGTGCCTGTGGACTTTTGTTGTTGGCATGACGTTTGGGTATGGTCCAGTGTTCAGCACACTCATCGGCTGGTCGCTTAGCGTTTAGGCTACTGGTGGACGATGACCGCTCCAGATATTTGTCCATTTTGGTGGTGATATCGATAAAGTTATCGACACGTCGCTTCACTATTTCTTAAGTTAGAGGAACGCGTACGAGCGCACGAGCAGGCGCGACGAGCGCCGAACGCGGAATGAATGAATGAAATGAATGAAATAGTTTGGAAGTAAAATTGTTATTGAAAAGGGCCTCTTTCGAGGTGTTAGCTTCGGCTCTACGAACGCCTTCTAAAGGTATGGTATCACGGGACTCCATAGCCCAGTGATACTGGACCAAAATCATATTATTATTACTTTCACTATAATCTTCTTCAACCCTTTGCTGCTTCTTCCTACTAAAATTCTCTGTGTGTGGACTATAGTAGGGGGAATCCGCAATGAAACGGACGTGTTTTGAAATGGACACTATTGATATCTCAAGTTTTTGATCATAAAACATAAAATATTTTCGTTGGTTCCGTTTCTAAACACTTCCGTTTAATTGCGGATCCCCCCTACCTACTCTAAAAAATACAACCTTAGAAAAAAATACTTATCAAAAAACACAAAAAGATGAGGCAAAAAAACGCAGCACATTCAAATCAGACTCACAAAGGCTTGTTGATTTTCGCGAAGGTGTTTGCGTTGTATTATTCAGTGCTATGGCGTAGTATTTACATAAGCAAATTGGTCGCAATGAGAATAGAACACATTTCACTACACCATGTAGAGAATTCTAGAGTTCTTAGGTAGACTATTTGAAATCTTGTTTTGTAATTTTTACCCGACTGCGCGATGAAAAAAAGAGTTTTATGAGTTTACTAGCAGCGACCCGCGGAAGTCCTGTGTTGAGCTTTCGCCTCAGCTATTAATGAGACTAAATCTCTAGGATTCTTCAGGATTACAGGGAAATAATTCGAAGGCTTTTTTTGGTTACAATCGTCCATGTATATTTTTCTCAAGTAAAAAAAAGAATGAATGTGTTGTTTGACAGTGACAGCTAAATCAACTTTTTCTCAAAATTTACTAAAAGGCCAATGTCAAACATATTCGACATTCGGATATTTAACATCCTCCACACCGAAAAATAGAAATTTTATTTTAAATATAAAAATAGAAAAGCAAGGTTAGAAATATAGTTACTTATCCGAACATCTGAACTTACAATAAGCAGTTCTCAAACAAAATTAAAGATTATAGTATTCTACAATCCCGACAGATGGCGCCTTCGGTCCATCTATCAAGATTCATAGATTTCTCATTGAATTTATACAATACAATGAATGATATTATGTAATGTTTTACAAGTTACAATATTTCAATGAAAAAAAAACAAAGAATATACCTATATAATCATTGTTATACACAGTAGTAACTACAAACAAAGAATATACCTATATAATCATTGTTATACACAGTAGTACCTACATACTCGATTTATTAGCTAATTAATGAACCTAAAATTATACAATTAGCAAACTGATTCATTAAATTATACCTATTAGGTTTTATTTAGGTAAAGTACAGGTCAGAAACTATGTTAAAGTAAGTATTTATTAGTTAATTAAGGTTAAAGTTAAGGTTTCAAACCGAAATGACAGACCACACAATATTATAAAATTTAAATAAGGACTTTGAGTGGGTATGCTCTAGCAGCTGAGATAGGTAGGTAAATTATCTGAAATTAGAAAAATTAGTCACACAAATACAATTTATATGTTAAATCTACTTGGCATTTTTATTACCCTTCCCGATTTCGTAGTTTTCACAGCATTCCCCCTATGGGTCGTCACAGTTTCAGTAGACTCTGTAGTAGATTCCTTGTTCGCGACAGTACTGCTAGGGTTTATAATTATGCGAAACCTTTTACCTAAATTAGTCTCGTTTTCCTCAGCTCCTGACACCTGTCTCCCTTCCACCTCTGAAGAAGAAAGTTCTAATTTATATAGACGTTGAAAAGGTCGTGTTTTGTAGCCTGTTGAGGTTTTCACCTTTGCTGTTCTCTCCACGCCATCTTTACCTGTAAAAATTTCTGTTACTAATCCTAGTGGCCATTTTACCCTTTTTTCTTCTGACTCTACTAGTACTATTTCACCTACTTTAATACTTCCTATTTCACCTACTTTAATACTTCCACCTTTCTCTTTTCCTCTCTGCACTAAATTACTGAGATATTCGTTCTTAAAGCGTTGACGAAGGTCTTCTCTTAGCTTCTGTAGATATCTTAACCTTCTGTTAATACTCCCAGCGTCTAATAAATCAATATCAGTTACCTGAGAGTTTGGTAATGTTTGTAGGAAGGATGAAGGTTTCAATGGCTCCAATGAATCGACTCCGTCACCGTCGACGTATGTTAGCAGCCTGTCGTTAATAACAGCTTCGCAATCGCAGAGTAGTGTTTCCATCTCTTCGTACGAAATTGAGGACATACCTAAAACACGTCTTAAAATATCTTTTACAATTTTTATTAGGCGCTCGAAGAAACCGCCCCACCATGCTGCTGTGGGTGCATTCAATCTCCATTTTATTCGCATTATTGTTGACTGGCGCTATACCTCGTCCCAATCGACGCTGGACAGTAGATTCTTAGTCCCTGTGAAATTTGTTCCATTATCTGAAATCATTAAATTAACGCGTCCTCGTCGAGCTATGAATCTGCGAAATGTCCTAATAAATGCTTCAGTAGATAGTGATAGTGTTAATTCTAAATGTACCGCACGATATACGGCGCACGTGTAGATCACAATCCAGCATTTTTATCCACCTCGCAAATATATTGGTCCAGCTAGATCCACTCCGCTTGTCTCAAACACAGCATTTGGTTGGACTCTTTCAATAGGTAGTGGAGCTGTTGATACTTGAGTTGGTTTGGCTCGGTGTCTCTTGCATATTAAACATTTATCTATGATAGATTTTACCAGTCTTCTGATGCCAATAATCCAGAATCGTTTTCGTAAGTCTGCAATCATTATGTTAGTACCACCATGCAAAAGTTGTTCATGCCGCTGTTGTACCATTTTTCGAACAACGATGTGTGATGCTGGTAGGACCACAGGTGTTTTCACAGTCTCTGGAAAATCGGTGAGTGTAAGTTTAGTTTTAATTCTTAATAAATTTTCACTATCATAAAATGCTATTAAGCTCTTGCGCCGTACGCCGAAAATAATAGACGTTGCCTCTTTTTGTATTTGTGCGTAATTTTTTTCGGCTTGCGTTAACGTTCGAGACGCATATGACACAGGCCTTTCTAATCCGTCCTTACCTACTTGCGATAATATGGCCGCTAATCCTTTTGGTGACGCATCCACGGTTAGAATTAATTTTGACTTAGGGTCAAAATGGGTTAAAATCTTGTCTGACGCCAACATATTTTTTATTTTATTGAATGCGTCGTCGTGCAAAGAAGTCCATTCCCACTTTGTACTTTTTTTTAATAAATTATATAAAGGGCTCAAAATGGTGGATGCGTTTTGAACGAAGTTTCTATAATAGTTAATGAGACCTAGGAATGACTGTAGTTGCGATATGTTTGTTGGTTTGGGTGCTTTTAAAATAGCCTTTACTTTCTCTGGCCATTTCCTAACCCCGTATTTATCTATGACGTGCCCTAGATAAGAAATCTCATCTTTAAAAAATTCGCACTTACTCATTTTCACTGTTAACCCTGCGTCGTATAATCGTTGTAATACTTTAGTTAACGTTTGTTTATGAGCTTCTCTAGACGGTCCTGTTACTAAAATATCGTCAAGTAGGAATATTATGTTTTCTATGCCTGCGAGTAAACATTCCATTGCACGTTGAAAAATGGCTGGTGCGCTCGACAAGCCAAACACTAAGCGCGTGAAATTAAATAGCCCGCGATGCGTATTGATACAAGTAAGGGTCTGTGAGTCATCATCGAGAATCAGCTGATTGTATGCCATGGTTAAATCTATTTTACTAAATTGTATGCCACCATTTAATTTACTTAACAAATCGTTAACAGTCGGTAAAGGATACTGATTGATAATTAACTGCTTATTTATTGTAACCGAGTAATCTGCACATAACCTAATAGTACCATCTTTTTTCAAAACAGGCACAATCGGTGAAGCATATTGTGAGTGCTCCACTGGTTTTATTATACCTAACCCTAATAACCGATCGAGCTCATTATCTATTTTTTCTTTTAACGCATACGGTACTGGTCGTGCTTTACAGAAAATCGGTTTTGCATCATGTTTTAAACGCAAATTAATTTTATATTTTTTGAACGACCCTAGTTTTTCAGTAAATACTTTTGGGAACATTTGAACCAGCTGTTTGTCGATGAGATCACTTTTAGATATAGTAGGAGTTGCCGCTGGCGCTGCCCGCCTCGGCTGCGCTTGGTGTATGCTATGTACCGGTACTGCCGCAGGTCCTAGTTCTAGATCAAACTTGCGAATGAAATCACGGCCCAGCAGCGGCGGCCCGTCCGCACACACCACATACATTTCTATCGAATTTGTATGACTATTATATGTTAATGGCAAGACAACTACTCCTATTGTTTTTATTTTTTCACCTGTATAACTAAATAACCTTTTGTTGGTGACTGATAACGGTGTTTGTTTAAAATGTAAGTTATAGGTTTTTTTTTGAAATGACACTAACAGCTGACCCACTATCGATTTCGAACTCCAAAGACACACCACCGATAGTCACTTGCTCCGTCATTGGCCTACCCTTTACACACCGAATGTTATAGAACGACTTACCATCGTCACCGTCGTCCGCGGCCTCTTCATTCACCATCTTCACTTTACGCTCGTTTGGACACATTTTACGCAAATGCCCTTTAACACTACACTGCTTACATTTGTAATTTTTATATCGGCACTGATTAGCTTTATGATTGGTAAATCCACAGACACTACATTTCTCTTTTCTGGTTATGTTGAACACGTTTTCCGGGCTCGCTGCGCCGAAGCTGTTCGCCCCGGGTGCCGCCGCCGACGCCGCCGCGCGCGCGCACCGCACGCTCTCTGCCAGATCGATGGCTTTCGCGAGGGTCAGCTCCCGCTGGTCCTGCGCGAACAGTTTGTCCCGCTCGTGTCCCGCTGCCATGCCCATGATGAACTTATCTAGCAAGGCTTCCTCCAGATTCTTGAATGCACAGTGTGCCGCTAATCCTCTTAACCGTGCCGCCCATTGAGTGTGCGTTTCCCCTGCTCGCTGCATTGCTGAGTAAAATGTTGATTTCTCAGCAAAACCGATCCTTTTTGGTGTGAAATGATCGTCGAGAAGTTTTATAATCGTCTCGAATCTCAAGTCTTCAACCTTGAGCGGTAAAGCCAGGTCACTAGCTAGCTTAAACGTCGACTCACACAGTGAAGTTAACAAAATGGCCCGCCTTTTCACAGTCGTTTTGTCTGTCTCATCGGTTATGTCGTTCGCGATGAACCACTGATTTAACCGCGATTTAAAGCTGTTCCATTCTTGTGTGAGGTGGTCAAATGTAGACAGAACCCCAAAAGACACTCCCGAGGTCATTATAACGCCGAAATGAGTCCGCTAGTCGCCACGTGTTAGATATGGATACGGAGTGTACGGGAGAACCATTAAAAGCGCTAGTTGATTACACACTGATTTATTTCATATATCGACGGTGAGGCGGGGCGCAGCCCGTATAGCCTACCCACATCTTCATACACAACAGTATGTTTCTGAATAAATTCTTTATTCTCTTCTTGTATTATTTTAAAGATTCTCTTTTCAGTTTCTTCATATTCCTCATACTTAATATCTCCAGTTTTCTTGTAGTTTTTGTTGCGGGTGTTGGAGATGAATCTTAGTATCCAAGCATACATTCTTATTATTTTAGAATACTTTGAGAAATATGTAAAATTGTGTAACATACCATTTTCACAGCAGGTATTCATACATGCAGTCTTTTTTAGTTCCTTATTGACTGCTTTTTCATCAACTACTAGCGACGATCTCGGCCATTGGTTGGGCTGTAGAAGTAGAAACGGCGGGCCTTCCCACCATCTGGCTTCCATCATTTGCCGAGGGTTGCAGCCTCTAGAAGCTAAGTCCGCCCAGTTGTCTGTCCCTGGGATGTGATACCAATTATTTATATTAGTATTTTGACGAATCTCTTTCACACGATTTCCCACATAGGTGTTCCAAGCGAGCTCACGCTTAATCCAGCATAACGTGAAGCCAGAGTCCGTGTAGCAGAATTCTTCGCATGGTGTTTGTAATTTCTTTCTAACCATACTTATCAACCTTGAGCCAATCAATGCGGCTAATAACTCGAGGCGCGGTATAGTTACTCTTTCTGGTGGTGATACTCTGGACTTGGCAGATATTAATCGTACAGAAACATTACCTTGGCTATCTTCAGCTCTTAGAAATACGCAGGCGGCATACCTGTGCTTGCTCGCGTCGTAAAATAGGTGCAGGCTGATTGTGCAGTCTTGTAGTGCCTCCTTCGATAGTCGCCTTGGTATTCTGCAATTTTCCAATATATTTATGTTATCATACCAGTCACAAAATTGAGATTCTATGTCTGTGGGTAAGTTTTCATCCCATGTTATTTTCCTATTCCACATCTCTTGTAATAATAATCTTGGGAGTAGTGTCACAGGGCTTAATATTCCCACAGGATCAAAGATTTTTTGAGTTAAAGACAAGACAGTTCTCTTGTTCATTTTTCCTAACTGAGATGGATGTGGCAATGTATCTAAATTACACAAAAATTCGTCGGTAACTGTATCCCACAACAATCCCAATACTGAGATCACGGTCTTCTCCGTGTCATTTATTTTTAATGGGGATGTTACCCATTGCCTTAAATCAAATTGGGCAAATTCACAGCTAAAATATTGGCAGTATTTTTTCTCTCACCTTCTATATGTTCCAAGTGGTGTTGTATGGTCGCAGACAGCAAAAAAGGACTCGACGTTAGTCCGAAGACAACTCGACAATGTCTGTACTCTTTGAAATCGCGTCGCGCCGGATCGCTCCACCAGAAAAATCGTAAGTAGTCTCTATCATCTGGACTAACAGAAATCGCCAAAAATGCTCTTGCAAAGTCGGCTGTGATGCCTATATAACCCTTTCGAAAACTAATCAATAAGTCAGGTATCTTGCCAGTGAAATTCATACGCTTTTCTAAACATGCATTTAATGACTTACTATTTTTATCTTTTGCAGATGCATCATACACCGGACGCAGCTTAGTAGTAAGACTTGTTTCTTTGTATACGGCTCGATGAGGTAAGTAATGGACTTCGTTTTTGTTGGTATCCAATGTAGGTACAGGTTCTATGATGCCGACCTCCTCCCATTCCTTTAAAATATTGTTATAGTCATTTAACTTACCGCATGTAATTAATTTGTTGGTTGCAGATTGCAGTCGTCGGACAGCAAGCTCACGGTTGTGCAGCAGATCATCATGACCTATCTTCCAGGGGAGTCTGACTTCATACCTGCCCTCCTCGTTAACTTTGACAGTTTGTTTGAAGCTCATCAGTACTTCTTCTTCTCTCTGTTGCTTTGACTGGAGTTGTGCTGGATCTTGAATACCCAATACTTCTAAATTCCAAAAATTATGTAAATTCTGTGTACAAAATAAAGATGTTACAGTATTAGTGTTTATTAATGCATCTTGTGTTTTACTTTGTAAAGTCCATCCGAGGTTAGTCTTGAGTGCAGTTAGTCCCGACTCAAGCTATATAATTGTACCAGTAAAGAGAAGACCTGAGTAGTCAGCCCCTATCAAGAGACCTATTTCTAAAGTTTCACTGTCTGTCAATTCGATTTGGTTTGTACTTAACATCTTAGAGAGAGACTTATTATTCATATTTACTCTAGGTACATTATTGCAAATAGTATTCTGACCTAATACACGGACATGTTAATTTGGAATGATTTATATAAATGTTGAACTGTTACAATGTAATTATTATAAGACTTTAAAGATACCGTATTTCCTCCAAATAGAGAGCGACTTAATTTTTCACTGCCAGCCGGTGTCACACCTAATTTCTTCATAATGTCTTCGTTTATATAGGAACGTTGTGACCCACTGTCAAACAAAGCTCTGGTTTTCATGTTGCGACCACCATGGACAATCTTCACAATCGCAGTTTGAAGCAGCGTAGTCTGTGTGCCATGTGTTTGAGATGTGTAAGTTTGTACGGCAGACTGAGGCTTCTCTTGTGAACTGGGTCTTGAGCCACTGGTGCAGAGTACTGGTGAATGACGCTGTGCACATATATAACATTTTATGTAACTTCTGCATACCTTAGCATGGTGTCCAATCTTTAGGCATAAAGCACACGCTCTTTTCTGTTTTAAAATGTTCTCGCCTTTCTTGGATAGTCATTTTTGAAATCTTGTAGCATTCAGTGCTAGCATGAGGTTTCTCGCACCATATGCATTTCAACTCGTATTGTTTTTCTTTCTTGACATGTGCAGTGAGGCAGGCTGCGGCTGGTTCGGTGCTCGGCTTACCTATCTTGAATTCATTCGCAAGAGAGATTCTTTGGTTTCCTTCAACTTCCTTCTTTAAAAACTCTAGTAGTGTGCTTAGTTCATCTCTGGTGTCGGTTGGTTTTGCTCGTTCCCATACTTTTAAGGTCTCTGTGGGTAAAGCAGATTCCACCATTGGTAACAAAAACGCAGAATATTTCTCTTTGGTAACCTTTAAAACTTCTAGGGCACGCAGATGGCTACTTATGTTATCGTACAATGTTGTCAAGTCTAAATTGTCTCGCTTGTTTAATATAAGTAAAAGCAACTCACGTACATAGATTTGTATAAGTAGGTCTTCCCGTGCATATCTCGCTTTAAGTTCTGTTAGGCACATCTTGTAGCTGTCCAAAGCCAAAGGAAAACTGTCTACAAATATCTTGACCTCTGAATTGGGTTCCATTGATTGCGATAAGTATTGGAGTTTGTCTGTTTCTTCGATGGTGCTATCAGAGTCTACCTTCTTGAATTGCCCCCAAAAGGAAAGCCAGTTTTTAATGTTTCCATCAAACTTCTTTATTTCAAGTGTAGGCAGCTTGAATCTCGTATTCGTACTTGATTCGCGACGAGAAGAAAGTGAAACATATGTAGTCTCTAATAAAGCCCACCTTGCCTCGTATTTGTGAACTTCTTGCATTTCTTTTTCCAAGGATTCCTCATCCCAATTTTCTTGAGCTAATAGTGCGGCTTTGATCTGTTTGTCCAAAGTGGTCAATTGCTTCTTGGTTTCTTTGAGCACTTTGTAGCACGCGACTACCTCATCTTTTTTATTTGTGTCTGTTTGATATATTTTTAGTATTTCTTCAAACAAATTCGCGGACTTGGTAAAATGCCTCCTGGTCACTGTGCGTACCTTATTATCAGTCTCCATTTTTTCTGCTGATGACAAAACCAATAAATATGCAGGGTCGCCAGTTGTTGAGCTTTCGCCTCAGCTATTAATGAGACTAAATCTCGAAGATTCTTCAGGATTACAGGGAAATAATTCGAAGGCTTTTTTTGGTTACAATCGTACATGTATATTTTTCTCAAGTAAAAAAAAGAATGAATGTGTTGTTTGACAGTGACAGCTAAATCAACTTTTTCTCAAAATTTACTAAAAGGCCAATGTCAAACATATTCGACATTCGGATATTTAACATCCTGATCCCGTGGGAATTTTCAAAAATCCTTTCTTATCGGATGCTTACATCGCTTAAAGAACACACTGTTCTAATTTTAGCCCTCTTCTATCTGCGGCTTAGGCTGTGCGTTAATCAGTCAGTCAGTCAGGACAAAGCCTCATATATATAGATATAATAATAAAAAAAAAAACGAAAAAAGTTCCCAAAGAAAATTGATATAGATTAGTCTATCTTTTTCTGTATGTTCTTAGGCCGTATACAGAAAGAAAGCTAGAAACTTATAAGCGTTGACAAGCGCTTGTCAGCGCTGGTCCGTTCTACATAAAGGAAGCAGGTTGAGGCAGAATGTCGGACTCATCGGACGATGTTATGACGTCAGCCGCCCAGTGCTGACCAGCGCTGACAAGCGCTTACCAGCGCTTGTCAGCGCTGGTGACCCGCGCAGGAAAATGTATGAACCCGCGCCGATAAGCACCGACAAGCTTCAACACGCGCTGGTCAGCGCTGGGCGGCTGACGTCATAACATCGTCCGATGAGTCCGACATTCTGCCTCAACCTGCTTCCTTTGTGTGAACGGACCAGCGCTGACAAGCGCTGACAAGCGCTTGTCAGCGCTTATAAGTTTCCAGCTTTCTTTCTGTATACGCACTTATGTGGCGCTTATTGATGAACACATCTATTTGTAAAAATTAATGAATTAGGTATTATTCCATATTATGCAATATATCTGAAAGGAAAACAACTCTGAATTTCAGTACCAATATCATTTCAGCTGTAAGAAGTCCACTGCTGGACATAAGCCTCCCTCATAGATTTCCAGATGCTTCGGTCATAAGTGGCCTGCATCCATCGTGAACCCGCGGCCTTAACTAAGTCGTCCGTCCATCTCGTTGGTGGACGTCCAACGCTGCGCTTTCCGATCCGCGGTCTCCATTCGAGAACTTTTCGGCCCCAACGACCATCTGTTCTCCGTGCTATATGTCCTGCCCACTGCCACTTCAAAGAGCTAATCCGTTTGGCTATGTCGGTGACCCTCGTTCTTCTACGTATCTCCTCATTTCTGATTCGATCCCGTAGAGAAACCCCGAGCATAGCTCTCTCCATAGCTTTTTGAGCAACTCTAAGCTTATTCATAAGGCCTATAGTGAAGCACCACGTTTCGGATCCGTATGTCATCACTGGCAACACACACTGATTGAAGACTTTCGTCTTAAGGCACTGAGGTATTTTAGACGAAAAGACGTTGCGGAGCTTCCCGAACGCTGCCCATCCGAGCTGGATTCGACGATTGACCTCTTTCTCGAAGTTGAACCTACCTAACTGGACTGTCTGTCCTAGGTATACGTACGCGTCAACAACTTCGAGAGCCGAATTCTCAACCATAACAGGGGTAGGTACAACATGGGCATTTCGTCTTGTCCATGTTCATCTTAAGACCTACCCGCTGGGAGACTTGATTGAGGCCTTCGAGCATCGTACTGAGTTCCTCCATCGACTTTGCCATGACTACAATATCGTCGGCAAACCGAAGGTGAGTGATGTATTCGCCGTTAATATTGATACCCAGTCCTTTCCATTCCAGAAGCTTGAAGGCGTCTTCCAAAGCGGCCGTAAAGAGTTTCGGAGATATCACGTCTCCCTGTCTTACGCCTCTCTTCGATAGAATCGCCCTCGAACTCTGTTCCTGTACTCGGACCGACATAGTGGCGTTTTTATACAAACACTTCAACACTTCGATATACCGATAGTCAATATGGCATCGTTGGAGAGACTCGAGTACCGCCCACGTTTCGATCGAATCAAAGGCTTTCTCGTAGTCCACAAACGATAGACAGAGCGGCAAGTTATACTCTTCGGTCTTCTGTATAACCTGTCGTAGCGTATGTATGTGGTCTACGGTACTATAACCTTTTCGGAACCCGGCTTGTTCGGGAGGTTGGAAGTCATCAAGCCTGCGTTCGAGACGATTTGCAATGACCCTAGAAAAAAGCTTATAAACATGGCTCAAAAGCGAGATGGGTCTATAGTTCTTTAATAAGGTGTTATCACCCTCCTTAAAGAACAACACCACCACGCTTTCGTTCCATGCCTCGGGCGTGGTACCTTCGAGCAAAACGGAATTGAAGAGCCTCTGAAGGACTTTAAGTACCGGTGATCCACCCGCTTTCAGAAGCTCAGAAGTAATTCCGTCCTCACCAGGCGCCTTGTTGTTCTTAAGCTGTTTCAGGGCCATCCTAATCTCATACAGACTGATGTCCGGGATATCTTCGGTAAAGTGTCGGGTCAGTTTGGCTCTTTGGTCTGAGGTCACACTTGTAACAGGCTCAGCCACTGAATCGTAGAGCCGTCCATAGAACTTTTCGACTTCTCTCAACACTTCCGCTTTCGTCGACGCTACACTGCCATCATCCCGCTTCAGCTTTGTCATTCGGCTTTGCCCAATAGACATATCTCTTGCGAACACTTTGGAGCCTTTATTCCGCTCTATCGTATCTTTAATACGAGCAGTATTAAAGATACGAATATCGTGTCGCAAGGATTTCCGGATACGTCTATTAAGCTGCCTGTGTGACTCAACATCATCGGGGGTCTGCAGTCTCAGCGAGCGTCGTTCAGCCATAAGGTTAAGAGTGTAGTCGGAGAGCTTCTGAGTTTTACTATTACGGCGAGTCTTAAAGAACTGAGACCCGACCGCATGGACAGTTTCCACGAACCTGTTATTAATCTCGTCCACCGACGCGTGATCTTCTAGACAATCAAAGCGATTTGAAAGCTCGAGTTGAAAGCTCTCGGGGTTTTCGATCTGAGCGCGAGTAGGTCGGAGCGTGGACTTCATTAAACCAGACCGTTCTAGTTTAACGTTTATATTCAATGTGCCTCTCACAATTAGGTGATCACTACCGGTTTTCACCCTATGAATCACTGAGACGTCATTGAATATTCGTCTCTTGTCGGTCATAATGAAGTCAATCTCGTTTCTCGTGGAACCATCGGGGCTCATCCAGGTCCATTTCCTGTGAGGCGGCTTCCGAAAGAAAGAATTCATCATAAAGAGTCCTTCTTTCTCCAGAAAATCGGCCAGCCTCTGTCCCCTAGGGTTCCGTTGCCCATACCCGAAGTTCCCCACCTTCAACTCATTATCGCTTCTCTTGCCCAGCCTCGCATTAAAGTCCCCCATAACAACATTGAAGTGAGTTTTGTTAGTATGTATGGCCCTACTAATGTCCTCATACATAGACTCTACCTCCTCATCTGGGTGTGACGAAGTCGGCGCATAAACCTGAACGACCTTCAGCGAGTACCCTTTAGATATTTTGAGTGTTAGGTATGCGACCCTGCTCGACACACTGTCGATGGTAATGATGTTGCTAATGAGGGACTTGTGGACGAGAAATCCGACACCACCTTGGGACTGTTGGTCGCCCTCCCGGTAGAAAAGCAGGTTACCAGATTTCAGAGTTATCGTGTCCTGGCCCTCTCTACGGACTTCAGACAACCCCAAAATATCCCACCGTAACTTGCTCAGTTCTTCTTCCAGCTCAACAATCTTCTCGTCAGTCCTCAAAGTGCGTATGTTGTGTGTTGCCAGGGCCAGTTGTCTTTTGGATTGGTAGCCGGGCGACTGCCGGGGATTCTTAGCACCCCTAGCCCCGCCGTCACCGAGACCGCTACCGTAGTCCGGGCTAGCGGGGCTGCCGGGGACTCGGGGCCGTTTGTTGCACTTTCTGTCCATAAAGGGATTTGCCAATACTCGCCACGCTTGGCAGGCGGGTTGGCGAGCGCAGTATAATTTCTATTTGAACAAGAAGGTGCTGCTGCCCATCTTCTGCTATATTTCCCTTAGTCGGTTTTTACGACACCCACGGGAAGAAAGGGGGCAGTGCTATTCGTAACCGACACTGCACGGACAAAACCAATATAAAAACATGAAATACGCCTGTAAAAAAACTCCTGCTATAATTACAAGAAACCAGATTCTATCAGATTCTAAAAAAATGTTTTAATATAATATCACGTACCTACCTATAGGTAAAGCGGTCTCTTTGATTGCTAACGTTAAAATCGCAAATCATGTTTTTTTTTCGGTTTTAATCGCGTCTCACCAACGTTTTGAGGTATTTTCAGACCTCACGCTCAGGGGTAGACTGAGATGTAAATTCTGATTCTCATTTTTTTAGCTACTGTAAATACCGTCTCATCTAATTATGGGTTAACTTTTTTTTTTTTTTTTTTTTTTTTTTTTAGGTGGAGAAATGCTTCCTTATGCACCTTCCCGCTACCCCGGGGGGGGGGGGGGGGGGGGGCGGCGGGGTGTGTGAGGCTCCCCCTGACCTGAGATGGTATGCGGCCAAGGGTTTACTCACTAAAACTCCACCGTTTCTCTTCTGCCCTATTGTCAGGGACGTGGGTGCGGTGTGCCATTCTTCCACGACCTTGACAGGCTTTGGCCCATACGTGAGCCCCTCAGCTATAAGAGGTTATCTCCTCCTGCCTCTGGACGACACACGCAGAAATTCTGGTGCATCCGCCGTCTGGGTTCTTGTGCAGCGGCAGACCCCCCCGAGTCTATCGCCTACAAACCACATCACGGAGGCCGAAGGTCATTATGGCGCCTTCTGCGTCCGGATCTTCTAGCACGAATGGGGTCAGTGGTAGTCACCTCGCGTACCCTCTCCGCGTCCTCTTTAGCGCCCATTACCGCCTCGCTGTACTGCAGCACAGCTTGCCAGGCGTCTTCACTTTCTACCATATTGGCGACCAAGGCCGGGAGCGATAAGTCTCGTCCCACGGCATCTTGTAGCGCCAGTCGGTGCTCCTCCCACGCCACACAGACTAATTATGGGTTAACTGGGTTAACTGGCAAACGCAAACCCACAAAATCGCAAATTGCTGGATCAAAATCGCAAACACACATGAATGTGTTTTCAGCAGTCAAAGGGTTTAAACTTTAAACTGGCCTCCAATTGCCTTAGGTAAACAAAGGCAAACAGTATCTCATATCCATGTATTGTATATACGTATCAAACATAATACTTACATAACTATAGATCTGAATGTGCAGGATATAGTAGGTGGATGATTTGCTATTCCCCTTGCGAGGTTTATGGGTCCATGTTAGTTAATTGTTAATCCTGAACACAAACATAATTGCGGTCGAAACATTAACAATTTAATTCAATTTGTTACTGACTTACTACAAAACTAGAGGATGTAACGTTTGTCTTTTAGTTACTGATAAATTCAATTAAAGTTTTATACTGCCCTTTTGTTCGGGGGCTGTTGAACTAACCCTTGAAAGGTTAACGATGGTTTTGTTAATAAGTAGGTGTAGTGGAACTGGATCGGTTTTATGCAATGTTATTGAAATTTTCCTTTAGGAATCGTTTAATTATAAACCTATACCTACTTTGTTTTTTAATTGTAGACTTGACACCATTTTCCTGAAGAAAAAATGCCAAGTACGAAGAACGAAAACGTCGGTTTGAAAGTATTAAACGAAGTGTAGTGTATTGTAGAGATTCGTATTGCATCATCATCATCATTTCAGCTGTAAGAAGTCCACTGCTGGCCATAAGCCTCCCTCATAGATTTCCTGATGCTTCGGTTATAAGCGGCCTGCATCCACCGTGAACCCGCGGCCTTAACCAAGTCGTCCGTCCATCTCGTTGGAGGACATTCGTTCGTATTCTTTTAAAACAATAGGTGACCTTCAAAGCCCAAAGGAGTACCTAATTACTCCTGTCACAATATATTTGTATGTGTGTAGGTCACAGAAATTATTAGGCAGGATACTTTGCCCCATTATATGTCACGGTCAAAGTCATTAAGGAAAACAACTTAAAATTATTGTCGTACGTACGTTTATTCGATTCCAATAAGTCATGAGATATCAAGTATATTTTAAGTAAACTTGGTATTCGTGATGTACCTATTTACCTATATGGGACCACAAGGTAACTTATTATCATCTAATGAGATAATGGTCAGTCATAAAACTACTTTGGTGCAGCCGGTAGCTAAAATAGTAGAGAGTCTAAAATAGAAGTAGTATCTATGTCTTCTGTGTAGAGTCTACACAGAAGGTATAAAAATCAAAAGTTTGAAGGTATTAATAAAAATAATAATAAAAAAATAAAATTTTATTTATTCCCAACATAACATAATATTGCATAGACATTTAGGCTTAAGACGCTAATGGCTTAAGACGCTGACGCGCACTTTAAAGAACTAGGTATATTAACGTTGCCATGCATTGTCATCATGCAACTGGCGGTATACGTGAGAAGTAATCTAGCGGAGTTCGATAAGAACAGTGATAAGCACTCATACAACACACGGAACGCTGGTAAGCTGGCTCATGTACAGAAGACGTTATCCAAGTCGTCTAAGTTGTCTCATGTCATTGGTCCCATTGTGTACAATATTGCCAATGAAGATAACGGAAACTAGTAGCATCAACTCTTTTAAAAATAGGCTAAAAGTCTGGTTAGTCGAGCAATCATTCTATAGTGTGAAAGAATTCCTGACGCATGACTTACCCTGTGACTTTATTTATTAATTAATTGACATTATATTTTGACGTTATCAACTTTATTTATTAATCAATTGACATTCTATTTCTATTAATTAATTTCTTATGTAATCAATCAATTAGTACCAATTAGTAGGTACTTATTAGTATTAACATTGCAGTGCATCTAATCAATGTATTAGATTAACATGTTTGTATTTTTTAACATGTAACTGACAGTTATGAATAAATATTTGTATTTGTATTTGTATCTAATTTACAATAAATTGTATAAACGTATGTTAGGCAAGACATGATGACAATTAAATCTTAATAATAGTAGACTGTACTAGGAGAACCTGTACGACAGTCTACATTTTTCACCTAAAACTTTGCTTCGTCGCAACTGGTCTATTATTGGTATTAGACCAGTTGCGACTATATATTGGTATTGATCTATACTTAAGAGTCACGCTACTATTTTAGCTACCGGCTGCACCAAAGTTGTTTTGTAGAGGATTCGATGCCCGTTCTGGAGCTTGTTCAGAGACTATAAATTGCTACGTACTTTTTTGCCGGGATTGCTGGGCGGCGAGGTGATTTATTAATTATTTTTTTTTCTTTATTATCAAAATAAAAACTTAAATAACATTAGGTATTTTATTATACATAGCATTAAAAACCACTAAGGTTTGTAGAACGCTAATACTGTGATCTGCGAAGATGTTACAAATTAAGAAATAAAAACATAGGTACCAAATACGAAAAATAAATAAAACAAAACTAGATTATGATTGGTGACATGCATATCTTTCGCACCAATCCAAACCAAAGATGTAAGTATCTCCGGGGTTGGTACCCAGGAGGTGAATTGAAATGTGTTTGTAATTTAATTAAGTCACATTTCATTATTTGTTACTAAGCTATTTGTTACAGGTAAGTATTACTATAATTACTAATTCAAAAATGTATCAAAATTAAATAAAAAATAAATTATGTGAACAACACACAGCGCTATCTAGCCACGTTGTAAGCTACTTGTGTTACATTAAATAGACAACGTATACATACTTATATTCATTTTTTTTTCTTCAATACTATTATGACAGGAAATAAAAAAGGAATTAATAAAACATCGAACACATTTTATCAAAATATTGTCTCTCAAAATTTACTAAAATGTCCTATTTAGCCACTCACTGAATAACTATCAACATCTAAAAAATCCCCAATTAAACAACAAACACATTCACGCCTTTGGTTCCAACAAACAGAAACTCAACCGACCCAAATCAATCGCAGAACAGAAGCACTGTTAAATTCCAATAAAAAAGGGATAGAACAAAAACTGTCGTCTCAAAACAAACACGAAATAGCGGTGCCTGCATTTTTATTGTACTACTAAAATGTACCTTGAACACAGCGTATAAAATACGAGTGTTTTATTTAAGGGGTCCAATTTAGTGTAGATACCTGTATTGGTGCCGTCTAGGGATATTACGGAGGCGCAAGCTACGATTTTATTTTCTCGTACCCCCTTTTCGTATTGCTCTACCCCCTAAGGGTTAAGTCTACGTGATGCCAATATTCAAAACGAATGATGTTCCGAATCTGTTTTGCCGCCAATTTAAACGGTCGTTTTCTAGAAAGTTCGAACGTTACGGCCCACGATGGGTAGTAGGTAGATTTTGTATTCAATTTTGTGTGGCAAATGTTTATGATAAAGTTTTTGTTTTTTGTTCTATTATTGGGGTCAGTGTTGTTAACTATTGCGTTGGTGTAGTGGTCTTGGTGTGACATCTCTTGAGAGACTTGTCGGCTTATATACTCGTAGTATCGCCCAGTAAATAGCAACCAACATTATTAGTTTTAAGAAAGCAATAGTACCAAGAGACCAAGCTGCCACTCATAGCAGAATTGTCGATTTGAAATTAATACCTACAGCAAAAATGTCGATGTATTTTCGAATTATTGGTTAATGTCTGATGTGACAACAGCTCCTCAGGAAGGTTTCTGGAAACTTCCACGCGGTCTTCGTTGCATTGTCATTGTAATAAATGCAATAGATATATGCAACATATACATGAACAGATGATGGGGGACTTATCAGTCACGAGAGAAGGTAGGATAGGACCAACTTAATAAAGTTAGAAAGTATAAGTAAGTTAATTAAACTCAACAAAAATGCCTTAAAATTTTAATCCTTTAGATTTCAGAAGCATAGAAGGCTGAAGGCTCCCCCACACACGAACTCCTCATTCGAGCACCTACGCCTCGGATTTTAAACTTTCATAATTTTAAGACCTTAGTGTTTGTGTAGATAAACGTTCCATTTTCAAATTCTGTTGATTTTCAAAACTGGGAGTCAAACGTGAACGGAGAATGAATTATTCAGGTCAGAACGGAAGCTGGGTATTTACATAAGCAAATTGGGTGCGAGGAGTAAACGGAGAAATCTACGTACGGGCTCAAAAATGCGCGTTCACAATACAAGAGTAATTTCGTTCAATACAAACATTGATAAAGCGGCGGTTACATTTGACGACTTGCAGATATCCGTAATGACTATTTCCTATTCAGTGACACTCTCTGTTTCGCGTCCTCTCAAATCTTTGAAGTCTAGTCAAATACTGCAAATTGTAAAATGTGCTCTGTTTTGTGCTCTGTGGCGGGGTTAAGTTAGTTTATTTTCGGTGACGGTGTTTTAAATGGCAACATAATAATTTTGCGTAAACTGTGTGTTGTATTTCTGATTGTTGACACTATGAAATAGAAAGTATCATATTTTCTGACAGTTCTTAAAAAAACTTGTATAAATGAATAAAACCTTACCGGTAAATCACTCACACCGACTGTTTTATGGATATAGTTAAATCACATCAATGTAGTAGGTACCTATTTCTATTTTAAATATCACCAAATTCATACGCCGAAATGGCAGAATATAGTAGAGCAAAATATGTATTAGCCCTAACATTTATGTATTTTGTACATGTACCTACCTATATTCAATAAATAAATATACTTTGAATTGCATTGAATCGATGCAATAGGAAATGAAAAGTAGTTCGTGAGAAGCTATAGGTACTCTCAAATTAATCGCATTCAATGTTTTAATAAAATTATTTTCAGCATTTTTCAATACCCGACGAGGTAGTTTTACTGTAGGTAGGTACGTTCTGGTCAAGGGTACCTGATCCCGTATTCGTCGCTCATTAAAAAAGACTAAGTATAAATAACCTAATTGAAACATTTCGAATCAGTATCTCAAAAACCGAAGAAAAATTATGCTATCAAAGCAAAATCTCAAGCATTTTTTCCTACCTATTTACTAGTTGTATGATACAACGTAACAGATACCGCGACCACTCGTCACTAATGACGAACTCTGCAAGTAATGATACACTTTTTCCTTTTTCACGTTGTTTTTGTACAGTCGAGTACAAAACTTCTCGAGTTTATTTCCATTGAGGATTTTTTTGTTCGAGAGCTCGCTCACGTTTGAAAGGCACGTGGGTAAACAAACTTATTGACTCCGTAGGAGGCTCTTGAAATGAATGAAGAAATTTTCATAAAACATTTAAGCTTTTACGTTGTAGTAGGTATCGAGATATCGATTACGGAAGCTTCTGTTGTAGGTATGTTTACGGATAGTACTTTATGGAATTTGAAATCATCATCTGAGCATCCCTCACGGAAGCCCAGGGTCCAGATTACGTGGTTAACGCCACGTAATCTGGGTTCAGCACAGTAGGTAAGTTATGCATGATTGACGTTACTTAGGTACTTCAAATATATTTGTCAATATTATTACAACCGGCGAGACCAACGACCAACGAGATGGACGGGCGACTTGGTTAAGGCCGCGGGTTCACGGTGGATGCAGGCCGCTTATGACCAAAGCATCTGGAGATCTATGAGGGAGGCTTATGTCCAGCAGTGGACTTCTTACAGCTGAAATGATGATGATGATTACAACCGGCCACCTGACACCAATAATTCTTGGAACCAAGCTGTTTACCCACCAGCGCGGGGAAAACTGTAGTTCGGGGAAACCCCGGATCCCGTAGTCGCCTTTTACGACATCACGTAAAAGGATGAAGCATAGCTCTATATACTCTGTGCTGGGGCTACACGGTTCGGTAATTACACCTACACAGTGTAATTAACTGCGTATTAACCGATTGTGTTGAAAATTGCAATTAAAAAAATCATAACCCTTTCCTTACAGCTGGGTAAAAAGCTTAGTGGAAAGCTTAGTAGCTCCTAGAGGAGCTCATTGGCCTAGCTGCCCCTATCGATCTTGAATGGTCGTGCGGGTTAAGTAACGCTTGGCGCGGTCATTACTTGGATGGGTGACCGATAATTTGTGTTTCAAGAAATCACTTTCTCGTGCTCCTCCGTGCTTCGGAAAACACGTTTTAAGCAACTTGTCCTGATTGTTATTGTTAGGTCAAGTTAGAGGCCTTAGAGCGACCTAAAAATTCTAAAATTAGGTGAGCCACCCACTACACGAAAAAAAAGAAGTAGGCATAAAACAAAATCTAGATTTTGTTGGATCTAGATCCAATCCCGATATTCCCACTGAATGAAACCTTTGAGGTTTAAAAGTAACAACTAAGCTAAACTAAAAATTGACTGTTATAAAATTGAAATGTCAGTTTCGATTGTCTTTCAGGGACTATTATGTTGAAAACCATCGTATTTGAAACTGATTTCAATCACATTGCTGTCAAAAGCTCTTGAAGCAAATTTACTGTAGGTACAGAAGGATTGCTATTTGATGAAAATTGGATCAGCCGTTTGAACGTCATGTCATGGTAGATATGAGTGAGTAAGCCATTACCGAGGTTACATATTCTATTTTTGTTTAATGTAGATAAACTTTGTTACTAAACGTTCGTTACTAAACGTAAATTATAAAAGTTTAGTAATTTTGTGTGTGTGTGTGTATATGTGTATGTTTGTAATTAATAAACTCAAAACCTACTGCGCCGATTTCAAAAAAATATTTCACCGTTAGAAATTTCATTCACCCTGAGTAGGTAACAAAGGCTATTAGGGTTCCGTACCTAAAGGTAAAAACGGGACCCTATTACTGAGACTTCGCTGTCTGTCTGTCTGTCTGTCTGTCCGTCCGTCCGTCCGTCCGTCCGTCCGTCCGTCCGTCCGTCCGTCCGTCCGTCCGTCTGTCCGTCTGTCACCAGGCTGTATCTCATGAACCGTAATAGCTAGAAGGTTGAAATTTTCACAGAAGATGTATTTCGGTTGCCGCTACAACAACAAATACTAAAAACAAAATAAAACAATTATTTAAAAGGGGCTCCCATACAACAAACGTGTTTCAAACATAACAAGGAGTCAGGACAGGAAGAGGGACAGGAGGACAAATTGAGTTGGTCATGGAATTCAAAATGGCTGCCCTATCTGTCAAATATACCAGTCTGCCTTCACTTACCAAAGAGTTTCTTTTATGTTTCAGATTTTCTTTGTGCCAAGGTTTTTTTTTTTGAGTGATTCGGTCGTTTGATGGGAGTAAGAATCGAAGATAAATATTTCATATTTACCTATAAAATTTAAAAATTGGTTGTTGTAAACCATTTTAGGGTTCCGTATCCAATTGTGATAGTGGTACGGAACCCTTTATGCGCGAGTGTCGCACTTGCCCCGTTTTTTTAACCCGATATTCCCACGGGATCGGGACTTACGTGGGTAAAACTGCGAGACGCAGCTGACATTGTCGCATATTTATTATTGAACAATAGTGGAACTGCACCAATAATCCACATTCATAGTGCATTATTATGCACTATATAAGTGCATAATAAAAATATTAGTGTAGATTAATAAAATTCCAAAGGTAAATAAGATTGTGTACTAGACTGTACTAACAAGTATCGCTTCATCAATCATTTATACATGAGTAAAACAAATGACCGTGTTCGTTAAAACTCGTTTTAGTGAGAGCTAGAACGAAATACGAAAGTAAGGTAGAAAACGATAAGGTTTTTGGAAAATAATAGTGTTTTTCATTGTCATTCAGTACCTACATGACAATACTTGAAAATCACTAAAATTTGTGTATTTATTTAATTAAACATGAGTAATTTCTTTTATTAAGGACGATATTGAAAATTATTATGTTTAAAAAATTTACAAAATTTTGTTAATTTACGCCATAGTTAACGAAGCGACTAAACTTTTTAGTGATTTTTATTGATCTAATGGCTTTTACACCACTTATAACACTTGGGAACTCATTTCCACTATCACATTAATCAAATTGTATAATCGTGCGTCTAGATACCTCAAAAGTTGACATTTTGATTACGTTAGTGACGTCACGCCCTAGTGCCATTACATCCACGGCCATTTTGGCAAGAACTTTAAATTTATAATTGAATTATTTATTATAATTTGATCCCTCGTCGGTACCGACCCCTTTAAAGCAAACTTTTATTAAATAACTTATTCTTACTTCAAAATGTCAAGTTCAAGTTATGTACTACAGGAACATGAGATTAAACAAATTTAATCAATACATTAACCCATCACTCCGCTCTCGTGGTTAAATCGTGGTTACAGCGTCCGAGACACAGTAGGATAAGTAGCTTATCAAGATAAAAATATCAATTTTATTATGTAGGTATACTAGCAGCACCTTGTGGGTTTACTTGTAATATAGCTCCAGTAACATTTGGATAAAAATTATACTAAATACCTTACTCTCAACGTTATACATGACTGAATAAGTTTTATCAAAATGACTTTCGATCGAAACTAAAAATATATAGTTCTACTTTTGAATATTAGTTAACATAGATTGAACCTATTAGAACCGAATTTTTTGCATTTCCCTCGCTTTCATTTTGATATGCGCAAACTACACATGCAATTCGTTTTTTCTTGAAGACATTATTTGTTAAATCTTGTTGATCTACTGAAACTCTACACTGTATATCTTTAATAATAATGCCTACAGTTTCAGCCCTTTAATATGAAGGGACACGGCTATTGTACGAGGTGCTACCCTCCAAGATTACGTGCCTCAGTTTAACATTAATTACAGGATTTCCATCTTATGTATGAAATATTAGTAAGTTAAGGACGTTGGATAGTTTGCTTGTAAACTTAATTTTGTCAGCGCATATTTCGTTTAGCCGGCATTTTAGGGCACAATTAATAGGGTTGAGGTGAGTAATTGAAATAGCTGATATCTGATAACTTTGAAAGTATATTATAAATTTAATTTGGTGTACTAATTGATATCCTTTTTTACTAGTTTTATATTCAAAATTTATAGACCCCGAAAAAAATGTAATTGTTTACGGACTCGTTTTCCGCAAATAGACCTTCTTAAATTGGGTCCTTTTTGTGATGGTTCATTTTGTTAGTGGGAGAACCAGTCCAGCCCAGTAATAGCATTAGTAATTCTTATTAGATTATTATTTGCACATATACTATGTGCATGCCATTCAAAATTAATTGCCTGCTATCAGCACACATTATTACAATATCATTGGGACAGTAAAACGTTAAAAAAATCTGGCAAATCACCCTCAGAAATGCCAAAAATGTCAACGATCGCCCACCCCTTTTGAATTTATCGCTGTACTCTTTGTCAAGTGGGGTGTAAATGCACAAAAAAACTCGATAAATTTTGCGTGTCACCTTTAACTCGTTTGTCAAATAATGACATGCCAATTCATGTTTGCGGTTTGAAAGCGCTTTATTGTCTAAAAGTTAAGGCACAATTCTGTGTGACTAGAAGCTTTATTTGTTGGTAAAACCTGGAGGCTCGTGTCAGTGCGGGTTGAAAATACGACGTTCAATGCATGCATGGAAATATAGTGTTGGGAATAATATATGGACGCGCAATTCCGATTTCTGCAGTGTCACGGTACTGATCTTGTGACAGTTTAATAGATGATACTCTGTAATGTATTCTGAAATAATCGATTTTGATATTTACACCTGAGTTTATTTAATGGTTAGATTTAGTTACTATTATATTATTTTTATGAATTCACGTAGCTGTCAAGTAATAAGTAATAAGTTTTATTGTCAAATTACAAATATAAGTAAGTCAAAAAATTACATAAACATCAAAACACAAAACACAGAATAAACAAACACAAAAGAATAGTAATAAGTTACATTTAGCAGTAGGCAATAATAATAACATTTAACTATGTGCTACTTTTATTTATTTGACATTTATTTTGATTATTTATTGTATGTTATTTTCATTGAATTAATTTATTGCTTACTTATTTATTGGACATCTATTATTTTTATTATTCATTGTTTGTTGGTAGCTATAGCAAAATAAACATATTATTATTAGATAGGTAGAGATGCTCTGCACTCTTTATTCTTTTAAAAGGGATTTTCTGCACCTCTTATTCTTATTTATAAAATGTGATGTCTTAACTGATCTATATAACAACGCCCTAGAGCCCAAACCGCTGGTCCTAGAGACATGAAATTTGGAGAGTGCGTTCTTTGTGATATGTAACCATCCACTAAGAAAGGGTTTTTGGAGAATCCTGCGGGATCGGGACTTACGCGGCCGAAAACGCGGGACTCTCCTATCTATATATATAAAAATGAAACCCGTTCCGTTGTCACGACATCACACGTGAATGGCTGGACCGATTTTGATAATTCTTTTTTTGTTGTGTTTGCTATTGTCAGGAGAAGGTTCTTATGAAAGAAAAAATGCTGAACCGATTTTGATGAATTTTGTTTTTTTATACTAAACAACAGGACAACGTCTGTCGGGTCAGCTAGTTATATAAAAATCAATCCCTATTTCCCTTGGTCACGGCATCACACTTAAACTTTTACACATATTTCGATAATTCTTTTTTTGTTGTGAGCGCTATTGTCAGGAGAAGGTTCGTATGAAAGAAAAAATGCTAAACCGATTTTGATGAATTTTATTTATTTATACTAAACGACAGGACAACGTCTGTCGGGTCAGCTAGTTCCGTATAAAAACGTGGCAAAAGCAAATTTTTATCGTTACCATTTTCATGTTTCATGAAGTGTTCTCTTTATTATGATGACTCTTTAAATGTTTTATTTGCATTTTTCACATTTTATATAATATCCCGAGTTTAATGGCACGCTGGCGCCGATAAAAGTTAATGGTATGGTTTCAATTTGAAATTAAATGATGTAAGTACTCGTTACAAAGCCACGAAACTCAGTATGTAAATTATAGCTGGAGACCTAGACTTACGCGGGTGAAACCGCCGGGGGCAGCTAGTTAAGTCATAAAATTGACTCACGCCTTCAAGATTTCAAAATTGTACATACCTAGGTACACACAAGTTCCCCCTAGGTATACACAGGCTACACTGCCGGGCAATGCTGTTAATTATCGCCATGATGGTCGTTGAACGTTGGTGTAGCCACTCCATTAGCGCGTTAAAATTATTGCAACATTATCTGCGATAATAATCGCGATGATAGGCATTGACGTTTCCCGTTACTGTGGGCCGAACATGACGCGATGATGGTCGTTGAACGTTGGTGTAGCCACTCCATTAGCGCGTTAAAATTATCGCAACATTATCTGCGATAATAATCGCGATGATAGGCATTGACGTTTCCCGTTACTGTGGGCCGAACATGACGCGATGATGGTCGTTGAACGTTGGTGTAGCCACTCCATTAGCGCGTTAAAATTATTGCAACATTATCTGCGATAATAATCGCGATGATAGGCATTGACGTTTCCCGTTACTGTGGGCCGAACATGACGCGATGATGGTCGTTGAACGTTGGTGTAGCCACTCCATTAGCGCGTTAAAATTATTGCAACATTATCTGCGATAATAATCGCGATGATAGGCATTGACGTTTCCCGTTACTGTGGGCCGAACATGACGCGATGATGGTCGTTGAACGTTGGTGTAGCCACTCCATTAGCGCGTTAAAATTATTGCAACATTATCTGCGATAATAATCGCGATGATAGGCATTGACGTTTCCCGTTACTGTGGGCCGAACATGACGCGATGATGGTCGTTGAACGTTGGTGTAGCCACTCCATTAGCGCGTTAAAATTATTGCAACAATAATTGTGATAAGCATTGACGTTTCCCATTACTGTGCCCCGAATATTAAAAAGACAGACTCAATAAACTAGTATTTCCATTTATTTCCAGCGTTTGTCCAACAAGGTTTTAACTTCATCCACGAAAAATAGAGCGAGTAACAAAATAACAGCTGATTCATAATTTCCATAAATTACCTAAAACCCCTTTGTGTCACCCATTTAAAATATGCCACAGAAAAATCCATCAAAACTAAGCAAGTCATGAAAAACTCATTTATTCTGGGACGAGAAATGACGGCTTTGTATGAACTCGAAACTAAAATTACGTAAATTGAATTGACATATTCTTTACGCATTTCAAATGGTGAAAAATGTATTTTTTATATTAGGTAGGTTTTTTTTTTCGACTTAAGTAATTATTGAATCATGAACAAAGTAATCATCAACATGTCTTATAGAGTCGTCTGATGATACCAGGGCCTCTACTTTATTTCTACGAATGAAAAACGAAACGAAAGAAAATCTGCCATTCGTCCTTCAAAACCGTCAGAAAATAAAATTTTCGAACGGATGGATGACAGATTTTCTTCTGGAATTTTCGTTTCGTTTTTCGTTCGTAGAATTAATTAGAGGCCCAGGGTTGGTGGTTATTTGTCCCAGCGAATTACAGGCCCATTTGCTGTGACAAAAACTACCACGCCCAGGAACGCCGCCAGCATCTTGGGCACCTCGGTTTTTTAGCTAATTTTTATTTTTATAATTTACATTTGTATTTTGTATTAATCCTTAAGTATTTTCTTAACATAATGGCTCACAGTAGAAATAAGCACCATACTTAAGCTTGATGTCTCTATATTTAGGTAGGGAACTAATGTTTGTTCCGTATTGGCGAATTTCCCATGACTTCGAACCGTGGTGAGTCCTACATAAAAATGTCTTATAGTGTATACCTAGGCCAAAGTTTGACCACTATCACACGTGATTTATTTAATCGTATGACACTAGAATACATTTAGGCAGATTACTCAGATTGAATTTCGGATATAAGCGAAAATATGTAACCACCACCTGATGGCAAGTGTAGACGCGGGGTAAGATGAAGCACGCTGACCCAGGAAGTACCTGTTCACTTGCGATTTGAAGATTTAGATGAAGATGAAGATAATTTCCTCAGGAATATACAGACAGGCTCAGACAGCTTTGGGAGCAACAAAACGCTTAGTGCAGGTCTCGGAAACCTCCACCATATACCTGCAGCTGGTGTCACACTCTAGACTTCTGGAAATAAATATTTTAAACTATAGTACCGAACATAAAACAAAAGGTTCTTTACTGCACTAGTTAATACCGTTACGTCCTTCGCATATGCAAGTGAAGTATTTAATTTAAAAGGAAACTCAATTCTCGTAACTCTTTCACAAAGCAAATGAAGCTTACATAAATTTTATGCCCCACAAAGTAAATTTCCATTCTCTCTTACCCATACGTTTATACGTAGGTACGTAGAAACAAACTCCGTTTAATATACTAAACCAAATAAAACAAATATAGGACCTTGGTAAATTACTTTCGTCCACGCACACAGAACTATGCATATTCAAAAGGATATTAGTGTATTAAATCCTTAGATTAAAACAAATAACTAAAGATACGGTACCTAGTCTCGGAAAATGAGACGATAAAACTGCGTCTAGCTGGCCCACTAGCCTCAGTCGTATGTCGAACCGTTGCCGCGTGAGCACGTGCTGTCACTCTTTTTGCAATCCATGAGAATGCTTTTTTGCTTATTTACAAAGCCTGAATCATTCTTAAAGACAAATGTTTTTGAATACAATAATTTTATGAATATGCATGTAGGTGTTTCTAGCTCATTTTTCGAATACAAAATGTTAAAATATACCGTATCTACTATTGTTGCTGTCATCTAAGATTAAACCTAAAACTTTTGCCCGATCAAGTACTTACCGGCATAATTTTCAAAGAAATTAACATAAACGAAATCCTAAACAAACTCCTTAATTACTTGTCAAGTAAAATAAATTATTCAAAACAATTAGTTGATCAACAATAGGAATTATCGTTAAAACTTTCCAAGTTGTTATAGGGGTAGAGTTTTCGGGACATTGATGACATTAAACGAAGTGGTATAACACGGTCACAATATCTGTGCATCTCACACCGTACCTACATTATGTGAACAAATGAAATGAAGAATCCATTCATTTCATTTGTTCACATAATGTAGGTGTTTGAATCTAGGTACAATTTGCAATATAAAATTCAAAGTCTTGACTGATCTATATGTATATCAACGCAGAGCCCCAACCGCTGGTCCTAGAGCCATGAAATTTGGAGAGCGTATTATTTGTGGTGTGTAGGTATCAACTATAACAGGGTTTTGGAAATCCCGCGAGATCGCGACTTATGCGGGTGAAACAGTGGCACTTTAATTTCAATTATTTCCTTGAACTATCTAAGATAAAAATGGAGTTAAAAAAGAAACTTTTATTTAACTCAGTATAGATAGATTATACAATAAATAAAACAAACATTTAATTAAAATAATAATATTTAAAGTTAAATACATTTTTCGGTTATAATCGCGTGATGTTTATTAATTACTTTTAGCTTTGTTTCAACGCTCAACGTTTCAAGACCTTTACTGGTGCGTTTTCAGGATTGACAATTAATCCTGTCTGTCTATCTGTCAATTCTGAAGACGTTTTGAGACCTGTAAAGGACTTAAAACGTTGAGTACTGGAACAATGCTAAAAGTAATAAACACCTCGCGATTAAAACCGAAAAATGAGTTTAATTTTAATCCAACATCGCGATATATTACACTGTTATGTTTTTTTAAGGACATATTCTGCTATACTTAAATACAAAATGGATAATGTTAAATGCTGCAAAGATAACTTTTTTCATCGTAACAGTCTCAAAAGTAACATTTTATTTAACCAGTTAAGTTGCAAAATTCACTCAACTGTATTTTGGTGCTAACATTACACCGCAAAACCAATTACAAAGATGGATTATGCGTACTGCGGACAGAATTGAACCCCAATTTGTGGACCGATATATTTTAATCCCGAATTACGCATGTCCAACGAACGTATGGTACAAATTGTTGGACTCAATTTCGATTAATGAAAGCCTTTTGAAAATGTGAGGTGGCTCAAAATCGATTACAACGTAGGACTACTGTAGAGAACGCAGAGGAGTGAAATAGTAAAAGAAACCGAATCATAAAGTAATCCTTATTAAATAAATAAATAAATATTGCACGACGTTACACACAGCGCAATCTAGCCCCAAATTCATAATCATAATAATCATAATCATAATCATAATTCATTTATTGCGAATAAGGATACATAATTTGGTGTTACGTAAGTATAAATAAAAAATCGCCTTACTCAACCATAGGGCATGCAATAATTATTATATCGTTAAATTAAGCACCAGGCTTGTACTATGGGTACTAGACAACGGATATACTACATATTATACTTTTTTTTTTCATATGATACATAGAAAACACTGAATATCCCATGTCTTCGGACCGTGGTGAGTCCTAGGACATGTTGGTTTCCTCACGATGTTTTTCCTTTACCGTAAGAGCGATGTTATTAGCGCACATACCTTTTTCTTAAAGAAAAAGACATTGGTGCGCGGTCGGCCTGGATTCGAACCCACGACTCTCAGAATGAAAGCCGGGGTATCTACCACTAGACAAACACCGCTCTATTATATTATTTATAGTTTACAATAACTGTTTTATTAGTTTCGAGCGACGTTCTTGATTGCATCCCTCTCGGACACCCGGGATCCGTTTTGCTCTTACTTACGTCCCCATTTTGAACCCTTCTTGGGTCTTCCCATTCGCCGAGGCCGGGTGGAGAAGTCATATCAAGACATTCGCTCTCTACGTAACTACGTACGTCTCAGTTTTCGCAATAAAGTACCATTCTAGAGTATAAGCGACATTCTTTAATTTATTTGCAATGTTTTGGACATGTAGGCTGCCCTGAATAAGGGGTGTTGGACGCTATCAAGTAGTCTGTAACAATTAGTATAAAATACATAAATACATAGACTGATAAACACATAACCCTTGTTGCGTCGCGCAGTCGGGTAAAAATAGATTGGTATTTAATTTTGTTGGTATTAGTTTCTGAGCATAGTTACCTTTATTATCGAACATTTAAACTGATGATTGTGTATACCTAGGTACCTTTAAAAATTTGTGTTCAAGATTGGTTCATTAAGTCAAATACCAAGGTACCCATGACTAGCTACGACCAGTAGTCGCCACCAGGGAAATTCTCGAGTTATGCATGCATGCATGACTCGCATAATGTAGGGAATTGTAGCGATCTAGATGAGCTTAATTTGCTTCGTTCGAAGTAGGTAACCTATGTTTCATCTCTTTTCTTAGTTAAATGTCTGATCCATTTGTTGTTTGATTGCGTTTTTTCGACTTTTATAGTTACTTCCAAATGTTATTATTTGTGCTGGCGAATAACAAACGAACGGTTGATAGGCCTTAATATTCGCGCTTCCGTAATATCTTATCCATTCATTGGTTGCCTGGAAGAGATCGCCCTTAAGCGATTAGGCCGCCCATTGTGCTAGACTAGATTTAAGTTTTTCTGTGTAATATTTCTTTAATTTAAGTTTTGGTACTATAAAGGATTTATCTGATTTACTATCATGCTATGATTAAATATTTGTAAAATGTTTTTAGATGCGACACGCAGTAAAAAGTCGTGTCGTAGCGGAGGTGAGGTGCGGCGCGTCTTTCCTTGGACTCAACCGCAAAAATGGCGATAGATCGTGTACGCATTGTGATTAAACGCCTGCTTTTTCCCGTAGGTCTGAAAACGCAAGAAATTTAACACATAGCTTTCTATACAAGCTCACGCATTAGCGTTTTTTTAAGTGACTGATTTTGCGTGTTGATACGCGGTTCTGCGTTTTCAGCTATTCGTAAACCGCTTGCGTTTAATCGCAGTGCGGGCTAAGTCTTAGTCACAAAATAATTTTATACCTCGCCTTGCCACCACTCGCGACTTATCACTTTGCACGACAGGTTTGCATGTACAAAATTATTGACAATTTAGTTTTTCCGATATCTGATAAAGTTAAAAATTGAATTTCGATTAAATTACTTCATCAAGTGTTATTTTCACTTGTTTTTCCTTCCTTACGTTGGGGCCACAGTAACGGGAAACGTCAATGCCTATCATCGCGATAATTAACGGAATTTCCCGCAGTGTGGCCAAGACATTACTCTACGTAAGTAGGTACTTCCCAAAGAATATACCTAAGCTACAATTTTGTAGGGGACGGCTACATTTCACAAACATAACAAAGTCTTGTTCTTTGTACCTTGTAATAAATAATAAAATAGCTCTGTTTTTACGACTGCTCAAGCAATCCTCCGGTTTCCTAATTGTTGCAATACAAAATATATGTCTTAAGGCAGTTTTACAGCCATGGTAGTCGTAAAAATACCTACCTTTACGTTTTCTTTGGACACGTACCTAAAGAAATCGACGTGAGTAACCTGTGGCACTGGCAATTAAACCACCTAATTTTAGGAGAATTTTCTAACATAAAATCTTTACGATTCAGCACAATTAGTAACAAACCCATTGCAACACTTGGCCAACATGACCATTGACCATGTTGACGTAAAATTAACATTACGACACGAATAATCATTATTTTTTGGGAGTTTCACATGATCGTTTTCATAGTCATATTATACGACTCATGCGGGCATCGCTCCGCTCGCGGTGGAAATGCAGCTTTAGTTTGCTGGCTGACTTGACTTATTGCTTATTCGATCATATTTAATGCTACAGGTTACAACTTTCCACTTTTTCTTTCCTCTCCCTTTTTATAGATGGTGTTTAAAACGGCTTTATCGTAAAATAACCAGGGATCATTGATGATTTTCACAGCTCGGGGCAGGAACTTGCGTAGTCTAGGTAGTATAAACGTTCGGGTACCGACCCAAGTACGCGAGTTCAAGCCTCGCCGCAAGTGATTTTTTTTGAATGCGTAGTTGTCCTCAAAATGTAGATAAAATAGCCTTGAGCTATAAACAAAAAATTAAGATATATTTAGCGTCACTTTGTTTATTCTATGTATTCAAAAGGATGTGTCTATAGCACATTAAAAAGTAACGATTAGAACTAAAGACTTGAGACTATTAACACCAACCAATGTCCACTAAACTCCACAACCTGGGAACTAACATAAAATTTACATAAGGAGGCGATGGACTATAGAGCTGCAATCGACCGACATCTTGCTTACATGATGATCTCTTCCAGGCAACCAATGAAGCTGAACATGACATGGCAATAGCACATAGTGATTCAGATTCATTGTTATAAGTTTATAAGTCTACTACTTAGTACTTTATCATCATAATTAATATTGCACGACGTTACACACAGCGCAATCTAGCCCCAAACTAAGCACAAGACTTGTACTATGGGTACTAGACAACGGATATACTACATATTATACTTTTTTTTGTAAATACATACATATGATACATAGGAAGCACTGAATATCCCATGTCTTCGGACCGTGGTGAGTCCTAGAACATGTTGGTTTCCTCACGATGTTTTTCCTTCACCGTAAGAGCGATATTATTAGCGCACATACCTTTTTTTTAAAGAAAAAGACATTGGTGCGCGGTCGGTCTGGATTCGAACCCACGACCCTCAGAATGAAAGCCGGGGTTTCTACCACTAGACCAACACCGCTCTGTCATCTCAGCCCTTACCCGTCCACTGCTGCACTTCTTCATGATATTGGGAAGGCAAGTTTTTGCGTGAAGGAGTAACAAACATATATACAAACTTTCACATTCTACCACTAGACCAACACCGCTCTGTCATCTCAGCCCTTACCCGTCCACTGCTGCACTTCCTCATGATATTGGGAAGGCAAGTTTTTGCGTGAAGGAGTAACAAACATATATACAAACTTTCACATTTATAATATTAGTAAGATTTTAGTAGAAAATTAGTACCTACCTATCCAATTTATCCAAAAGAGGACAATGAGGTTAAACAGAGTACCTATTATACCACCATTTATGATTTTGAAGTTTTATAGTGTTTTATAAAATTTGGGTTTTTTTTCTCAAAATCGCCCGACTTGTATTTTAGGTGAACACAAGTCGGGCAACATTATAATTTTAGAACTAATCTGCAGTTGGTAGACTAAGTATGCCAAATTAACAAATAAAATAAAAATATTTCAATAAAAAAATAACAACATTAAATTACAATTTTACTTGACCACCGAGGTGTCGTCTGATAAAAAATCCCCAGTCCATTTTCACCCTTACTCACACCACCTAATTAAGTACAACGGTTACTCAAAAGCGATAACACTTTGAAAACTCAATCATTACAAGCATAATTCCTTTTTATGACCAATAAAGGACATGTTAATATTCAATACGAAGATTTTATAAGAAAAGTTTTCTCGTTAGTTCAAGCCAAGTTGCTGGGTATTCGATACTCATGTCTGGAGTTAGGGCTTCGAGTATGATAGTTTCTGATACTTGTGTAGTAATAGCATTTGAAAACTGGTGCAGTGAAAAGTTTTGCTTCTAACGGCGATATTAGGTTTCTATAGAAGATGGCCAATTTTAGGATAGGTATACAAATATTGAAATTAAAGACATTTTTCGGTTTGAATCGCGTGATTTTTGTTACTTTTGGTCAATCCTGAAGAAGGGGGACCTTTCTAGGTCCCAGGATTTCTTCAGTCAATCCTGAAGAAGGGACCTGGAAAGCTCTCGAAACGTTTTAAGCATTGTAACATAACAATGCTAAAAGTAATAAACACCACGAACACGACATCAAAAAATGTCTTTAATTTCAATACAACATCGCGAAAACAGAAGAAAAATCTATTTTAAAACATGTTCAGAATCGTATTTATGTGTTGTGTCAATTTCCTTATAATTTTATGTTTGTTTATGTAAGTTTCGATTCCACGGGAATTTGAGGATAAAAGTAACCTATGTGTTAATGCCGATCTCCAGCTATCTGCAAATAAAATTTCGTCGCAATAGGTTCAGTAGTTTTTGAGTGATTGAAACGCAAACAACAAACATCTAATCCTGTCTATACTCGTTCTCAATACATAGACGTAATCGACAGTTTCCTCCCTGGATTATATAATATTGGAGATATTAGAGCAAATAATGTGTATGCCATAAAACCTACAATATCCGCCATGACAATGCACTACGTTTTGTTTTAGAAAATAATGGCCATATGGTTACCAGATAATGGTTTTATGGCCTATGCATATTTGCTCTAATTTATTTATCCAGGGATGAAACAATCGACTACGTTTTTTGTATGAAGAAAAGAGTACCTACTAGTTAAACTTTCCCCAAACGCAAAAGTCTAAATTACCGACTTCAAATTTACAGTAGTATTTCGGGCCTATAAATAGATAGCTACTCAATTGAATTGAATAATTCAACACTTCATTCAAATAGGTAATATTAAAATATAAGCTTTTTGATATTTAATTTCAGTACAATATATTATTTTAAACTAGATTTTGTTTAATTATTTTGTTTGAATCGGGTGATTCGATGGAAATTGAATGATGAGACGAGTCGGGTGCTTGTAACTTTGTATTTCTGTTCGGTCCCTTAACTAATGCTAACCTAGACTTACCTACACTAAGCGTTACCGTCCACGATAGCGTAGCGTCATAGAAGCTGCAAAATACGCTGATACGATAAACTCCCTACGTAGTCAGCGACACGAAGCTAGCGACGCGTCGTCGAGCGAGCGTAGGGAATTTCATAGATATGCATAGAAACCAGAAGTGTCGCCGCGACACGTCGTCCGCTGCCGCCTCATGTCGCCCGTTGCCAACTCGCACTGTAGTCGGCGGCCCTTTCCATCTTCGACCTTATTTTCTGCAGAATTGTTTAAAAACATCTCTCAAATAGTGAGTGAATAGTTTAATAATATATCATTACTAAATTCTAATTTTCAATATCACACGTTTCCCGACATAATAAAATAGCGTTACCTACCTACATTGGCAGTAAATTCCCAGGCTGATTGGGGTTAACATCACATAATTCGTTGGTGCCTCATTAGTCTATTTGCCAAAAGCTGGGTGTTCGCTAAAACAACACAGTTTTGAGCCAAATGTGCATCATGCTCAACGTAATTAGTATGTTTATTATATTACTCGCTGTTGCTGTTGAATCGCGGTTTGGGTGACACTCGGTTTTAACTAAATTTAATGTTGAGTGTAAACTAACTAACCGAATAGGTAATTTATTAGGTCGTAACTTTTATTTGCTTTACAACAGCAGTGCTGGTCTAGAGGTAGATACCCCAACTTCCGTTCCGAGGGTCGTGGGTTCGAATCCCAGTAAACCAAACATTAACACACCCACATCGTTTATAAGTAAGGGAGTAACTTACTTGTCTTTTACTGTGACATGAAGATTCAAAGATAACAGATAGAGTCAAACGTTACATAAACTTATTCATCGTTTATGACTAAGTTAAGTAAGGGGGTTATTCGTTTTCTTTAGCAAAAAGTTATGAGCGCTAAAAACATCGCTGTCACGGTGTAGCATGTATTGTGAGGAAACCGACATGTTCTAAGAAGGCTCACAGGTGCAAAGGTCTCCCACCCTGAATCTCTGCTTCCAGAAACGATCCGGAGAGAGAGTTCACGTCCAGCTTCGTTCTCTATCATACGGTAAATAGGTAAATATTTTTCATGGCACATCAAACAATTATAATTTATATACCTACATCAAAAGTATGACAAATACCAAGAAAGCTCCGTAAACCCTAAATCATTGTTTTTTTTTAACCCAAGACTTCTAAACATTTTAATTAGGTTAGTAATCTGGTCACCATACCACAAGCCTAGTTTGCTAGTTTGAAGCTAGATGGCGCCATAAGTACTGTATAACTAAAATGTAATTAATATTTTTTCCTAAATAAATTAAAATATGTATACTCTTTAACTGTTGACTGTACAAATCATCAAAATATATACCTACCTATAATAAATATTTATCGGGGGGAATCGAAACAGAGGGAAACGGAATTGGGGGGACACGGAACGAACCCAGATGATTGTGCCATAATAGGTGCATTCTTGATGGTGGAATTGTGCCGTCATAAAACATAAGAGCAAAGTCTATTGATGCGACTTACTCTACGTTCGAGCTCATTAGCCTAGCTGCCGATCATGAACGATCGTGTCGGTTGAGCAACGCTTGGCGCGGTCATTAGGTATTTGTATAGGTAACTAATAATTTTTGTGGCAAAAATTCATTTTCTCGAGCTCCTACGTGCTTCGGAAGGTAAGTTAAGCAGTTGGTCCGGGTTTTTATCTCTGATAGCAGTCGTTGGGTCAAGTAGGAGGCCTTAGGGCGACCTGAAAACTCTAACACCAGGTGAGACACACCACTATACGAAAAGAAGAAGAAGTGAATGTAGCTATAATAATAGGAAATGCAGATACTACTAAGCATGTGGAGTTTTCTTGTTGTTTCTAAATCTCCCTACAGAGATATATGGTGAAGGTTCTTAGCCACCGTTGATTTGGCTTGGCGTTTTGATTGCTTTGTATCAGCAAATTTTAACAAGTCGTCTTCGAGTAACCGAGTAACATCCTTATAAAAATATATAGGTATATGCTACGCAACGAATGTATTTAACCGTCTTCAAACAAAAGGAGGGCATAATATTAAGGGCGGATTGCTTTAAAAAATACATCTCAATCAATTTAAACATATTTTACTGAAAATCGACACTATGTTTCCCTAAATAGTACGTATCTACGCCAATTTGATCTTTTTTCACCATTTTGACGTTTAAGGGCTTTTAAACATGTTTAGGAATCGTTATGCAAGCCGGCCTAAGTATATTAAGTGTGTAGCCTTTGAGGCCTCTACGGGACAAAGGCAGAACTAACAAAGAAAAAAATCCCTCTTTGCTAAGCCTCTTGTCGAGTCCAAAAGCTGAAATTGCACAGAAGGTGTTTTAATAAGTTTTGTTTGATAGCTTATAATCTCAAAGTCTATGAGCTCTAGCCATTGTTTATCTAAGAGCTTATTAAGTTTATTTACATTGTATTTATGAGCTTTCATTAAATTTGGAGTGGTAAGTAAACCTGTAATATTTATGAAAGACCTATAGTATGGCTTATCTGTTTGTTAATAATGTTTTGAAACCTCCTTGAACCTTAATATTGAAGTAGGTAGAAGTAAGTAGTTACGAGTAAACTACCGAGTCGGAAGATTCTTCAGAAAGGTACCTAAGTTAAATATCTACATCTACACTAATATTATAAAGATTTGTATTTGTGTGTGTGTGTGTGTGTGTGTGTGTCTGTATGAATAACTACTGACCCAATTTCAAAAATTCTTTCACCATTAGAAAGCTACATTCACCCTGAGTAACAAAGGCTACTTTTAATCCCGATATTCTCACGAGATCGGGACTTACGTGGGTGAAACCGTAGGATGCAGCTAGTATAATATATAATAATGGATCCTAAAATCACCAAATTTGTATATGGGTCGAAGATTTGTAAACGTCTCCTACTTCCCTAATTGTGTATTTATTTAAGACACTATTACACGGCTCACTTAACTAATAAATAAAAATAGATGAAACAGTGTTTTTTGTGCGAACACAGTTTCATCGATGCGATGCCATCATTCCTTTCCCTTCCTACACTCATGAATTTTATTTTAAAATAGCTGCATCACGCGGTTTAACCCGCGTAAGTCCCGATCCCGTGGGAATATCGGGATCAAAAGTAGCCTTTGTTACTCAGGGTGAATGTAGGTTTCTAATGGTGTCGGAGTTTTTGAAATCGATGCAGTAGTTTTTGAGTTTATTCATAACAAACATACACACACACACACTCAAATACAAATCTTTCCTCTTTATAATATTAGTATATAGAAGTATAGAAGATTGACAGGTAGAACCATCTAGGTACCTACTATTGCCTCCTTTCCATAATTCTTCCTACATACGTTAAAATCAAACCGTGCGAATTAACTGCAATGCAGCTACTCAGCACTCCGCAGGCTGACTCGTAGGTTATGTTGCACTGTGTAAACGAGCTTAATCGCATTTTCTCTAAAAATGTTACAAGAATTTCCGAGTACATATATTTACTTTTTATCCTGATATTCCCGCGGGATCGGCACTTATGCGGGTGAAACCGCAGGGCGCAGCTTGTTGTATATGTATGACATCTGTTAATTAATTAATCGAATCTCGAATTCAGTTGAAACTTTTCCTTGGTACTTAATGAAATAAATAACTCATTGACAATGGGACCGCTACACGTTCAAAATCAATCTTAAATTCAAATAAATTAAAAGCACTATTGACATAAATATATTCTAATTGTATCAGATTTAAAATGTAAAATGTAATGTTAAGTTCATTGCTATACCCAAATGGGTTTCATGGTGAACCTCAGCCTAGAATGAAACACCTTATTGTATCTACCCATGACTGACTATGCAATAAAAATCTTGACAGATTTAAAGTCAATGAAATTATGAATTTTATAAACTACTTAGTAGATGAACAATTTCATCCAGATTTGTTTTACCCGATATCAGGCGATCAGGAGCTTTATTTTTATATCGCTCATGCCACTTCAGGCAATTTAAATATCTCAATAGAATTAATTTATTTTTATTTCGTTCGATGTCGGACTTCTGCAGCGAATGGTCGAGAGCATTTGCTGCGGTCGTACGATTCACATAGAAAAATTACCCACATCGAATGAAAATCACTTGAAACAGAGGTATTTAAATCGCACGAAGCGAATTGAACAAGCGATTGAAAAATAGAGCCCTAGACGTAAGTAGGTACTAGTACTAGGGACGGGCCCAGGCTGACTCGAGGCTGACCTAGTTTTTTAAGCACAACTTTTAGTCTTCTTTCTACCATATTAGTGCCAACTTGGTACTCAATGAGGTAGGGTTGGCCCCTCGATTGCTCCCCTTAAAACCGGCTGACTGAAGCCGGGCCCAGGCTAAATGGCGGCTGACCGAGTTTTTTAGGCATAACTTTTAGTCTTCTTTCTACCATATTAGTGCCAACTTGGTACTCGATGAGGTAGGGTTGACCCCTCGATTGCTCCCCTGACAACTGGCTGACTGAAGCCGGGCCCAGGCTGAATCGCGGCTGACCGAGTTTTTTAGGCATAACTTTTAGTGTTCTTTCTACCATATTAGTGCCAACTTGGTACTCGATGAGGTAGGGTTGACCCCTCGATTGCTCCCCTGACAACTGGCTGACTGAAGCCGGGCCCAGGCTGAATCGCGGCTGACCGAGTTTTTTAGGCATAACTTTTAGTGTTCTTTCTACCATATCAGTCCCCACTTGGTACTCGATGAGGAATGGTTGCCAACTATAGGCTCCTAATCTATAGGAGCAGTTTTCCTAAAATAAATCACAATAAACATATAGAAAACATTAAAACAAGAAATTGTAAAATTTCCTTAACTTGAAAAGAACCAACACTCTGGAGCATCCGAAGTTTCCGAAACGGAAGCACTAAGCGTGGATCTTTACGATACCACAGGGTTTTCACCTCGACAATTTGTTACGTTTCCTGTACTAGAAAATATAAAGTTTTCAACCTTCAGGTTAAGTTTAGCAAGTGAATTTACACGTTCATCGATGATGTGGGTTGGTACTTTTGTTTAGTAAGAAACTGACAAGAATGATACAGACTCGGAATTCTCTGTCAGACGAGAATTAGCGAATAAATATGAAAATCCGCGGCAGCGCTGACAATAATGTTACGTCTACCTGCGCACTAGGCAGCCTGGCTGTGGGAGCCAGTAAAACATATGACGTTGTGTGGGAACCCGCGCTCTAGGCAGCCACGAAATCTCAGCTGAATTCTGGCTGCCGCAGCCTGGCTGCCTCAGCCAGGATGCCTAGTACGCAAGGGTCCTTAAAGAAATAAGCATCCTTATAAGCTAAAGTTGATGAATGACGATTAAAACGTTGATTTTATTGATTTCCAAAACTCTGCACTCCGTCGGGTGCAGAATTTTGGTGATAATTTAAAAAAACAGACGACTTAAACGTAAATAGTTTTATTGAGTACATATTGCGTTACCGCAGTGGCTGTTTGTAACTGTTTTCCTTCTAATTTCTGGTATTTTGACTAAAGTTAAAAGCTAGGAATAATTTCTACTACTTTAATTTTTAAGCATATGTGTAGCAATAACTAATAAACAGCAAAGAATAACAAGTTTCTACTCTCTCATTAAAAAATAGAAGTTATAGGTAGTTCGTTTTCTACTAGGTAATATAGCTGAGCATACAAAGGACGTAGCACAAATTTGCATCTTTACAAATATTATGTGGATATTTACTTAAAACAATATATACGTAGTTGGTAGGTATAATTCTGTATACCTAGCCGGCTAAAACCTTTATTATGTTAGATATATCTCCATTTTTTAATAAAAAATGATTTGAAACGAAAGAACGTTAATAACAAGGTAATGAGTTCAATAAATAATTATTTACGACAAGCCCATTCCATTTTAATTGAACGGACCAACTTTTCTAATGAATTAATTAAGGTACCATTCCATACAGCTATTGAAACCGTGGACATCGGCATAAATTTTCATGGCAAAAGTTTATTAAAATTTCGGCAACTTAAACTTCGGGAAGCAGACTAGGTACTTTTGATCGTCTGAAATAAAAAAAAATATGCTCGTATTACTTCCGATATTCAGTGATATTTACAGCACAGAATGGTAAAACACTCAGACATACTCTTTAATAGACAAGGAAAACTGAAATTTCGAGCACCACATCAATTTTTTTTATTAACGATATTATACTACAAGGTGTTGAAGAAGGCTGATTTATGTACGGTCAGATGGGCTTGAAGGTAAAACTAATTTCTAGTATATTACGGTCTTCAAAGCAGAATAATAATAAATAAGTTAGTCTTTTCTTCTGTTTTCGCGATGTTGGATAGATATCGATCGATCTATAGAAAAATCCCAAATCTGAATTCACTTTCAGGCAACTTCATTACGATCGATTGTCGGGGCGCCACAAATTCTTGGCGAAATATTTCTTGTCATTTAGCGATATTGTCAATGAATAGGCTACTTACGAGCCGTAGTCTGAGTGAGATGGGTTAATTGAAAAACTTTGCATTAGCATTAGCAAACTTGTTTTGTGACAAAACGTCTACATTGATAATGGTGTTTGTTACGAGTCTAATGGGCATTCCGAGTATATTTTTATATTATTTTATTTAGTTTTGTAGTTTTATTAATATGCAATTTGATAAAATCGGTGCACCTAACAACATACTACTATGTAGTACTTTTATCATTTTCATTAGACTTTGGCGCCCTTCTCCAAAATCTAGTAAAAGGGAACACCCATGACTATATTTCGTTACTCGTTGATCGATATTCACTTATTGCGTATTTGCCTTGTTTACCTGACTAGAAGGCGGAGCCCCAAACTATAGGTATTCAATTTTGCTGTACTTAGTTGAATGTCATTTATAGGAGTGTAATCTCTAAGTTATGCTTTACTTAGGAACTCTATCATTCGAGCGATGTTCCCGGTTGCATCCCTCTCAGGAGCCCGGGGTTCGCTAAACCCCAAATATTTGGGGTTGCCGCAATAGGTAAGTCATTAATTTTTCGCTAGTCGTCCCTAAATCCCTTAGAGCGCCTTTTATGACACCCATAGGGAGAGATGGGGTAACCCTATTCTATGCCGGGGCTACACGGCGGCTTTACTTAGGAACATGATAGATAAGATTAGATAAGTTTCAAAAATAAATTCAAGAAAATTCACCCCTACGGTTACCTATAACAACATTTAGGTGAATAAACTTCTTACTTACAAATATTAACTGCCGAGTTTTTTTTTCTTCCTACCAAGCCACTTCAACATACACGTGTGAGAAAAATGCTTGTTTCTGACACTTCACTTTCCCCAATGGTGTTACAATGAAAGTTGTTTTGTTAACATTATGTTTACAAATTCATATGAGAGTAAACATAATTTTCGTGCAAACATCGTGAGAGGGGAATTTAGACAAGTTTATCTAAAATCGGCAGATTTCGTTATCTACCGATTGTAGATGAAAAGACTGATTATTTTATCTTTTTCGGGTTTCTAAAAGGACAAAACATGTATGATGTTTTTCGTTGCGGAAAGCTGAACAAACCAATAATCCTTATAGTAAGCAATTTTTTGTTCGAGTCAGGCTGTGGTCAGGCCAGTAAACCAATACTAAATCTGACAGGCTAAGCTAGGTTAGCCTATTAGGTATAAGAAGGACAAAACGAGTATTTTATAAGGAATAACCCTTTGCAAAATAAAAAGCTTTAGTTTTAGGCAAACTACGAAACCCTACACCGTGCGACTGCGCTTAAAAGCTGGGTTCTCACCGCGAATGAAGCGGACCACGTAAGATAAAAGAAAAGCGCGTTTTTGTTGTCAAATAAACGTTTTCATTTTACTATGAAAACGATTGTTGGATCTTAAACTAACACATTAATGACTCCATTCCGCTTGCGGTGGAAACGCGGATACAGTCTTGTGTGCAGGTATTTGACTGAATCACAACCTCGCACGGCCGCAGCATACAGCCAATGTTTAGTTGCCTATAATTCTAACTTTTCCTTACATATCGTCGAGCTGATGATCGCCTATTTATTAAATTTATTGTCTGCGTGTCCTCGACTTTGCTACATCTGCAATGTTACGCGTAAGTGACGTTTTGTGACTCAAATTTACATAAATAAACACTTTTCTTCTTATTGTTGGAAAGATATAAGAAGTTGTGTATATATGAAGCTACTGTAACATAAATATTATGTAAGATAAATTATTGCCACCTCAGTTTGTGCCCATGACGAAAGGTCTTTTTGGTGGGAACAATTTCAGAACTTCGATGGGTTTTAGTGGGTCCGGCCACCTGTCATCTCTAAGCCGGAGGGACCCCATTACTGAATCAATTCGTCACCATGGAACGCTGGTAACATTTATGTACGTATGTATTTTTTCCTGGTAATCTCAGAACTACTAGACCGATTTCAAAAATTATTTCACTAATAGAAAGCTACATTATCGAGCAGTAACAAAGGCTACTTTTGATTCCGATATTCCGGGATCGGGACTTACGTTGGTAAAACCACGGACATCTGCTTGTATTTAATATTTTGTTTGTAGAAATATTTCTGTTCCAATCGAGCCTTAGTCGAAAAACGAACAGGGGGATGTGTAATCAATAATTCACTGTGTCATGTGGGTTCACTTGTGGCGTGATAGCACACACTCTCCCGGCAAGTCAGGGGCACGAGTTCGAACCCCAGTCGCGGGAGGATAAGTATAATGATGCATTTCTCATAGTAAAAAAATTCTAACAAAATTTACTCCCATACTTATAAACGATGACTAACTTTATGTAACATTTGTCCTTGACAGTGGCATGAAGTTTCAAAGTTAGTAGTGATAAACGTTACATACATTTTGTCATCGTAAGGGGGGGTGTTTTATCATAATGTATGTATTTACAAAAAAAAGTAGGTATATAGTTATATTCTTTGTCTAGTATCTAATCATAGTACAAGCCTAGTGCTTAGTTTAGGGCTAGATTGCGATGTGTGCAACGTCGTGCAATATTAATTTATTTAATGATTTTTGGTAAATTTGTGTTCAGAAAAGTAAGAGTAGGAAGAAGATCAACACATTTTTTCCACAAAAACACCCCCAAACCTTGCTGGTTAATTAATCAGATCAACGTGTCTACTCAAGTGAATATCCATTCAAATATTCAATGTAGACGACGCTGTATTCTGAATTGACTGCTAATCGTCCAAGTTTGAAGATTAAGCAGAGATAAATTAAAATTAATTGCTTCTAAGGCTTTTAGCAAAAGGTTCCATGTTCGTGGTTTAACACTTCGTCTTATATCAGAGCTTTATTAATCTTTGGAGTCTTGACGTGTGTTTGAAAATTTAGAGAGATACGATCGTGTTGGTACAATGATAGTGTAGACTGGAAACTTTAGAATGCATTGGTAGCAATTTTCTTTGCACAACAATATGGAATTTTCTCCATTCATTGGTTGTCTGGAAGAGATCGCCCATAGGCGATAAGGCTGTCCATTGTGCCACTTTAGTTTTAAGTTTTTTTCATTGTAAGAATTGAATTTATGTTTTTAGTACAATAAATCGTTAATCTATCTATCTTACCTACACGTGGATTACTAATAATATTAAGGATGTGTTTTTTTTTGTGTGAGTAAGTAAACTAGATTTGTAACTACTTCAAGGAAAAACTACAGAAACGATTGCGATTAAAATTTCGCTGTTTAAAGCTGTAGATCTAGATTAATACATCGGCATGCTTTGACGACCTCGGTGGCGCGTCGTGCGAAAGCGCGACTGCAATGCAGGAGGTTGCGGGTTCGATTCCCGCCGGGTGCAAGTATTTATGCTTAAAAAATAAATATTTGTGTCTGGTCTGGGTGTCCCTCTATGTATAATATGTATGTATTTACAAAAGAAAAATAAATATAAGTATTATATCCGTTGTCTAGTCACCGTAACACAAGCTTAGTCGCTTACCACGGGGCTAGATGGCGCTGTGTGTTGTTTGGAGAATTTATTTATTATTTATTTATTTATTTTTATGCTTTTCATCCCGATATTTCCACGGAATCGAGACTTAACCGGGTGAAACCACTATAACTGAATTTAGTTACGCTAATAAATAGGGAAATTTATATTGTGAACAATAAGTATTATATGGCAATTAAATACTTAACTGATTACTGATTAGTAGAGTCAATTAAAGAAATCATCTTTTTTCATTAATTTTCTGTGTTAGCTTGGAGTACAATAATGACTCCAAGGTCATAAGGTCCAATCTATACTAATATTATAAAGGTGAAGAGTTTGTTTGTTTGTTTGAACGCGCTAATCTCAGAAACCGCTAGTCCGATTTGAAAAATTATTTCAGTGCTGGATAGTCCATTTATTGAGGAAAGTTAGATTATATTTAAAAGGCTAAATTATATTTTTTTAAAAATTAGGCAGACAAAGTCACGGGCACTGCTAGTATAACAAAATACCGCTCATAAGGCTTAGGGGGCTTCTTACATACAAGCAATCTCACATGTCCGTGAGTTGCCCACGATCTTATCAAACTTGGGGGGCTTCTCACATACTAACAATCTCACACGTTGGTGAGTTGCCTACGATCTTATACCGAGACAAAGTTTCTTATTTGTTAAGTAATCTGTGAGTCTTCTCACTTCTTTTAGAAAGACTTCTAAAAGCTCAATTAAGTTTCAAGCATGTTTTGAACCATAACTTACTCAATCGACCGATAAAAAGTTGTACATCTGTGACCAGTGTATAGTCTAATGAACTAAACGTAGGTGGATAAGACTCTCCGCAGTTGGTAATAAATTAGTTATGCAATGGGGAATGACGGGACAAAATAGTCGTTGATTAATTGGAAGAAAATTTGTTCACAGTTTGAACGTCGGTGCACTTTGGTGTTAGTATAGAATAGTATTACAATAGGGAATGTAAAAATATTACAATACAAAATTACTATTACATTAGGGACTGTATCCGTGGAGTGATGTCCGCTTTATAGTAAAGTTTTTAAAATTCAATATTATGTTTCGTTAAGAGGAATTACAGTTTTAAGACAAGAACCTCCTATTGGTGCAAAGCCTATCCAAATTTTAGACAAAAAATGTCTGATTTGGCTAAAATGTCGATAGGCTTCAATACGTTTCGACATATTTGTATGGAAATTGCACTAAAATATCGGAAACAATGTCGCCTACAATCTGTACACAAAAAAGTTCTACGACATTCCGTTATGAAATAATCAACAATTTTCGATGCGCCCGACATGGATTTTCAGTTTTTCAGTATAGGGCCCTTAACAAGATATTCACACAATTGTTTTGAATCGTCAGTAGTTTAGTACGGAACGCGGCCTCCAATGAGAATAAGGCACAATAAACTCATCGAGCATTTTTTTATAGGTTCACCGGGCACCGCACAGTGAACTAAACTAAGTTTAGCTAAGCTTCGCATAGTTAGCCCAGTTCTTCATACATGTGCGTCATTGTGTGTCCACTGCAAACTGTGCCATCTAGATCTTTAAATGAAAAACGGGTGAGCTAGCTAAACTAACTTTAGTTGCTAGTAGACGATTGGGCTTAGACAGGTAAAACCGCACCTATCACTACTAGTAGGCACCTATCGAAAAAAAAATCTTGCTTCATAAAAATAAAATAAAATACATACTTTCCGAAAGCTCAGACGAGGCTTTTCTTATCTTCATTAATCATGATTTGTTACAATGATCATGAAATCCTTGGCGAAATCCGGCTTGTTTCGGTTTATCCTGTACTTTGCGCGTTATTAATAACTTCTGGTCGAAAATAATAAAAATAGGTAGAAATGAATATTACACCTACATCTCTCGTAAGATCAGGAACACGGAAACCAATAAAAACCAGCCAAGTGGGTTCCGTACCACTATCACAATTGGTTACTGAATCCTAAAATTAACACTGGATCAACCAATCCGTAAACGCAACGTGAACGTTAAAATTTATTTTACCACTGGCGCCAGTCTATCACTCCAACACCAGTATTAAAAATGCATCGTGGTATCGTATCGTTTTGATGTATAAAATCACGTTTGCTGTATGGGAGCCCCCCATAAAGTATTTGTTGTCATAGCGGATACAGAAATATATCATCTGTGAGCATTTCAACTGTCTAGCTATCATGGTTTATAAGATACCAACAGCCTGGTGAAAGACGGACAAACGGACAGACAGCGAAGTCTCAATAATAGGGTCCCGTTTTTACCCTTTGGGTACGGAACTCTAAAAGGGGTGACCACACTGAACTAAGCGGTCCGTATGTTTAACGAGACGCGAATAAAAATTACTCCAGATGAAATCCATAACAGTTTGTGATGCGTAAGAATAACGAGAGTTTTAAAACTTGAGTACCGGTAAAACCGGTTTACTTTAGGGGATTAGAAACTTCCGGTTCGCGAATTTCTAGTTTTTCCCGAAATGTTATGGTACGTGTAAATGTGCAAAATTTTGCAATATACGTCACCCTGGGATACCCTATTTCCTACTGCTTAAACCTTAGTCAGGTTTGGAAACTATACTAAATTAGAATGCAGCTGTAAAATACAATCATTGGCAATTATTTCGTAGAATACAGCTGTATTTAAATTTAAGATGGTATGTATGTAATGGCAATGACAATCCATAGAAAGATTTTACAGTTTTTCTATACCTATACAATTTAATATAGGGTACAAACAAATACCAACGAGATGGACGGACGACTTAGTTAAGGCCACTTATGACCGAAGCATCTGGAAATCTATGAGGGAGGCTTATGTCCAGCAGTGGACTTCTTACAGCTGAAATGATGATGATGATGACAAACAAATAGGGTTACATTAGCCCCAAAAGTTTAAAGTGTAGAATAAAGTAATCAATCAATCAATCAATTGATGTTGATTGATGTGATGTTGATCAATTTGCACAATTTCAAACAATAAAATAAAATTAATACGTAATGTATGTTAAATGAGAGAAAAATGTAGTTAGGTATATTTTATTTTTTTTATCCAAATATAATTACATTTCTATAGTTCCCGAAAAACAATTTATTTACAGGTCCCTTATTTAGGGTTTCGAAGAGCATTGAAACAATGCTAAAAGTAATAAACACCACGCGATTAAAACCGAAAAATGTCTTTAATTTCAATACAACATCACGAAAACAGATGAAAAATATAATGTTAATCTTTTATTTTCTAGTCAGGTCACCTACAAGTCAGCGTGTGCTGCGCCATTTATAGGTACCTACCGTAAACCCCAGTTCCCCAGGTATATTTTCTAATTACTTATCCAATTAATTTCCTTAATCTTAAATTTACAACGAGAATCAAACTTAAAAACCTCCGACCTCTACTTAGCTACCAAAATTTTCTTCTAAAACTCAATTACTTCCAGTTGAACCTGCGTCTTGGGAGATAAACATTTTTCTTTGGAATTACTCTCAGAGGTACCAAGATATTCAAAGTAAAAGCACGGTTCTGTCACACGTGACTTTTAATTACTAATTTCACGGTCTTTGTTACACCCCGGGGTGGGACTTGAACGGGCTCGGAGGTGCTACTATGAAAACTACGTGGGAAATTATTATATGTCGTTTCCGGGTTGGATTATCTACACTAATATTATAACGAGGAAAGATTTGTATTTTGTGTGTGTGTGTGTGTATGTTTGTAATGAATAAACTTTAAAACTACTTACTACATCGCTAAAACTAACTAACTAAACCCCAAACTACTTACGTAATTTGGGGTTTTAGCGGACCCCGGGCCCCCGAGAGGTATGCAACCGGGAACATCGCTCAGATGAGAAGACTAGCTGTAATAATTTTCCCTTTTTTGGTTCCATTCATTTGTATTTTAGTTTATCGAATAGAAGGTAACTGATATTTTTAATTTTGTTGTTATACCGGAAGCTGGATAATTAATTTTCCTAAAATAACTGCTCAAATATCAAATTCATAATTAATCAAATACGATTTTTTATGAAAATTTTGATGTAATAATGTAATGTTTTTTTTCCAAGCTTAGCCTGAAAATTACACAAATTTGTTCTTATTTCAGCGAAATTCAATTATATTAATAGCAATTTAATAAACAACTTCGTTTATTTTGTTTGCATTTTGTGTTTTGTTAACGAAATTAATCTAATATTGATACTCACTAAGTGAACACAAAAAGTTATTGAGCAGACAGATGTTATTAGTTTCTTACAAGTAGGTATAAGAAATTAAGGCTCAATAACGGGATGTGATTAGTATAATGAAACCTTTTTGCTTTGTTATTTTAGTAAATTACCTAGTTCTATGGGTTTGATTAGGTTTTTGATTGTTAATATTAAAATTACTTTGATATCTTATTTATGAAACTTTTTAGTATTTCAGACTAAAAACTGTCTCGAATGTTTTCCAAAAATTTGCACCCGACGGGACTTGAACCTGTGAAATTTAGGTACATTCCGTGAAGATTAGTTAGCCAATTGCGCCACAGGTGCCCGTTCTATCGCGATGACATTACGGACTGCATCTCTCTTCAATTACGACTGAGGCACATAGTGACATCTACCGGCTTCTTTTCAGATTACCGGCTTGTATTTTTCCACTTACATGGAAGTAAATACAACATTGAGATATAGCTTATAATTACGTTGCTTTTTTTAATGTATCTTACACCTGCCTGATTGCCTGCCTGATTAAATGAAAAAATACTATTATATATACCTACTATTTTATATACAAAAATTTGCACACGACAGGACTTGAACCTGCAACCTTTACATTCCGTGTAATGCGCTAGACAATTGCCCCATAAGTGCCCGTTTTGTCGTGATGAAATTATGGGCTGTGTCTTGTCGCTTAAAAACGACTTCTTAAGGGCCCTATTCTGAAAAACTGAAAATCCATGTCGGGCGCATCGAAAATTGTTGATTATTTCATGACCGAATGTCGTAGAACTTTTTTTGTGTACAGATTGTAGGCGACATTGTTTCCGATATTTTAGTGCAGTTTCCATACAAATATGTCTAAACGTATTGAAGCCTATCGACATTTTAGCCAAATCAGACATTTTTTGTCTAAAATTTGGATAGGCTTTGCACCAATAGGAGGTTTTTGTCTTAAAACTACAAAATGTAGGAAACAATGTCACCTACAATCTGTGCACAAAAAAAAGTTCTACGACATTCCGTCATGAAATAATCAACAACTTTCGATGAGCCCGAAAGGGATTTTCAGTTTCAAGGTCGTTGGCGTATATACTCCTCTTAAATAAATAGGAGGTTATCAATTTCGTTGTATTTTTTAACGATTCAAATCTTCTCAAATCGTGTTTTCTACCGCGCTAAATAACAAATAAAATTGCAATGGCTTTTAACTGATTCCATTAAAGTACCTACAGGTACATTTTCAAAATTTATTTAAACAAACGATATGGATCGCTCAGTTTAATCGTAGATTATTTCAGTGTAACCCCTTAGGCAGTAAAGTTAAGGGTCGTAACGTCGTGCCCGATAAATCATATTTAATCGCCCAGGTTAGATGGGCTTCTTGTAGAATGTGTATTACACGTGCCATATACTGAAGTCTTAGTAAGTTAAATAAAATTGGTCATTGAAGATTGCAAAGTAAGTAAATATTAAAAGCCGTGGAAGGAATACGAGGTTTTAAATTTCAAAAAATAATATGTAACTGTGCTACTACGATTAGTTGGAAATTGTTTTATCTGTTTGCGCGATGTTGGATTGAAATTAAACTAATAAATTCCGGTTTTGACAATCCTGAAGAAGAAAATTCTGTCAAGATCTCGACATTGAAACAAAGCTAAAAGTAGTTATTGTGATTAGGTATATAAAAGTGATTGAAACCGAAAAATTAGTTAATTCCATGTAGGTAACAACATTTTCAAAACATCACAACCCACTTTCGACGGTTCTAAATTCGATAGTGTTGGATTTTATTCGCCAAATATTTTTTATCAATCATCGGATTGATTTTTCAATCTACAGAGATTGAAAAGCAACCCAATAAATGTTTTTTTAACTGTAAAACTGAATAATATCAATAAAACATAGGTTACTATTTGTATATCCGGTTAGTAAGTACTGAAACAGGATTTGAAAAATAATTTTGAGAAATAAAGTTATTACTCGATGTCTCTACGCAATAAAATTGTTAAGTAAGTAGAATCTCAAAGCACTTCGTTCGTATCTAAAACTTAATTAACTTCGAATTAGAATTTCTGGTTGACGATTTTGCTTCAAATTGACTCTTTACTTTAATGTAGGTAAGATCCTCTGATCGTGTGTCTCCATTAAAAATTACTGCTATGAATTCGGAACACTCATATTCTTGAGAATTTCGCATCTGAAAAAAAGATCATTAAAGGATGCAACTGGGAACATTGGCCAGATTATTTTATTTATTTATTATTATTTATTTATTATTCAGATGCTCCTAGACTTATAGACAGGGTTCCCAACTTAGCCCTTTCGGTGCTAGATTTGGCACTATTTTCGCAATTCCAGCACTGTAATTTAAGCACCTAGCACTATACAGCCATCATTCTGATTTTTTTCTGGTCACTGTAGGTAGAAGCGAACTGCGAATGTTTTTAGTTGTGAATTTATCAATTTAGTGTTTCGTGAACTATAAAACCTAATAAAATGGATATTCCTATACGCAAAAAAGTGAGTTAAGTTCAAAATTACAGAAAAGAGTGGGAGAACGATCCAAAATACAAAAAGTAGCTTAGACCTGTGCTTGGAGATAGTTTGAAAGCAATGTGTGTATTTTGCAAAACAGAATTTAATGCGAGAATATTTGAAATTTAGCGGCATTCGGAATCAAAAAAACATAGAAAAAAATTATGTCTAAAAAATAGCACTATTTTTTATTTTTTTTATCAATCTAGCACTATTTGAGATGTCATTTAGCACCTGTTTAGGTTAATGAGTTGGCAACCCTGCTTATAGACAGCACACGCTAAAAAGCTTTTTATCTCATCAATAATCTAAGCTATGTTCCCATTTGCTTTCTTCACGGGAGCCTAGGGTCCCCCTAAAACCAAAATTACTATGGGTTGGTACACTTGGTAAGTCTCATTGACCATACCTACTGCAAAAAGATTTGGCAATATTTTTATAGCGGGCCGCCTGCCTGACATCTGACCAAGAAACTTATCCTCTACCGGTCTTTAGTCACCTTTTACGGCAACCACGGGAAGAGATGGGGTAGTCCAATGCAATGCAGAAGCTAGACAGTATTTTTCCTACCACTATAATTTTGTACATTTAAGAGGAGTATATACGCCAACGACCTTGAAACTGAAAATCCCTGTCGGGCTCATCGAAAGTTGTTGATTATTTCATGACGGAATGTCGTAGAACTTTTTTTTGTGCACAGATTGTAGGTGACATTGTTTCCTACATTTTGGTGTAGTTTTAAGACAAGAACCTCCTATTGGTGCAAAGCCTATCCAAATTTTAGACAAAAAATGTCTGATTTGGCTAAAATGTCGATAGGCTTCAATACGTTTCGACATATTTGTATGGAAACTGCACTAAAATATCGGAAACAATGTCGCCTACAATCTTTACACAAAAAAAAGTTCTACGACATTCCGTCATGAAATAATCAACAGTTTTCGATGCGCCCGACATGGATTTTCAGTTTTTCAGAATAGGGCCCTTAAACTATCACCCACAGCGTTTGAATTATTAAGAGGAAAGGCTACCTACTCTTTCTCCACACAGACGTAGTCGACTGTTTCTTTCCTGGATAAAGACATTAGGGCACTAGAAAGAAATTTTAGCAAAATTAGAATATGAAAAAAATATAGGGTCATGGTCATGGTTGATATACTTAGGTTTTATGACATAAACATAATAATATATATTTATCCAGGGAGGAAACAGTCGACTACGTTTGCAAAGTTTGTATGGCGAAAAGAGTAGGTAGACTTTCCCCGAGGACTTAAAATAAATTTGCTTCATTATACGCAATATTCTATTTAGAGAGATATGTTCAAAATTTATAATAATAGGCGATACCTACGTTTACAATTTAATAGGATTACTAAAACATACCTATAGATATACATACAAAATGTACAAATTATGCTTGGTTTCTATAGTAACGTTTATTAATTAATACAGCTTATAATTTGAGATGGATTTAATCATCGTATGTTAGGATACAAAGGCAAAATGTGTATACGTAAACTAGATAATAATGTAATATTTTCTCATCCTACCATTGAAGACACATAGCCTTGCAGTTGGAAATTAGTTTTTAAGTGTTGGCCAAAAGGGGTGAAAGGGGGTGAAACGCCAAAAGGGCTTCTTGGTGGGAAGCACCCACCCACCGGTCTAAGTCGTAGCGCCAAGCAGACTCGTCCGTAAACAAGATCCGACCCATCTTCCTAAGTGGATGCTCACTAAGAATATATAGGTACCTGGGCTACAGAGTATACTAATTTATATAATTTATTTAGAATATCGGCATAAAATTGCCCCTATGTTAATCTAAGTTTGTGAGAGTAAGTAAATCAGTATAAGTTTGTTACTAATTCACGCAATAACTACTGTACCGATTGCAATGTAACTTAGTAGGCAGATAGCTGGATTTTAGATTAAGATAGGGAATTTTAATATATCATTGTTTTTAATTACCTCGATGTTTCGGCAAACGGATCACACCGGCCGTGGTCCCGAGAAGACACCATCCACACACATCATCTATAACGCAATCTAGACCCGTGTCTAATAATAATGAAGACGGAAATCGTGTAAGTTTAAAAAGTATGGAGTATACGTACCTACATAGTTAGGTACAACGAAATGAAACAACCAACGAAAATCGAAGATTTTTTCTTACCCCGAACAAGAAAAATACACAGTACAAAACAAACAGTAAGTAAGTAAAATAACGCAAGTGATTTGCGAGCAATTTCATTTGAGCGCCATAAATAAGCGGTCTGTGTTATTACAGGGCCTTAATCAAATGATAACATCGTAACATCATCGGACGCAACTTAATCGGTCCCTTGCAGCTCACAAGCCAAGCCAACCTTGGGTTGACTTGAATGAAATTCGGATGGACAAACCGTTTTGTACTAAACGACACGATTTTTGTGTTGACTTTTTTGTAAAGCAGATTTGGTAGTTTCTCCATGGATTATGAAATCGGATGAGCAAGGCAATTAAAAATATGTGATATTTTTTTTTATTTTGAACTCAGTTTATTTCACCCAAGTCTGCTCTCACAATTGTGTCTAAATCTGAATAGAGACACGATTGACCACATTTGTCTACCAAATATGTCAAATATTTGGTAGACAAATGTGGTCAACACCACACGCCAAATACTATGACAATTACTATTTATCGACACTCTATTAAGACACGATTGTGAGAGCAGACTTAGGATCCAATTCAGTTGAACTGTGATTACCAACTATTAGGTAAACTATGATAATACTAACAGCAAATATGTGAAATATGTTACCCGCGGGTCGTACGCTGCCCTTTACCCATTAGTCTGCGGTTCGATCTATTTTTTAAATTAGCTTCAGATGCGATCGGCAAATTTGTCGTAAAAAATTGAGATCATACTTGTGTTATACCGCTATCGTCATACAAAAAAAAATTGTATCTCTAATTTGAACAGGCGCAATAAAATTAATATGCATGTGAATTCTTTGAATTTTATGAATTCTTTTCTTTACAAAATTTCAGTTTATTAATTTTTTGAATCTTGTTATGGAAATATCAGAAGAGTTTTTAGGTAGTTTATTTAAATAACACTACAGATACTACAAAACAACTTGCTTGTTTTACGGAGCCCATAATTGGGGACAGTCAGATTATTTTCGTGTCTCGTCAGACGTTAGGTCAGATCAAATGATGCATTTCTGATGCAGCTATACAAAATATACTAAAAATAAATATTCAAGTGAGGCTCGTGTTTTTTGTGATAATGGTACGGAACTCTTTGTTTGCGAGTCAGGTTTTTTTTATTAACAGGTTTTCCAAAAACTCCAACATCCTATATAACTTAATAATTTTCAACGTATTCGTATCGTATAGTGTAAAACTTCTCTCCCAAGCTGTTCATCAGACCCCGCCCGTGGTAACTGCTGTGTTATTAGTTTAAGATGAATGATAAATGATTGCTATTGAGTTGTTTCTGAGGGTTTCAGTTGGTGTTGGTACATAATTATTTAAGTCATAAGTAAATACTGGTTAGGTACTTAGTAAGATCGAGTTTTGTTCAAGGTTTTTGCATCAGTGCCTACTTATCATCTGTAAAATTAATCAATCACTTAGTAATTTCTTAAGTTATACGAAAACTAAATAAAGAAAAAAGGGTGGTGTGTGGTCGTGGTCGCTAAATTAAACAACCCTTTCAAATTCTTTTAAGCGTTGATTGTTTTTTCCCAAAATCATTACATGTTCAGTATTTAGACAAATCAATAACTCGACTGTGTTTGGCGCACAATGTCAGTGGACTAAGGGGCTTGGCGACAGTAAGACCGGTAAACCTAAGTTCAAATGACATTTCTGTTATGTTAAGTTTTAAGGTGTATAAATACTCACTGTTTTACGTCTAAGTAAGCTATATACCTACCTAAGGGAGTTTTAGTAAATATTGAAAACAATACAAATGCTTTACCAAAACTCAATCGACTGGTAGGATTTCAACCCACGAACATCCGGATCGTCGTCGATCGGTCGGAACAGAGGTTTTAGGTTCAAAATTCTCTTGGGACACTAAATTTCGGAAAATTACAAATAATAATAATAATATAATAATATATCTTTATACATCGTTTTCAAATCGCCTTACACAACTTCTTCAAGCTGATATAGAAGCCCTACTTATTCCACACTAAAAATTGAAAATAAATCCGATATAAACTGGCATTCTATTAAAATTTAAAGACCAGAATTAATAAGTAATACCTACATATACTTTTTATCCTGATATTCCTACAGGATCAGGACTTATACGAACAAAACCGCGGAGCAGGGCGAGTTTACAATTATTATTCTTACTAGTGAATAAAGGTAACCCAGTTCTGTATATTATATTTAAATATGCTCACTAATGCAGCCATAAAATGTTTAAATTAATATTCACCGTACATTTCAACATAGCTTTAAAGCCACAAATTTGCCTTAAACCCAACCTAATTCAAATACAAATCCATATAAATATAACTTTATTCGTTATGTAAGCAAGTATTGACAGAGTAATTTGACGTGATTTATGAATTCATGTCGTCATTGACCCAATTATTTCGAGGTTGCTTTCGGTCAACACGTTCTGTAGGATATTAGGGGTTAATAATAAGGGTGCAGCTATTCTTAAGGGCCCTCTTCTGAAAAACTGAAAATCCATGTCGGGCGCATCGAAAATTGTTGATTATTTCATGACGGAATGTCGTAGAACTTTTTTTTGTGTACAGATTGTAGGCGACATTGTTTCCGATATTTTAGTGCAGTTTCCATACAAATATGTCGAAACGTATTGAAGCCTATTGACATTTTAGCCAAATCAGACATTTTTTGTCTAAAATTTTGATAGGCTTTGCACCGATAGAAGGTTCTTGTCTTAAAACTACACCAAAATGTAGGAAACAATGTCACCTACAATCTGTGCACAAAAAAAAGTTCTACGACATTCCGTCATGAAATAATCAACAGTTTTCGATGAGCCCGACAGGGATTTTCAGTTTCAAGGTCGTTGGCGTATATACTCCTCTTAATTTGTACTTAAAATATTGACTACAAGAGCTCTGCTTTAACTCTACGAACGATAAAAGTATGGTACCAATAGATGAAAATTAAAGGGTGGGTGCGCACGCAAATGGGCCACGAGAAAACGCCGCCACTAACGTATAAATAAATAAATTCTGTGAACAACATACAACGCCATCTAGCCTTATAGTAAACTATTAAGTTTGGGTTATGGAGACTAGTAAACGGATATAATACTTATATTTATTTTTCTTTTGTAAATGGTACATTTATTAATTATGACATAGAGAGACAAAGTCTTATTTATTTGTAAGCATAAATACCCGCTCCCAACAGGAATCGAACCCGCAACCTACTACATTGCAGTCGCGTGTTTACCCGACGCGCCACAGAGGTTGCAATGCTTAAACTCCATTTCCGCCGGGAGCAGTGTTTATGCAAAAAAATATGATCTGGGTGTTATCATATGTATGTATTTACAATAAAAAGTAAAATGATGTAGTAAATCCGTCATCCAGTACCCATAGTACAAGCCTAGTGCTCAGTTTGGGGCTAGATTGCGCTGTGTGTAACGTCGTGCAATATTTATTTGTTTATTTATATGACAATTGCTATTAAATAGACACTCTATTGAAGCACGATTGTAAGAGCAGACTCGGGACCCTGTTCGTATGGTGATTCGGTTTAAATCATTCTGCCACCATTCAAACATAGTGAGTGACCTACCAACCATACTCACTCACAACGGAAGCCGTGAAATTAATGTTCCGCATTTTTAGGCGGCAGTTCTTTTTTAAATATAATTTTATGGCCCTCAACAACGTACAAAATTAACTTATTAAGGGCGTCTAGCAATAAACAGCAATACATCATAATTATAATCAATGAAGCTTTTTATAAGGGACGTGAAAGAATAAGTGCCTCGTGTTTTATTTTTAGCCAAATTAGGTAAATGTTTTTGATTGCAAATGTTTGATGTAACTTATTTCAGCTTATGATGTAACCTCCATTTATAAGTAAAATTTATTTTAGTACGCCTTTTAGCTGACATTGAATAAATTAGTAGTAAGTCTACCTACATAGAACATTCCTTGGTAGACTTAGAACTGGTCTGGTCTCTATTAGAGACAGGAAGAAGAAAGGTCGCCTGATAGTCAAATTCATCTCTGACGGACGGGCTGCACTAGTTTCAAAGTGAAACTGTTCTGATAATTACTCACACGTCTATACTAATATTATAAAGAGGTAACGTTAGTTACAATTATGTATTTCCGGGTAATCTCTGAAACTACTGAATACATTATGAAGGAGTAACATACTTTTGGTCCCGATATTCCCACGGGATCGGGACTGACGACTGCCAGTAAAACGCGGGACTTTGGAGGATAGTCTCCATTCTCTTTCTCCATACAAACGTATTTTAAATTTTCCTCCCTGGATAAAGACATTAGAGCAAATTTGTTTATGCCATAAAACCTATATCTGTCATGACAATGCATCTACCTTTTTATATTTTTTTATTTTCTAATTAAAATAAAATTAGATGTAGATTAGATTAGATGTAGGTAGATGCATAGTCATGCATGACAGATATAAGTTTTATGGCATGTTTATGCCATAAAACTTATATTTGCTCTAATATAAGTTTTATGGCATTTTTCGCTCTAAAAATTTAAACTACGTTTGTATGGAGAAAGAGAATGGAGACTATCCTCTTAATAAAGATGAATCAAAATTCGACCGTTCGCTGTTAGTATACCCACCATCTAGTTCCTAGGTAATCTAAGTTGGTGAGCATATTTTAAGTGTAATATTTTTTTATAGATGCCAATATACTAAAACATCCTATAAGAATTCTGTTCCTCTAGGGTTCATGCTATAAAAATTATTACTTTATATTGTAAAACATACTTTTCAAAAGCTTTGCTCCAACATCCATCATTTTTCCGTCCATTGCAATGTCATGCCGTCAACGGTGTGGCCAGGCGGTGAGCAAAATAAATATTTATTTAAATAATTATTCGCTGTATATCCAATCTCTACTCGATTTATTACCCGTCAAACTTTTTGTTGATTTTTAGGCTTTTGGATGAAAATATTCGAGGCTTAGCTTGTAAAAATTAAATGTACTTTGAAAGTATGATTGGCACTTATCAATCGAATCAAAGTAAAAACCGTTGCATTCCAAGTCAAAGAACTCACACAAACTAGTCAAGTCTAGGTTCATCTCATTATCACAAAAACATCACGTTTGTTGTATGGAATACTTTAATATTTATTTTATTCTGTTTTAATAATGATGTTATTAGCGGCAACAGAAATTTATCATCTGTGAAAATATCATCTGTCTAGTTGTCACGGTTCATGAGATACATCCTGGTGACAGACAGACAAACGGACAGTGGAGTCTTAGTAACCTATGAAAACCTAAAAATAGTTGACAGAAGAACTCAAAACGCAGCTTAAAACTGACTTGAAACCCGTTTTAGTCTGTGAAACGGGTCTTAAAACTGGATAAAATAATGACGTCACATATCCAAGATTCATTAGCAAACGACGTGAAGCCATTTTACCTACATAATTATTTAAAGTAATTTTCACGTAAGTAACTGTGTATTCAATTAGGTGAATACTTAATTTAGTGTTCCTTCCTCCATTCGATTGATAGCTTCAGCAGTGTTTACATATTCAATGAATTAAACCGAGCGTAGTTCACACGTGCGTGGTTTAGTCACAGCTCTAACGCCTTAGGCTTGATGCGCATTGATAAGTCATGCATACTTCCCACTGTCCTCACTCTAAATATAGCACCCTAACTGGATCCCAAGTCTGGTCTCACAATCGAGTCTCGATAGAGTAGAGTAGTAGTCATTGTCATATTTGACGTGTATTTGACCCATTTAACAGCAAATCAAATGTGAAAAAATTACAAATTCACGTCAAATATGACAATTATTATTCTATTGACACTATATTCAGTCACAGTCACAGTCACAGAAAAAGCGGGGTATCCGCTCTTTCTTCACAAGACGTAAATGTTACAACGACAAGACGACCAGGGTCTTAAGTCTGCTCTCACAATCGCCAACGCCTCAGCGCATGATAAGTCGTGTCAGAGGCGCGTCGCGCCGAAAAGCCTTTGTGACTATCTTCCTATTCTATTCTTCTATGTCAATGGAACGTTTATGTCAGTAGTGGCGACGCGCCTCCGACGTGACTTTTTCTGCACGTCAAGCCTTATTACTAGCCATGCCAGGGCGCGGGCGTAGCGTGTCAAAATTGACCGCTTAATCGTATTTAAGGCCCTACAATCAAGTTTATTGATCAATCACCTTGATACATTGTGTCACAAACCTAACCCCGCGTATGTTCCAATTGCATCGCAAACAGGACGCTACATTACAGAGAGCCTAATGCATTCTGTGACACACCTTCTATTATTCAAGAACGGATGCAGTTTAATTATACACTTGTGATCGCAGTGTGTTTGAGGATCACGTCTGTTGAATACCTTTTACTTCGCTAATGATGTTTGTGGTAAGCTTTAATTACGTACATTGAGAAAATTACAATTTTGTTTGGTTAGATTAAGAAGCGGTGAAGTTAGTTAAATTTTTTGTTTGCAGTGAGGCGGTAAAACATTTGATATTGTGTCTATGTTGTTCCCATTTCTGATACTCGGGAGCACTCGCACTTTGAGTGTCGGGCCGAAGCCCACGTATAGAAGCCCGTTTTAGTAACATCATAATTTAGAAATTTGTGATGGATGCCAAACCAGTGGTTATCCGTATCTGAACTATCCAACCAAACAAGTGGCTATCCCTATCTGAACTATGCAACCAAACCAGTGGTTATCTCTATCTGAACTATGCAAATTGCAGTACAAGGACAACACCTGGGTCGGATAGAACTAGATCCTGTGTAAACTATACCGGGTGAACTACTTAGGCCATTCGGGTGAAGATTACTTGAGTTTCCATATATTCCCCCAGTACAACCTACCTAATATATGCCTTATTTGTACGATTATATAATCTATTCTGTAGTAAAACAGCAGTTCCGTATTCATAGTTATAAGAAGTTTCTCGTCTAAATTCTCATAAAACGTTAAACAAATAAGAATAAACCATTAAACTGTTTGAACAACAAAAGCAGTGCCATTAAATGTGGATTAAATTCAATTCTATACGCTCGTGTAATTCACCGCTAATGGTTAACAATAAAAAGTCACAGCTATCTATTATTACCAATATATTAAAAGGCGTGACTAAATTACAGAGCCCAAATTATGATTGATCGTTGTAATGGTTTTAACTATGGCCGACTTTTATTGGTTTTGTGAACGAATTTTGTCGAATAATTCGATGTGGTAATATTCCTACTACAAGGGCATTCGCCTCATTCGATCCACACCGGTGGATTGAAGAGGATAAAATTATCCACAGATCCACAGGTGGATTGAAGAGGAAAAAAAATATCCATATATCCACTTATGGATCCACGTTGGTGGAAGTGGTATTATAAGCTAGGTATACCTATACAAACGTCCCTAAATTCTCTCGATTGCGATTAGGATTTAAGTAGGAGAAACCTAGGGCGCCTGTTGTGTTCATGAACCTAGAAGACTATACAGGGAAAAGGCTTTTTAATTATGTAATTATTAGATTAGAAGTAAGTCTCGTCTTCATCTGATACAGTTCTACCAGCGCCATCTACCCTCTCTCATTCGAGCGATGTTCCCGGTTGCATCCTTATCGGGAGCACGGGGTCCGCTAAACCCTGAATATTTGGGGTCGGCGCAGTAGGTAAGTCATCACTGACCATACTTTCTGCTAATAGATTTGGCAATATATTTACGGCCCCCGCCTGCCTTACACCACCCCATCTAGGGACCAAGCAGTTTATCCGCCACTGCGCGGGGAGAACTTAAGTTTTGCTAGTCCCCCCTAAATCCCTTAGTCGGGTTTTACGACACCCATGGGAAGACATGGGGTAACCCTATTCTATGCCGGGGATACACGGCGTACCAGTGCCATCTACCAAACGACATAAAACAACAAAAAAAAATCGGTAGCGAAATTTCCTCATCGTAAATGCAGAGAGTGTATTGCACCGTCATGTATTGATCGGTGATTTGTGACAGTATTACAGAGGCCAGATAATTGGATTATTTAAACGACATTAAGTGACATGAAATTTATTAATTTTCCTTTATGTTACGGTTGCAATTGTTGACGGTAATCATATTTTGCGGTAAATATTATATTTAAGAGCCCTATAGCCGCTAAACTCAAAATCCATGTCGGGTTTATCGAAAATTGTTGATTATTTCATGACGGAATGTTGTTGAACTTTTTTTTGTGTATGTATTGTAATCGACATTGTTTCCGACATTTTAGTGCAGTTTCCAGACAAATATGTCGAAACGTATTGAAACCTATCGACATTTTAGACAAAACAGACATTTTTGTCTAAAATTTGGATAGCCTTTGCACCAATAGGAGGTTTTTGTCTTAAAACTACACTAAAATGTTTGAAGCAATGTCACCTACAATTCATACACAAAAAAAAATTCTACGACATTCCGTCATGAAATAATTAACAATTTTCGATGAACCCGACAGGGATTTTGAGTTCAGCGGCTTTAGGGCTATAGTTCACCGGGACACCATGGCGGCGCAACCAGTCGCCGCTACCAACAAAATGTATACAGCTCTATTAGTACATTGAAATGTTACATTTGAGTGTGCATTTGTCAGAGGACGCAATTTTATTTTTTAGATATCAAGGGGGGGTAAGTTTAAAGTTAAATAATAGTTTGTGGGGTTGTGGCTCTTATCCCACGGCCGCCATCTTGGAAAAACGGGTTCAAATGGTTTTTATGGTTTATTTGACGAACTATAGGTCTCACAAAAAAAAAAAATTACCATTTTGTATTGCAAATAAGATTATCTACAACTTTTGGTAAGTAACTTTTAGTCGTAGAACTAAAAATAAAAAGTTATAAGCAAAAATCCATGAAAATTTGAGAAACAAATTCTGTTGGTCATTTATGCACCGATTTTGATGATTACTTTTTTATTCGTAAGGTAGAAGTCCCAAAGTGACTCCATAAAAAAATTATATGGATCGGATGAGGATCTTCGGAGTGATGAGCAGAATAGTTCCTCAGAAAGTAGTAAATTACTTACTTTTGGACTTTTACCAGTAGAATCAGACCTTGTACTACTGGTTAGGGATTGATGAAGCACCTGGAACCACCTTATCATCAGAGAACTCCTCAATGATTAAAGTTATGGTTAAAATTCTAATGATTTTTAGTGGTAGATGAAAGTAGGTATACTCAAAAAAGGATGAAATAAAAAAACCGACTTCAAAAAAACATAATATAACCTCACCTACATTCAGTAATTGAGGAGTTTTCTGATGAGAAGGTGGTTACAGGTGCTTCATCAATCCCTAACCAGTAGCACACGGTCTGATTCTACTGGTAAAAGTCCAAAAGTTAGTAATTTACTACTCTCTGAGGAACTATTCTGCTCATCACTCCGAAGAACCTCGTCCGATCCATGTTTTTTTTATGGAGCCACCTTGGGACGTCTACCTTCCGAATAAAAAAATAATCATCAAAATCGGTTCATAAATGACCAATAGAATTCGTTTCTCAAATTTCCATGGATTATCGCTTATAACTTTTTATTTTTAGTTCTACGACTAAAAGTTACTTAACAAAAGTTGTAGATAATCTTATTTGCAAAACAAAATGTTAATTATTTTTTATGTGAGACCTATAGTTCGTCAAATAAACCATAAAAACTATTTGAACCCGTTTTTCCAAGATGGCGGCCGTGGGACAAGAGCCGCAACCCCACAAACTATTATTTAACTTTAAACTAACCCCCCCTTGATATCTAAAAAATAAAATTGCATCCTCTGACAAATGCACGCGGAGCCCAAAAAAATGTAATATTTCAATGTACTATATAGAGAGTTACTCACTTGGTGTCCGTTTGGTGGCGCAACCAACGCATACATTTTGTTGGTAGCGGCGACTGGTTGCGCCGCCATGGTGTCCCGGTGAAATATAGCTCTTAGGGCTCTTAAGAACTAAAATGTGTTTTTGCAAAGTACATTAATTTTATTTATGTGACGTGCACTTAATAACCTAAGTTATTGTATTGAAATTAAAGACATTTTTCGGTTTGAATTGCGTAGTGTTCATTACTTTTAGCATTGTTACAACATTCAACGTTTTAAGGCCTTTCCAGGTCCCTACTTCAGGATAGACAGGACAACATCGCGAAAACAGAAGAAACATCTAAGTTATTGTATTTTTTGACAAATAATCTGCTAGTTTAACTATAAAATTCGCCTTTTTCTTTGAAACAATTTTACGATACGTTTTCTCATTTAACAGTTTTAGTTTCATACGAAAAAAACTGTCTAAAAGTGTTTTTCAGTAGTGATAATAATTTTATAAATGGAACAGTCTAATTCCATTTCCGTTTTAAATAAATCTAGTCACTCTGGCGGTAATAAAATATTACCGTCTAAAATACGGAGTTAACATTTCGTTTGAATAAGTTTTCACATTAAAAAATCGTTAAGCTTACGTGGGCTTGCATTTTAGAATAGAATTACATTACTGTGGTGGCGGTGGGGTATGTGCACTTGAAGACTGCATTTTCAACTTGCGATGACAAAAATGCTCGATCATGTATCAACTATGACGCTGCGCACGTCTCTACAAATGAACATTACCAGTTAGTACATAATCCGTGTTTTAGATTTAGAGCTTCTTTAGGGTTCCGTACCCAAAGGGTCAAAGCGGGACCCTATTACTGAGACTTCGCTGTCTGTCTGTCCACCTGTCCGTCTGTCCGTCCGTCTGTCACCAGGCTGTATCTCATGAACCGTAATAGCTAGACGGTTGTAATTTTCACAGAAGATGTATTTCGGTTGCCGCTACAACAACAAATACTAAAAACAAAATAAAACAAATATTTAAGAGGGGCTCCCATATAACAAACGTGTTTCAAAAACTACATGGGAATTCAAAATGGCCGCCCTGTCTCTCAAATATACCAGTCTGCCTTCACTTACCAAAGAGTTTCTATAAGTTTGAGATTTTCTTTGTGCCAAAGTTTTTTTTTTTTTTTTAGTGGTGTGGTCGTATGAAGGGAGTAAGGATCGAAGCTAAATATTTCACATTTTCCTATCAAATTTAAAAATTGGATGTAAATCATTTTAGGGTTCCGTACCCAAATGTCATAGTGGTACCCTTCGTGCGCGAGTGTCGCACTTGCCCGGTTTTTTGTATCTCCATGTTTATTTGTTAATGTTGTGACAAATAATGTTATTGTTGTGTTTTAATATGTAATTTGACTAGTTAAATAAATAGTTTTTAATAAGAAAGTTATCATAATGTAGTTTATCCGTTATCTAGTTATACCCATAGTGCCTACCTACCTACATACTAGGTACTCATAATAATTTTAGTCATTTTAAAAACATTTTAGTGTTAATAATAATTGTTTATAATATTTGATCATACTCTAAAAAACTGCTATAGACAGATATTTACATCATTATTAAGTGCTTATCGTAACAGTGAGAGACACCGCATAAAATAAATTCATTTCCTTAGCTTAAAAATATGTGTTTCCGCAACAGTATGCCTTCTAAATAGGTTAGTTATTACCTATTAGTTTTAACCTAAATGAAAATAACCTTTTCCTAGGCGTCGCAAAATCTTACTCATAAAAACAAAACAATTTAAACACATTTGATTTTATTTACCTACTTAAGACTAATATCACTTATGTTTAATTGCGACTATGAAGGACTGAATCCATTTGATTCAGTCCTTCATAGTCGCAATTAGACATAAGTGATATTAGTCTTAACTAGGTTATTGTTTAAAATATTACTATATAAACACAATAAATCCGAGAAAAATATTTAAAAAAACTGCAATATTTTGAAACAAAATATTTCACAGAAATTTCTTCGCCTTCGCGTTCATCATTTAAATTAATGCCCCACTAAAACTCTGTCCGTACCACCATTTATTCAATTCCAAAGCTCAAGACATCTGAAAATAAATCACCTGTAATATGGATAGCACGTAAGTTCCGTACACTGTCATATTCAAGGTTATAAATGATTCAGGATATTGCCTTCGTTCTTGAGAGCTCCTCATATCAGTTTGATAAGCTTTTACCATTTCAATTTTATCTGAGTGAGTTTTGGGAGCGTTTTGTTCTTAGTTTGTTGGAGTGTGTGAGAGTGTATGAACCACCCATGATTTTGATATGTGTCCTTGTCAAAGACTTGATAGGTGTTACTTAGTTGATTGTTTGTTTAGTGGGTACCAGAGACGTGTCTTTTTTGGGTGGAAAAGTTTCCTAAGCCGCTGGACGGAGAGACGTTTTGGAGGTCAATACAATTAAGTGGTGTTAGGAAGACCTTTGCTCAGCAGTGGGACTACATAGGTTAATACTAAAAAAAAGTGAACCACGTGATAATTAGCTTTTGTTAAAATGTATTCGTTTTTTATTGAAATATTTGTTATATTATGTTGAGTACACTGACACCCAAGTAAAAAGTTTAGTGACGTTTCTATTTGGTGTACCTAAATGTATTGTTTCTTTGTAAATAAATAACAAAGAAAAAAATGTCAACACTGCAGTAACAAACTCTAATCAGAAATCTTATTTCAAGCAGATTTCTTCACATCACATTTCTTACTAAATTATCACCCATTGTTAAAATCAGTATTCAAATCGCGTCTCATGTTGTTTAACTCAGATTTGCGTAGGTAAATGCTTTTCGAATAGTAAAAAAGTGTTTAGATAGACTAGAAACTTTTAGATTGGATCTAAGGGAGACTAGCTAACCTGGGTCGGTATTACGCTCCGCAATCGTGTTTCAATAGTGTGTCGATAGAATATTAATCGTCATATTTGACGTGTATTTGACACATTTGGCAGTTTCCTATGTTAACTATTCTATCGACACACCACTGCGACACCACTGAGACACCACTGAGATGCCACTGATGGAGTCTCGATAGTTGTCAAAACTCTAATGACAGGATGGATTTTTAACAGACTTGACAGACAAACAGACAGAGAAGGTTAGTTACCATGGTTACTATTGCAATTCCACTGAGACACCATTACGATACTATTGAAGTCTACCAAATTTGTCACAGTCTCGATATAATGGCAATAGTGTGTCGATATAATCGTAATAGTATTGTCATCTTGTGTCATTTAGTGTAATACCGGTCCTGCAGTTAACTCTTCGACCTCTGTGGTGCGTCGTGCGAAAGCCTGACTGCAAGTGCAAAGGGTTCCATACAAGCCTAGTGCTTAGTTTGGGGCTAGATTACGCTGTGTGTAACGTAGTGCAATATTTATATGTATGTATACCTACTAGCTGACCCGGCAAACGTTGTTTTGCCTTATCTTATAAAATAGATAGTAGCCTATTCTCAGACCTACTAAATACGCATATAAAATTTGGTAAATATCGGTAAAGCCATTTCGGAGGAGTACGGTAACTAACATTGTGACATGGAAATTTTATATATTAGAGAAGATAACTACTTGTAGATAGATAGATTAACTCTTGTAGGTGTCATTTATAAAAATATTGAAAAATATTTGCATCATTTGCAGTAGGTAGGTACAATAACTAATAACTAAGGGATTTAGCGGACACTCAGGTCTCCTAAGAGAGATGCAACCGGGAACATCGCTCCGATGATAAAGTTTTAGATTGATATCTAACTTCAAATAACTCATACAACGCAGTTTAGTCTGCATACGATATTGCCTCAACAATAAAATTGAAATGAAGTTGTTTTTCAACTTGTAATAAACCTATATTTTTATTCATCCTATCCTATCCTACTAATATTATAAGCGCGAAAGTTTGTATGTATGTATGTAACAAAGTCACTTTGTTACTCTTTCATGCACAAACTACTGAACCGATTGCGATGAAACTTAGAATATACATAGCTGGAGACCTAGAATAACACATAGGCACATATTCCCGCGGGATCGGGACTTACGCAGGTGAAACCACAGGACGCAGCTAGTTTAATATATGTCAAAGATCTCAAGTTTACGAAGTACTTTTGAGGACAAATACATCTACACAAAATTCACTCAAAGCGAGGCTCGAACTCCTGTCTTTGGGTAGTACCCCAGCGTCTTAACGAACTAGATACGAGAGTTCCCTCATCTCATAGCCTTGTTTATAAACGTGGAGTAAGGTCGGAATAATTTTACCACCTTTTGTTTCTGTCTGTCAACTTTGAAAGTTCTTGTCACGGAAAAAGACAAAACATGTTCTCAATATTTTGACCTTACTTCACGTTTATTAATAAGGCTCTTTATCTTATATTTTACAATAAACTAGCTGTGACCGCGATTTCTTCCGCGTTGTTCAAACACACACCTACTTACCGCTGTGCAAAAATCCACGCTTTTATAAAGTACCTACTGATGCGGCAGACGCGGCTTGGCTTAATAACTCTGTCTATACATCGCCAATACTACGAAAAAAGAAATCCCTGAATCATAGCATTCAAAAGATCCAAATATTTACTTTCAAATGGGTATCTTACACAACTTTTATCCTTTCCTTATTATTGTAAACTAGCTTCTCCCCGCAGTTCCACCCGCGTAAGTTCCGATACCAAGGGAATATCGGGACAAAAAGTAGCTTATGTTACTCGGGGTGAATATAGGGTGAATGTAGATTTCTAATGGTGAAAGAATTTTTGAAATCGGTCCAGTGGTTTTTGAGTTTATTTATTACATACATACGACACACATACACCCAAAAATACAAATCTTTCCCCTTTATAATATTAGTGTAGATAAGGTTAAAGTTGTCTTTTTTTTTGCCCATTCACCCGATTAAAAGTTCCTAGTCTAAACTCTCCTACCACTACATTGTTGTCAAAGATCGTCGTATCGTTGACGGTCATAAAATAATGACTGCGTATCAGCAGGAAATCGTAAACTAACTATAAAACAGTGACAATGAGTAGTGAGCCTTACTAAGTAACGGTAAATACATATTAGGTGAAGTTTATTGGCAATAATTCGAGGGTTTTATTAAGGATCGACTGTAAGCTATTTTGTCTCTTAAAATCTACGTGAATCGGATTTAGGCCAAGGCGAAGGCTTAACTTTAATCCTATAAACAGCCTGGGAATTACAGTTTGTGGTAAATCTATTTTGATGGGCGTTTATTTATTGACTTTTTTGTTTTGTATGTTTCTTTTTATTTTGTGTGTAGCTCAAGGCTATTTTATTTAGATTTTTTTGGGACTTCCGTGGTCTAGTTGGAATAGACATTGGGGTACCGATCCAAAGACGCGAGTTCCAACCTCGCAGGAAGTAAAAAAAAAATTAATGCGTATTTTTCCTTAATTTTTTTTTTGTTTTGCTTTTGTTAACTCAACATTTTTTCTGTCTACCATAGGTACAAACTTTACTACCCTTCTCCATCCAAAAGCTGTCTGTAAGAAATTGTAAATTATCGCTTCTAGCGATATACCTAAGGTTTTTCGCAATTTTTTCAATGCAAAGCAGAAATTTCCAACATTAACAAAAATTGCAAAACCGTTTTCGAAAAAAAGAACAGAACAGAGGCGTTGTCAGTGCATTTGAGTTAGGTATATAATAGGACACCATAAGCAAAGCATAAATTTCCCTAATACTTTCGAAGTACCTACCAGTGATTTTTTTGCAAAATTACCTACCAATTACTAAACCGATTTCAAAAAAAAAAAATAACAGCTGAGGCGTTGTCAATGCATTTGAGTTATAAAATAGGACTTAAGACGACCATAAGACTCAGAAGAGTGTGGTTATTTTATTATTTCAAAGCTACCACAATGTAGAAAAGAAACAAATACAAAACAAAAGAAAAATGCGAGCTACCTTTCTGAATCAGGCAAAACGGGAATTCAATTCAGAGGAAGCTTAAGCGCTTAAAACGTAGTCACCATTTTAACAAATAAAATCTACTGTTCACTGAACAGAAGTGATGAACTTTAAAAGTGAAGTGTCGTTTGAAAATTCCTCAAAGGAAAATTTAGTTCGGTTGTCTTCATAGATAATAACAAAGCGGGTTCATTCTGCGAAGTACCTACAAAGCTACTGCATTGCAAAACAACGAGGAAATTTATGGAGAATTTTGGCGCTGCGCCATGTGAGCGCTTTCTTTTAATTAATTTTGTTGGCAAATAATTTTCTATTATGTCTTATAAACAAAAATAAATAACCGGTCAAGTGTGAGTCGAAGCCGTGCGAGGGTTCCGCACCAACCCATGATAACGTTAAATTAAAAAAACACGTTTGTTGTTTACTTCGTTTTTTTAATTTCAGACTACGATCTGACGTTTTGTTTCTTTGTATTTGACGTTTCACGAAGATGTGTCCAATCATATAGTCTACAAAACAAAAAAAAAGTATATACTTTGATGTTCTTCTTCTTTTTTTGGGTTAATGGCCGTGCGTGATCGCAAATTCTGCCAATGTCAGGTAGTGGAGAAATCACAAGCTCAAGATTTTCCCTTGTTTTTATTAATAAGGTACTTGCGGTAAACAAGGGCCACCTTAAATTAAACTTAAATATTTAATAGAAATAGAGGAAACCACTAAAACAAGTTATTACATAACGTACGTGCTTTATTGACAATCTGAAAAAACAATACAATTAATTGTTTTGTTGCACTATTGTCATCAAAATTAAGCTTTTTAAAAAACCTCTTTGTGGCTCTTATTAAACCATAGTGTTCTAATAGGGACCATCTCAAATAGTTAAAGATTTTAATAACAATCAACACGAAATAGATATTAGCTTTTTTATTTACATTAGCTTATACTACTATTTAGTCATAAATAACGATTTTACTGTAAGTAGTTAAAGATAAAACAGACACTGGACCTTATTAAACTGTCCTTACAAAAATATGTTTTAAACAGCTTTTTTCAGTACTATACCCACTAAATAATCACATTTATTAAATAAGTATACGCAACGTTATATAAATCTGAAACAGTAATAACGTTATTAAACAATAAAATTACAAAAAAAAACAACTTGGCTCTTGTTAGACTTATGAAAGGATGTCACATATAAGATTCCCAACAATACAAGGTTTTTGTGAAATATGCTAACTTAGCGCGTTATAATTAATTCTATAGCTGAGAGGTAAAAGATACACACAAGTAGAAAAGATTATTCAGGTTATTAATAAATGACAAAACAATTCTATGTAGCTATTCTATGGCACTATAAAGTGGCTGCAGCACGCTGTGACTCCTTCATTAACATCAGTCATTGCAGCTTCTAACTGTTGCAGTGACCAAAGGGCACGACGTTCCATTTTTTAATCCTGAAAACGTGAAACGCGTAAATAAATATAAAAAATAGAACTGAGACAACTAGAAATACTCGTCTATTTTAAAGTTTTTTTTAATGTCTGTAAAAAACGATATTTCAAGTGTCATAATCCATCCAGAAATTTGGAAGATACGAGGTAATTAAGAAATTTACAAGCTAGCAACATACAAGATAAGCGCGAAAAACATAACCCTTCCTTGACAGTCGGGTAAAAACAAAAGAAATTTGTTTTTGACAGAAACAAAAAACTATTCATAAGTCTAAAGTCTAAGTCTAAGGGCCGGCTCTTTTTACCCGCCTCAAATGGGGCCTTTGTTAGACCTTAATGTTAATTTTAAAGATTACAACTTAAAACTGTCAGTTATTAATGAAATCACTACACTTACCCTGATTAGTAAACAGAAATGTACACATTAAACGTTATATTTATGAGATATTCGAAAAGCAATATATTTTAGGCACAATTTAAGCGTTTTAGCACATATTATTTTTAATTCCGAGTGACGCCGTCCTAGTCGTTCGATTGAATCGTTGCGACTGACAAGATGGTGGACCGCGCGACGGTGCGAGCGCGCATGTTAGCTCTTCTATTCGTTCTTTAGATGTGTGCGTGAGAGGAATCTATTAAAACTGTTAGAAGTGTGTTTTTCAAATAGTGGCCCGTATTAGACAGCGGCTCTTGTTACCCGCAAGTACCTTAGGTATGTTCCTCTTATTAAAGTGTTTTTTTTCCCTCAATACACTAGAACAAACACAAACACATTGTTAAACTAACTACAACGACGCGGGGTTACGTATTTAAATACTTATACATATAGAATATTACTTTGATGTTAATTTCATACTACGATTTGACTCATCTTCCTAAAGAAAAAATGTCAAATACAAAGAGCCAAAACGTCAGATTATATTCTGAAATTAAAAAACGAACTATAGGTATTGTGGCTATAGAAATGCATCATCTGTGAACATTTTAACTGTCCAACTGTCTGTCTAGATAGCTCGTTTATTCGATAACTCGATAGGTTCAATTTTTTTCGACAACGGTTCAACTATTTCTGGAAATGTTGCAAGGTTTTAATAAACGTTAAAACCTTGCAACATTTAGAAAATAGGAAATTTAAATAGATTTTTTAAATAGGAAAGCAATTTTATTATTAAACCGTTTTCGGAAAATTGAACACAGCATAATCATAGAGGCATAATTGAGATTTTAGAAGTCATTTATTTAATTAGACACAACAAACAAATAACGAAACAATAAACAAGGAGAAAAATAAACACTAAAACTTAAACTTAAATCTAAAAAGAAAAAATAGCCCGTCGTCGATGACACTCTCCCGAGACATAGTCCCCAAGATGCTGGCGGCATTCTCTCTCTGAATAGCAAGACTAACTCGCTGAGACAGAAAACCACCAGTTATGGGATCACCGGTCGTCTCAATCAGACGCCCCGACAATGAGGAGGAACACTAACTTTTTATCACGGCAGAGGGCGTTGGTCGACTTATCTTAGGTTTGAATTAAGAACTGTCAAACAGGTGATTTTTACCATATCGGTATCAGACCGAAAGAAATTTTTTTTTTATTTATTTCATATTTGGGGGACCATCACAAAAAAAAAAAAGATCATCCGACCCCAGCGCAATCTGCTCACAGCTTTGCGTGTGCCACCCCATTGCCTTAAAACAATCTGGAACGGGGGCCCCAACAACCCAAAGTCAAAGATTTTAGTTACCAAACACCTTTTAAGAGTTTGTCAATTTTTTATTGACATCGTAGAGGAGAGTAGACTACATACTCTACTTCAATATCTTAGATCAAAAATGTAAACAAAAAATTCATACATTTATGGCAAATTGATAGCTTTTTATTCACTTTTTCTTCTGATATTGACAGTTCTTTTTTCACATTTTTTAATCTATGAGTCTGAAATAGGGTAAGTATAGAAATGCCGTCTGCGTTTGAGTGAAATGGCAATATTTCAACTGAAATGTGACCTAGTTAAATCAATTCGAATGGAATTTTATATGAATTTCACTAGGTATGTGTTAAGAAAATAATAGTGATGCGAGGATAGAGACATAAGAGTTATACTTCGTCCTGTTCTCGCCTATTGACAAATAACTCATCCCACTTTAATAAATGCATGAAGATTTTTCGTCTGTTTTCGCGATGCTGTAGCTGGTAGATTATGTTATTTTTTTGAATGAGGAGGTCTGTAAAGACTTCGAAACGTCGAACTTTGAAATAATGCTGAGTTTAATAAAATAAACGCGGTTGAAGCTGATAATATGAGTTAATTTAAAATAAGAAAATAAATTCTGTGAGCATCACACTTAGCCATCTAACCCCGCGGTAAGCTACTAAGCTTGTGTTACGGTGACTAGACAACGGATATAATAATAGATTTATTTTTCTTTTGTAAATAAAAACATGCAAATATGATACATACTTGCATGAACTTGAACTTGAACATAGAAAACACCCAGACCAGAAACAAATATTTCTTTTTAAGCATAAATACCTGCCTACTAAATATTTGACGGTTGTGGGTTCGATTCCCACCAGGTGGTGGCAATCGAACCCACAACCGTCAAATCCGATAAACTGAGTTTAAATTTAAACGTTTGTATCTATGTTTGCATCTATTTAACAATAAACATACAAGCGTTTTATTGAACTGTGTTACGATTATGTTTCTAAGTTACTGGTGGCTACACATCAAAGTACATTTTATGAGCATTTAATTCACGCGACGTTAACAAAAGGTACTATCATTATACATGAACACAGACCGCAAATTTTACTGCTAGGCGATTTATTTTAGGCTTTAAAAAACCTAGATATTTCTTCTGCTTGCGCGAAGTTGTATTGAAATTAAAGCCATTTTTTTGGTTTTAATCGCGTGGTGTTTATTACTTCCAGCATTGCTTCAACGCTCAACGCTTCGAGACCTTTACGCCTCTTTTTCAGGATTGACTGAGATGTGATTTGTCATTCTAATGTATTAAAAAAAACCGAAAAAGGTCTTTGATTTTAAAAAACCTGCCAAGTGTGATCCGAACTCGCTGAAGGTTCCGTATATACCATTATGGCGCCATTATAATTATAAATCACGTTAGTAGTAGGTATGGCAAATATACCTTCTCTAGAACCGGAATAGCTGACAGTTGAAATTTTATGATTTTATGATGATCGAAGACAAATATGTATATCTATTGCCGCTACAGCAACAAATTCTTAAACAGAATAAAATAAATTTAAGCGAGGCTCCCATACAACAAACGTGATTTTGCTTATGGTACGTAACCTTTTGCGCGCGAGTCCGACTCGCACTTGGCCGGTTTTTTTACAAATAAATACAATAATTGGTCTTTCTCTGTCACGTTAAATTGACGCTGCCTGTTATATTTTTGAGTGCGAAGCAATATCGCTGAAATTCGGTTAACTGACAGTTTTCACAGTTTTCACTCGTTATTCCCTTTTATAACAAGTTGGCCGTAAAATACACTGGAATATTGGTAGTTTAAACCTTTTTCATTGGAGTCATTGTTATAGATATTTTAAATAAGCTTGAGGGGAAAGTCTACCTACTCTTTACTCCATACAAACTTTACAAACGCGAAGTCTAGGTGACTGTTTCCTCCCTGGCTAATTACATTAGAGAAAATATGTTAGTGCTATAAAATCTATATTAGCCATGACCAATGACCATGCCCTACGTTTTGATTTTTTTCATATTCTAATCGTTTTATATTTTATTTCTATTCTTCTGATTGGGAAAAAAAACTTAGTTACCTGATCATGGAAGATATTTCTGTAAAATATATAATTTGGTATAGGTATTGTTTGTAGGTAGGTACTTTGGAAAAGACAATCTTAAAAGTTATACATAACTCCGCCATCTTTTTACTAAACTTTGTCTTTTACGTACCTACTTTTCTCTAGATATCACAAAGTAGTAAAGAGACAAAAAATCTTCAAACTTTTTACCCCACAAACTCCCATATATCTGTGCCACCCACATTTGCCGTAATAAGTCACTACAGACACAAACATATAAACATAATTAAGTAAAGCATATTTCTTGTCTACATTTTGCGCGTGAATTTTGCAGAGAATACAAACATCAGCGCGGGTAGTGAAATAATCCACCTTTTTGTTGTGAGACGAGTGAACAAAGAAAAAGTTTTTCCCAACATTTTCTGTACGAGGTCAGATGGTTTATACGCAATGGAATTAGAATGTTACTTGGGTATGTCCGTGTTTGTATGTGTTTGGACTTTTGTATCAAAGTAGTCAAGTACCTACCACTTATGTATTACATAAAGTAAGGTTGAAAAGTCAATGTAAAGTAGCCACGTTCAGTTTTACTAAAATCTATTGTATAATTACTAATATTACCTACAATAGATTTTAGAAAAATATGCTTTCTAAAATTTTGCCCGCTACAGAACTTGAACCTGCTACAATACAAAACCGCTGTACTCCGCTATCCAATTGCGCCACAGGTGCCTGTCCTGCTAAAATGAAAAAATAAGGATTGCATTATTTCATTTTTTTTTGCGACTGAGGCACCTAGCGACATCTACCGGCAACTACTGCAGGTAACCGGCTTGTATTTTTCTATTTAGATATAATTAAATATAACGTTGTCGCTTCCAAGTAAACGTGGGTTTTCATTTTTATACCCACGTAAATAATAAAAAGAAATATGGAATGGAAATAAAAAAAAAAGATAGAAGAAGAGCTACAAATGGAGATTTTAACAATCAATTTACACAAAACTGAAACCATAACAGCTCTCTAATCTAGTAAACAAATGATTACCCATCTCCCCATAAATTAAAGCGAAGTTGTATGGAACGTAAAATCGAGCAACAGCAGTCGCGTTCAATGCGGTCGCCACGGACGGCCATAAAGCTACGCTTCCTTAACACGGTACCTACTGTTAGTGACTGGTTGCTGTTTTGAATTCGGCTAGTCTCGGTCAATAACTGATTTCGGTCATAGAACTGTAAAAACTACAAACTCGTTAAAAGCTGTAGCAGTCTATCTATTCGCTTAAAGACTAGTTGGTGTTTTGATTTCGGCTAGTTTCGGTCAAAAAATGATTTCGGTCATAGAACTGTAATAACGATGCACCTACAAACTCGTTGAAAGCTGTAGCAGTAAGTGACTATCTATTCGTTTAAAGCAGTGATGTATCAGATACAAGTTATTTTAGATGTGCTTTGTTCGATTTTTATCAATAAAGTAGAAAAAGACTTTTGCTACAAAAAGTAAGGGTAAATTACCTTGAGTTTGATGCAAGAACGAGATGTACCTACTTATGTTAATAAGTGAGAGTGAAAAAGACAACTGTCGAATTTCGATGTTAAGTTTGTTTACAATTTTGTTAGAACAAGGCATTTCTATGGTTACATTTCTCTGGCTTAAAGACACTATATTTCTGTTGGATGAAATACTAGCAAGTTGCCTACAAATTTGATTGACAAATTTAGCTAGATAATACCATGATTAAAAAGCAGAATACATAAGTTCAAAGACATAGTTGGTACCTATTAATAGTTATATTATTTCAGGATTTCATAAAAACAGACTAAACATAAGTAAGCAGTAACAGTTCATGGAAACAATTTTAATGTGTCCCTATTAATTTTTATTTCATTTTATAATAATCTAAAAGTTTCGGCCCAAATTCGGTTTCGTTAGCTCCACCAAACTCTACAGACCATGAAACGCCCAACAACTAGAGACACCTTGTTTGCAACAGATTGCGCTATCCCCTATACAACTCCAAAAGGCAACGAAAGACAAAGCAGCTCAATTTATACTGGACAAGAGGCTTGTAACGTTTGGTAACAGCATGCGAAATAAACTATGAAAACTAAGGTACGTGGTATTTGGTGTTAAATATCTTCTGTTGGGTGTTGGGGGGTATGGAATTTTAAAGTGCTGTTGTGTGGACAGTGTGACCGATAAATGCTTTTAGGTTAACAAGACGACATCTGGTAGTGTTTTAGTGCAACGACGCTGAAGCTTGCTTGTTTTGTGGTTTTGACATTATTTATTAGCCTTATCAGTACTGAGGGTCTTTAAGGGGACAGTTTACCTACTCTTTTCTCGATACAAACTTTACAAACGTAGTCGGCTGTTTCCTTCCTGGATAAAGATATTAGAAAAAAATATGTTAATGCCATAAGTCCTATATCAACCATGACCATGGCATACGTTTTTTGTTTTTTTTTTCTTTTTCTGTTTTTATTTCTATTCTAATTAGAAAAAGAAAAAAAAACAAAACGTAGGGGCGTAATTATGGCAGATATAAGTTTTACGGCATAACCATATTTGCTGTAATGTTTTTATCCAGGGAGGAAACAGTCGACTACGTTTGTATGAAGAAAGAGTAGGTAGACTCTCTTCTTTTAAAAGCTTACCAACAAACCGATTGTTATGTTTTGGGCCCTGTAGCCTGGGTCTAAAAGAATATACCTCTATCCGAGCAATGTTCCCGGTTGCATTCCTCTCGGAGTCGGCTATACCCCAAATTATTTTGGTTCGACGTAGGTAAGTCATGATGGTCAATCATGACTAAATGGCAACTAAGGCAACTAAACTAACTAAAAAAAAATCTATTTGCAGAAGGTATGGACTTACCTACTACGCCGACCCCAAATTAATTTGGGGTTTAGCGGACCCCGGGCTCCCGCGAGGGATGCAACCGGGAACATCGCTCGGATGAGAAGTCTCCCTTAGGTCCCTTAGTTGCCATTTACGACACCCACGGGACGAGATGGGGTAACCCTATTCTATGTCCCTATTCTATGACGGTATTCCTATTATATAGGATTGGAACTTACACTACTAATTACATTCACATATACATTTAACGTACAACCGACGAAAGGCCATTTTAAATATATTTATTGCAAAGGCTTAAACCCACTTTAATCTTGTAAACGTAAAACCGGATCAGTTTCTTTAACCGGCCTGGATTAAACCGGGTATTAGCTAAGCCGATCTTAGAGCCCTGTCAAAATTTTGATGTCGGTTTTACAACCGAAGAAAATGATACGGGAGGAACGATAATTAAAAGCTTGAGAGGACCCCTTTTTTGTCTTAAAAACCTACTAATATTATAAAGGTGAAAGTTTGTGTGTAAATACCTAAGTATAAGATTTTACCATGTTTTAATATTTTTTTTTTTTTTTATGGAGCTCGATATTTTGCCAGTAACTAGGTAATTGCAACATTGTAAATACCTACCCCGTTTTTAAAATAGTATAATACTTCTTGACACAAGTGTTTATTACTTCTTGACACAAAAACTATTAAGCCGATTGCGATGAAACCTGGTATGCAATTAGTTATATCTGAATAAATATATAGTTTTTATCTCCTTTTTACTTATTGTCCCAATATTCCTGCAAAATCGGGAGTTATTGCTTAACCGTTTCCGAAAAAAAATGAGCATCGCTGAGACATGTAGCATTCAAGCACGAGAACCATATTGTTGATCGACATTTTGTGCTAGTTTGGTACCACTGCTGGCCTTTTCTTCATCCTATAGTCACAAAATAATAATTCAAATGAGATCAGACGCTGACCTTAAACAGTTCTTTATTACAAAAAGGTTCCAATTTTAAGAATATAAGTCTGTACGACTTTCTTCAGTAAAAACCCGTAACCTTTCATATCCGCCCGACGAAACAAAGTCGCGTTAATCAACTCTCAAAAGAGCAAAAATCCTAACCTAGATCTCACAAAGAAGTTTAACAGGAAGAAATATCTCATAAAAAAAGGGGAACCCACTCGGCTACTGTTTGGGAGCTTGTATAGCGAAAGAACCTTGGGTATATATACAATTTGATATAATATATAATATATATTTTTAGACAATATACATTTTTCACGTCTTAGTTTCTAAAAGGCTTAAGCTAGTGAACGGCACTTTTTAACCAGTTATTTACTTGTTAAAAGACAAAATTAATAAGAATTGCAATGAATATATAAATTTCTAGAAGAATGAATTCTGTTTTTATCTTTCTTCTCTCTCCTGCTGCAATTGCTGCATTTGCTGAGATAGTGTCGTGCATTAAAATTTGAGAAGTATCTTCTGACCCTATTCCCTTGTCATTTATTATTCGAATCAAGTTAGTAGGCAAATCACAAAATAGTAAATGCACTGAAGCTCATGGCGTAATTAAATAAAAACAATAAGGTCCTTTTTATTTTATTTGGGGCAAAAACCAGTTGCACTATAAGACTTAAATCTGAAATAAATATGTAATACTAAAGCCAAATAAAAAACAATATTATCGACATGTTACTCGAAAAAGTAAAGCAAGGGTAATTATTATTAGTTAAACAGTCCGGTTTTTTAAAATGAATTTATGACAAACACCTAAAACATTACCCCCCTTACTTAAAACGATGATTAAGTTTATGTAAAGTTTGTCTTTTACTGTGACATGAAGTTTCAAAATTAGCAAACAGAGACAAACGTTACATAAACTTAGTCATCGTTTATAAGTAAGGGGGTATTTTTATAAGCTGCACAGCACAGCCGCTAGGGTTAGATAGGTATATTATTCACACAACAGTTTCCAGTTGCACTCTGTACACCTAGATAGATAGATATATTAACGCTTTATTTGCACAACAAACAATATACAAAACAACATACATATGTAAGACAAATACACATAAAGCTTAAAACTAAAACGTTGCACAAATGGGCAGCCTTATCGCTAAAAGCGATTTCTTCCAGGCAACCTTTGGATGGAGAAGGTCATTACAGCATGCGCAGTAGGCAAAGTTAAATTGAGTCAGATACCTAGTTATCTTTACCGTAACATCCTCACTTATCATCTAGTGAGATCGAATGTTCGTTCACCTAACATTACTTTATATCGACAACTTCAATATTTTTTCATTACACAAGCGCTCTATGATAAAAACGATGTGTTACATAAAAAGTGACGCAAAATTGCGTTGTTTCGCGGAGAAAACCTATGTACGGGGTGCTGTAGACTTTGGTTGTGGGGTGCAAGTTACGAATGAGAAATGAAAAAAAAAAGATTTTTAGTCGCGTTCTTACCGCCAACGCACTACGCGCACTACGTACAGGCATAAATAATTCTTTCTTGAAATTAAAGACATTTTTCGATTTGAATCGCGTGGTTTTTATTACTTTTAGCATTGTTACAACGCTCAACGTTTCGAAACCTTTCCAGGTCTCTTCTTCAGTATAGACTAGTCAATAGTCACGTTGTAACAATGCTAAAAGTAATAAAAACCACGCGATTCAAACCGAAAAATGTCTTTAATTTCAATACAACATCGCGAAAACAGAAGAAGAATCTAATTCTTTCTTTCCCAGAGTAGCGGATGCGTTAAATAAATTGACTGATTTCCCTCAATTAGATTTGTTTGATACAAAGCCGGTTGCGATCAGAAACATTTTGGCACGACACTGGTTCGACGAACATTTGTTATTGTAACAATATTATTTATTTATTGTAAATTCATTTTATAACACATTTGCTCGTAAAGGGCCTCTTATTTCACCAATTTCAATATCGTAATGTATGTCATTACGTACTTGTGCGTAATCGTAAAGTAAAACGCACGAGTTTCTTTCTAATAAGGTAACACGTACGGTTTATCATGCTCCGTCTAAAACCAACGGTACTTTTTTAAATCTTAAGAAAAAAAAAAGCAAAGAAAGCAAATCAAAAAGTTTTTATGTCAGAAAAGTGGTCAATATTTTATGAATAAAATTAACTTTGGGAGATAAAATATAAAAAATAAACATTTAATTCTTTAATTTAATTCATTTTGACAGTAAATTACATATGTAACAGAAACAAAAAAATATTAATTTACTTTATTAGTAATACTGGCTGTTTTTGTACCGAGTGATTAAAGATTTATTCGTTTAAGAAAGTCCGAGTTTTATTTATTTCCTCGCAAATGTGTTATAAAACGTCGTATGACATACGTGCGCTTTGATAATTACAGCCTCTGCTTTCTTGTAGCCCTCGCCTACGGCTCGGGCTAGCAATATCGCCTCGGCTGTAATTTTCAACTTACCGCACTTATATCATAATGTACTATTCTGTCCTTCATTTGGTATGTTTTGTTTATTATGTTTACAAGTAGGTATATGATCTTTTTTTTTTCTTCTTTTACTCAAGACTAGTTTTGTGTGCATATAATATAATACATCGGATTATATTAACGATAAAAATCCATGGAAATGAATACTTTATTGAAAGACGGGGACAGACAGGGGCACGGTTGCGTTCGCGAATGCTTGGTTCGTTCGGCTCGGTTCGGTTCGTCCTGGGGCGTATTCATGGAGTTCTGTGGTAAAGTAGCAGGATAAGTTATGGAATGGAGTAAATAGATGGTTCTACCTACGAATTTTATAATAAAATTCTAGAGTGTAGGAAAGGAATGCAAGGCTGGCACCACGGAACTCTGATGGTGGGTCCCGGGGCGGTTTGGGCGGTGTTGGGCGGGTTGTGTGTTTGTGGATGAGATAGTGTTTTAAGTAAATAATTTTTTTTATGTTTATTATTTTGTATATTATAACTTATTTGAACAGATAGACAGACAGACAGAGTTACTTTCGCTCTTGTAATGCTAGTAAGGATTATTATAGCAAGTATGGATTATTGCTCCAGTTCCACTTTTCTTCAATAATATTATATATGCGACAATGTAAATCACATGATTACTGCAAAAAAAAAATATACAAAAAAAAAAACCCCATGAGTTTCTTGTGTCTTCTTCTCATGTCATGGAGGTCGCGATCCGAAGACATAGTAGAGTAGATTAAATAAAAAAAAAATGACATGTCAAAGAGATATCTTGCTAATATCCGAATGAATAAACGTACTTTGATTTTTGATTTTTTGATTTTTTTCATAGTCGCTTATAATATGTGAAAACATTTAATTGGTTTGTAGGTGTATTTTTATATTATTAATTTGTGATGTATTACTGTTTGTTTTCCTGTTAAATAAAAATAAATAAATAAAGGCCGCGCCGACTCTCATTAATTATTTTCATAGCCCTACGATTATTTTCGATGATCGATCAGGCACGTTAAGCAGTTGGTCCCGGTTGTTATTTCTGACAGCAGTCGTTAGGTCTAGGTGGCCTTCAATAACCTGAAAACTCTTACACTAGGTGAGCCACATCACTACACGAAAAGAAGAATGTTCTTCTTTCTTTCCGTGTAGTGGTGTGGCTCACCTAGTGTTAGAGTTTTCAGATCTCCCTAAGGCCTCTAACTTGACCTAACGACTGCTGTCCGAGATAACAACCGGGACCAACTGCTTTTAACGTGGCTTCTGAAGCACGGAGGAGCTCGAGAAAATGATTTTTTGCCACATAAATTATCGATCACTCATCCAAGTAATGACCGCGCCAAGCGTTGCTTACCCGCACTACCGTTCAAGATCGGCAGGTACAGCTAGGCCAATGAGCTCCTCAAAAGAAAGAAGAATAGAAAGAATTATTTAAAAGCTCAAAGTTTCAGACTTGTACCTATTATGTAGGTACCATCTATTCTTTAGCTTTCTACTATACAATGTACAAAGCACTTCAAAACAGCGTCTGTGTAAAAATAAATACCTACTTTGTCAAGTCGCTATTTCTCATCACTGCGACTCATTCTAGAAATGTTTATAGCCTATAGTATAACAAGTTACACACAGGAACAATGAAAAGGGGTCAGTTGGTTATTTTGTTAACATTTTAATTAAATTTTACTTAGAGAAACCGTGCTGTTGATAATTCACAGAAATGTGTATATCGGCCCACCACTACACGAAAAGAAGAATAGAAAAAATAAAAAAAGCTCAAAGTTTCAAACTTGTACTTACCTATTATGTACCATCTATTCTTTAGCTTTCTACTATACAATGTACGAAGCACTTAAACACAGCGTCTGTATAAAAATAAATACCTACTTTGTCAAGTCGCTATTTCTTCTTATTCTAGAAATGTTTATAGACCTATTAGTATTAATAAGTTACACACAGGAACAATGAAATGGGGTCAGTTGGTTATTTCGTTAGCATTTTAATTAAATTTAACTTAGAGAAACCATGCTGTAGATAATTCACAGAAAGAAAACAAAAGTTGACTGACTATATCAAGTGGGGTATCGTGACTATATCGTTCAATAGGTATTCGAAAATCATTGTTAGGTTTCTCAAACCATTTTTCATTTAATTTAACCATTTGGGATCTAAAGCGGTTTAAATTTGGTAAGAAGCCGTCCAATATTACCGCAACTTACTGAAAAATCCTATACTTAATAACCCCTTCAATGAAATGATGCGATTGCGATTAAAATACAATAAAATTGATATAATAACACGTCTTGCACCTAATGCTAACTAAAAAGCGTAAAATAAAAATGTGAAAAACCCGCCTGCTTAAAAAAACTTTAAATAAAAACAAATATGTACTTACATAATAAAAACTGAAAAGAAATTAAAATAAGACCAGTAGTCGAAAAACATAGCGACTTTAACTACAGTCGGGACCTATTATTGAAAAGGTATATGATGAGCTAGATTTTAGGTAGGTACTCAATGGGTCCCGACTGTTAAAGTCGCTATGTTCTGTGAGTACTGGACTTGTTTTATTTTCTTTTCAGTTTTTATTATGTGTATGTTTTTATTTAAAGGCGGATTATTCAATTGTTATCCCAGACCATATCTATCTAGTCATCTCTACAATCAATTATAAATAATAATAATAATAAAATAACTAACAAGTTTACATTTACAGTCAGTCTGCATTTAACGTATGAATAAGTAATTGCTCTACCGATCACTTAGCTAAACTTAGGGCTAATAATAATTCAAAGGCTTAGACGAATCAATAAAGCTGAATTATTTCACTGGAAATAATATTTAATAGCCATGACGGTAATGATTGCGACTAATGCGAATTATTACTGAAAGTGCCTGGGGTCGGGTAATTTATTTTATAGTAGTCACAACAAGCTTACAAGCTCCTGAGACACACGTGCTTAAAAATAATTATTTTATTGAAATTAAAGACATTTTTCGGTTTAAATCGCGTGGTTTATCCTGAAGAAGAGACCTGGAAAGGGCTCGAAACGTTGAGCGTTGTAACAATGCTAAAAGTAATAAAAACCACGCGATTCAAACCGAAAAATGTCTTTAATTTCAAGAATCAATCATTTTATTTTTCGACAACCCCTGTTACGTGTTGGGTCAATACCGAACTGCAAGGCAGAAAGTTGTGGGTTCGATTCCTACCAGGACAAGTATTTAAGTTTAACAGTGAATATTCGTTTTTGACTATAATTTCTTTTTCGACAAGAATATTGTCTCGTCATCAGAATTTGTCTTAGCTTAGCATGCATGCTATGCGTCAATGTTAAAGTCAAGTCAAAGGGGAAATACTCTTTTTTATTAACATATTTACACACGATCGTTTTCAATCATATTACTATTAAAATTTTAAGGAAACCTATAAATTTAAAATGGGTAGGTACACTAAGTTTTGTGAAGATCGTTTGAGAAATACTACTTGAAGAGAGGAAGCAAGATACTGACAGACGAAAGAACATTGTTTGACGGACTTGAAGCAGGGACATTTCGCTCGCTCGGTCAATAATAATGTCGATTTTGGTAGAGAAAAAAAGACGAGAACACTTTTGCCTATCATGTTAATTGCTGTTGATCATTCGGAGAAGCAGTGAGTAACAATTTGATTCCAGACTTTACGCAGGCCTATTATGATCTGCGTCGACCATCGTTTTCTTTTAGTCTATTTTTATGCCGTTAACATTACACCGAAAATAACTTCAATAACCAGATTTCGTTTTATTTTATAACAAAACATTATTGCAGGAGCTTGTTGTATGGAGTAATTGAACTTTCTTAGCTCCTGCTTTGTTATTTTCCTTTTATTTAAGTTTCACGTTTCAGAGTTTTTTATATAGGTACCTATTAATTATAGACATTTTATTTATGATGTTATAATAGTGCTTACAGCAGTAAGAATCCATGTTAGATATTTTTCCTGCAATATTAATAAAGATTTTAGGAAAAACAAACCATACATACCATACAAAGGCAATGTATGGTTATTTACCATAATGTCTTACTTATTTATAATTATAAAAATTAGATTTTTCTTCTATTCTCGCGATGTTGGATATAAATTAAACTCAAACTGTGTTTAATTTTTACGTTTGTTTTTCTTTGTTATAGGTACTTGTATTTTTTGGCAACATTGATTTGTACAAGGATTTGTAAATCCTGAAGAAGGGACCTGCTAAAGGTCTCGAAACGTTGAGCATTCAAAACAATGCTAAAAGTATTAAACACCATGCGATTGAAATCGAAAATGAGTGTTTTTTCTATAAAAAGTTTTATTTTATTTTCGACTAGCTGCATCTCGCGGTTTTACCCGAGTAAGTCTCGATTCCGTGGGAATATCGGAATCAAAAGTAACCTTTGTTACTCCTTGATAATGTAGCTTTCTTTTGGTGAAATAGTTATTGAAATCGGTCCAGTAGTTTTTGAGTTTATTCATCACAAACATCTAGACACACAAAAAAACAAATTTTTCCTCTTTAAAATATTAGTGTAGATAATTCTAATCGTTTAACTACCTACATTATGTAATACAAAAACACTCGCTCGCTTGTTCGGTCAGCTAATAACATGCAAAGGTACTATGTCAATGAGGCATAAAGTTTCACTCGGTGTTTTGGTATGCTATTTTAGTTCGTGCACACAAATTTTACATAGAAATTAACTGCTATTTAAACGGCCTTAATTTTAAACGTGTGATTCATGTTTGACAAACATCGGCTTACTAAAAATATTTTGCATTTTTGAGACGCTTTTTATTATTTACCTACTAGATGTGCCTTGCGTTTAAGTAAGTCCCGATCCTGAAGCCAGATTTTGGTCCAAATCGGGACCGAGAGAAGACATAAGTGACACGTAAAGTGACGTGAAGCCCAATTTTGATCTAGATCGGGACTGAACGAAGACACAAGTGATAAAAGCTGGCCCCGAGCTCTCGAGAGAGAAGCATCACCGACCGTCCCCAACTCTGGGTAAAAATGGAGGGGTCCGCTGTACCGTCAGGAACATCGCTTGAATCATCATCATCATCATTCGAGCGAGTTTCCCGGTTGCATCCCTTTCGAGAGCGCGGGGTCTGCTTTCCTACTTTTACGTCTCCACTTCGCACGATCTTCGGCATCCCGCGTAGTGAGGCAATTTCAACGTCAAGCCAGCATTTCTTGGAACATCGCTCGGATGATGACGGTAATGATAGCTAGTGATGAAACAATTAATTATCTCCAAACTCAACTGAAGTTTAACTGCCAAAAACATTGGTACTAAATTCGAGTTCCCAACAGTTACAGTCCTGTTAAATAAAAACAATTAAAAGTTACAGCATTCTTGACCCTATTAAAAGCTAGTCTCTAATTAATTTGTACCATTTGAAACGTAGTTGCTGAAAAATTTCATCTTGTTCGGGTTTGATTCCAAAATCAATCGATTTTAAAACGAATCGAGAAAAAAATTAGGGATATATTTTTTTAAAACGATTAAAAAACGAGTAAAACTGGAATCCTAAAACAGATTTAACAAATATTAACTATAACCTTGTAAACAAATAAAAAAAAAGGAATAATACGAGTGACATAATTTAAAAGCACTATAGATTTTCCCTATTTGCAACTAAACGTTATGCGAATTAAACCGAAAAAAGACTAAAATTTATAAGAGGACTCTACAAAAAAAAATATTTTATTAGTTTCAATGTTAAATTGTGTTATCTGTTTAATGGTGTGTTAACTTAGTATTGAAAATTAAAAAGAAAACCAGCAGCCGACTATCACCGTTTCAAACTCATCGAAATTCCGCACAGCTCATATGCAATTATGCAGGCTTGCCTTTTTATTGTTTGCTTTGTTAAATGTTGTTCATATTAGATTTTAAAAAAGCTAGAATTTAAGTCCTGTTAGAAAAGTGTTCATAGTCAAGGTTCTGAATATCGTACAAAAAATAGAACCGCGATCGTGCGTTGTCCGCAGGGCATCTTGAGGAGGTGTCGAGAAGTAGCGACTCCGCGGCTTCCCGAGTGTTCCAGGGGGAAGTAATCATAATCATATCATTTATTTCGACTCGTTTTTAGTCACCATTCCTCCCCTCCCTCTTGTCCTAGTTGGCTTGCCTGCTTGCACATACCCGAGGCAAGTGGGTTTCGGGAGGGGAACCAAGGGTCTCCTCCTTTGGATCAGGGTACCGCGGGGTTGGGCTAGCCCGGCAGCCAGAACGGCCACATCTATCGGTGGCTTAGTAAGGAGATGTCGCCCAACTTGGGTTTGGCCTCGCGGGGGTTTGTGGTTTTCAGCCGCAGAGGACGGCACGTTTGTCAACTCAGGAGTAGCCTTAGTGGTGCCTCTCGGGGTGCCTCATCTCCGGCTGCGCTGTGCCAGAAAGCGTAGGTCTCTACGCTAGGGAAGACCGGTCCTTACCAGGATTTATAGGCTCTTGGTAGGCATGTGGATTCATGCCGGGAAGTGAGCGTGCCTTTAACAGCTACGGTACCACACATGGAAATGTGGTAGGTGGCCTCTCCGCCGGCCCCAGCGAGGTTGTCGTTAGCTCCTCTTCCGAGGAACGAGTGGTGAGCGGCTTCACCGGCCCTCCGGGGTGGCCGGACGGAACAGCGGACCCATCTCTTTATACCCTAGCTGGTTATAGCTTGGGACGCTATAACATATATGCGTAGAAGTCATGGAACGGGTTGCTGTCCTAGTTGGCTAAATGCTAGATTCAACAACCGACAACCTTGACAACCTCGCTGGGGCCGGCAGAGAAGCCACCTACCACAGATCCATGTGTAGTACCGGAGCTGTTAAAGGCACGATCACTTCCCGGTATGAGGCATCGCCAGCCAGTCTAGCATTTGGGGACACGATCGGTCTAAAACTGATCCCTGACGGTTGCCCTCCGGGGTGGCCTGAAGGTACAGCGGACTCTCTTTAAACCCTTGATGGTCATAGCTGGGTGTCTATAACATAAATGCGTAGGTATTAGAGAACTGGGTTTGATTGTCTTAGTTGGCTGGTCGAAGTGAACATTGATAAGGAAGCAGAAAGCTCTGGTTTCCCTTCATCGGCCAGTCAGAGTGCAGTCGCGAGATCAGAAATGCCTGCTCTCTGGCATACCAATGATGGTTTAAAATCCAGGGATGTCTCTCCATCCTTCAGCCTCTCACGTCCCTGTTGCTCCCTTGCTGTAATTTTCGCATCTGATTAGGTTGGCTCAGTTCGTGAGTTGGCAAGTCTCCGTCCGCCATTTTTACGTTGTTAAACTGAGGAAATATAAATTTATTTCTTTAACAAAAATGAATGAATCAGAATAGGACCCTTAAACTCGGATATCACTTTCGACAATCTTAGTAACTCGACTCGTTTTTTGATCGTTGAAATCTAAGAAAAGTTTTATTGAAATTTTTAAGGACTTCACTGTTCTTTTGTAACGCGAATAAGGCTTAGTATTAAACAAAAAGGAGGAAGTAATTTAGAACTCATCGTGAAATCTGAATCGTGTTTAATTTAGTAAAACGAGAGAGTTGTTCAAATAACTTGCACTTTTTCTTGTTGACACTAAAACTGTGGTAGGTACTAGTACCTAAAATCAATCTTGGATGATTATTTCCACTTTAAAATCAATGGCACTATTGCTCGTAGTGTCAACAAATGAATTATGAATAAGTATACCTACGTACCTATGTTAGTGTGAAGTAGGTAATAGGTAGCCATTTTAATTTTTTATCTGACTGACTGACTTTCTTTTATCGAAATGTCTAATCAAAGCTTATTTAATCGTCATTTATTTATTTCTGAACTACTAGAATAGGCTCCTAAAGCACTAAGTAGGTAGAGATTGATAGAGCATCGGGAACCAATTTCTTATCAAAAAACTTGATAATTTGGTACCTTACACATTTTTCCAATCTTGACTATTTTATTATATTTTCTGATATATTTATTCAGGGAGGAAACAGACGACTTCGTTTGTATAGTTTGTATGGAGAAAATAGTAGGTAGACTGTCCCCTTAAACTAAACAAATTAGCGAAAACGTAGACCCAGTTCCCATGATGTTCACAAAAGACCAATCCATAGTTCCGTTCACTTCACGTAACATCGACGCAACGTCACCAACAACGGTAGGTAATCAAAGTTGTAATTAACAACTAGTGAAACAGCAAATTAAACGTCCTTTACGGAATACAGACGGTACGGTAGCGGATAAAGGCATATTTACTTGATATATGATGTTTTTTACCACATGTTTTTATCAGACTTGCTGTTTTGTTGACGAATTCGCAAATTACCTAATGATCGATATCCTGAACAAGCTCCAGTGGAAAATTTCTATTTGAGAATTTCCGTTTTTAGTGGGTGAAAGTAGTGTTAGGTAGTCTGTTATTGTATTCATCATCTTTCTGTTCAGTTTAACTAAATCATTCGTAAAATTATCTGCATCACTGCATCCCAAATCCTTACTAAAGTATCTAGAAAGGAAAGAGTTATCTCTGATAATCCCTATAAAATATTGGATGGCCCTCTAAATATCTCTACCTAGTATCTACACTCGTAGTGGGAGTTAAAGCAAATTATATCACGTTTGCGTTAGTTACAAACTTTTAAAGTTGAGGCTTCATACTACGTCCACTAGGGGGGCGCTTTCCGATTTAATTTAACTAAACAAACGAATTTGCTAAGGAAAAAAATCAGTATTAGGCTCTCAGACGCTAGACCCGCGATTTTATTGGACTACCACCTGCGTCCCGCGGTTTCATCCGCGTAAGTCCCGATCACGTGGAAAATGTTACCCATAGTGAATGTAGCTTTCTAATGGTAAAAGAATTTTTGAAATCGGTTCAGTAGTTTTTGAGTTTATTCATAACAAACATACATAATGTTTAATAAGTTTCATAATAATAAATAAATATTGTATTGTATTGTATTGTATACGACACACACACAAAAATAAAAATCTTTCCTCTTCATAATGTTAGTGTGTGTTGTGTTGGGATTAAATTTTTTTAACTTTTAAGAATACGTTCGTAGAATTGCTATTCGCTATGCAAATAATTGCTATTTGTTTCTTATTACAGTTTAATCGATTCTAACCTAAATCGATTTTCTTGCGGTTAATACGGTGTAAGGAAGCACAGAAAAAACCGCCCTATTATCTTCACTAGGGGAAGCCTATGTTCAGCGTGTGTAATTCTGTTTGAGACAAAAATAGACCGAAGATGATGGTTAAATTGATTTTCTTTAGATTGTTCATAATAATATGTACCTATCTATAAACAAGTGGTATGGCCTGTTCTTTCCTCTGGCTGACAAGGCTGGGAGAGTGGTACAAGTGCTGGGCCAGCCTACTTCACCCAACAATATCCCGGACACTACAGCGCCATAACAAGCATGGATTAAAAGTTGCTTGCGCTGTTTAAGTCAACTAAAAATTGGATGAAAAGGTTAATTTATTTATTAATACAGATGTTACAGATGTTATACATTATATGTGCTGAAGATGTGCAGTAATCAGAGAATCTGTACCTATTCGTTGTGATTATTCGCGTAGACCAAACCCTTATTTGAACACGGTTGCTATAGCTTTTGATACCACATTTGGTTTGCGTAGTGCGGTCGAGAGGCAATTCTGTACGGAACCGATATTCGGAATTAGATTCCCATTTCATGTCACACTATAGTAACAGGTATTGGTTTTGAGTTTTGTTCCGTGGTCGGTGATTTCACAGTGGATTGGGCACCGATCATGGATTGGACAGCGCCGATTTTCGACGTTTAGTGTAATTACTTCGCTTCAGATTAATAAATTAGTTGTTTAATTACAGCTATGCCGGTTAATTGTGGTTGCAATTTGCATTTTTGGATCCATTGTGTTGTAAAATGGCTAACCAATTTTGTGCCAGGTAAAAAGCTTTAGTTTCGAAATAAATCATTTCAATTTGATCATGAGGAGCTTGACGTTGAGGTGGTTAAAACCTATTTAAAGTTCGTGCTCAATATGGAATCATAGTTTAAAGGCAGAATTACACGGTTCACTTTGCCGTTCAGTTTGGATGAAGCAACCAAAATTGAATCGCATCATTCAATGTTCAATCACTCTTCATATATTTTTGTGTCTTTCAACCAGATTGAATTCAATGTGGGTTGAACCGTGTAATTCTGCCTTAACGATAATAAATAAGTACTGTAGGTGTGAATATGTTATGTTTTATTCTACTTTGGGGACTATTTTATTGTTAAATAAACCGAAACTAAATTAAATATATTAAAAGTGAACATAATAAATTTAACATATATTTTTTATCGACTAAGTCCATTACAGCCAAAAATGTATTAACTGTTTTATTCATAATCTTCTATACTAAAAGAAAACGAAAAATATCAAGTATTATTTGTAAAGTTTAAAATAATTATGATAATTTGCCTCTGCCGCGATTCAGGTCTAACCAGATACAGCATTGAAATCAATGCAAAGCACTATCATGGAGATAATTTGAGTAATGTTTATCCTAAGGCTGCAGATATAATTATGTTATTAAACGAAAGTGTCAGTAACAGCAATAACCTGGACCAGAAACTACCGCTCCCTACTGTGAACGAATAAATAATTATAGACCTAAGGGAAGTGTAGACAAGAAGACGGAAGGAAACTACCTGCAGCAGAGGTGCAAATGTTGAAATCAGTGTATAGTGTGATGTAAAAACAGAGGCTAGAGATTAAAGAATGAATATGAATGAGGAAATATGAAAGTAGCGGTTATTACAGGTAAGTTGAAGAGTAGTAGACTGGCGGAGTTTGGTCACGTCATGCGTAGAGAATACTCTACTCATATTAAAAAGAGAGCACAAATCTTGAAGTAAATGATGAAGTAAAAAGTGCGAGAGGAAGACCAAAAGAAATGGAGGGCATGAGTCAAGAAGAGTTAATTCATTATCATATCACATGACAGTTTTGAAACGTCTTACTTGTTAGTACGCAAACGCAACCTCCAATGAAAAGAAGACAAGAAACTCGTGGGTTTTTTTGTAGTGGTCATATTGTCATTCACGTTGTTGCTAAATTATTGTTAAATAATGTGTTTGTGTATTATGTATATGGGAGAAAAGGGAATAACCGAGAACTTAATTAACTGGTAGGGCACAGATTAAAGTGGAATTGGAAAAAGGACAGTCAGGAGGTAAACAGGAAGGTAATCAATACTTTGACAAAAGTATTGATTCCATTACTTTTGTCAAAGTATTATTATATTCAGATACGCTTATTAATAAACCTGGAGTAATCTAATATATAAAATTTCCATGTCACAGTGTTAGTTACCGTAATCCTCCGAAACGGCTTGACCGATTTTTTTGAAATTGCACGACGTTACACACAGCGCAATCTAGCCCCAAACTAAGCACTAGGCTTGTACTGTGGGTACTAGACAACGGATATACTACATATTATACTTTTTTTTTTTTTAAATACATACATATGATACATAGAAAACACTGAATATCCCATGTCTTCGGACCGTGGTGAGTCCTAGGACATGATGGTTTCCTCACGATGTTTTTCCTTCACCGTAAGAGCGATGTTATTAGCGCACATACCATTTTCTTAAAGAAAAAGACATTGGTGCGCGGTCGGTCTGGATTCGATCCCACGACTCTCAGAATGAAAGCCGGGGTATCTACCACTAGACCAACACCGCTCTTCCAATTTTGTATACGTATTAAGTAGGTCTGAGAATCGGCTACTATCTATAATTTATAAGGCAAAACAACGTTTGCCGGGTCAGATAGTACCTTATAAATAGGGCTAAGAGTGAGCAGCGCAAGCGTGGTGCGAAAGCAGGGCGAGGAGCATAGTTTGCCCGAGGCATTAAAATTGTTGTTAGGAAAAAATCAAGACAAACAATTCTAGATAATACAATGATAATTATTGTATGATATAATAGTTTAGTTAGTCTTGTAAACCTACGTTGGTAAAATAAAACAAAAAAATTCTTACACTTACCAATATTTTCTTCTTTGATCTTGTTAAAAGTACTTGTTGAAAACATTAATTATCTTTAAATGATAAATTGTGAAACTGTTACTCGATAACTCGATAAATAGTTAAATATATAGTTTGCTAACTTTATTACGGATACCGGTTATTAATATGATACCCACCGATTAATTGGGTTGGAAGATCGAATGTAATTTGTTACTAGGTAGTTAGTGTAGTAATAATTGAGCAAGTTATGTTTTCATCTTATTTGATCTAAAGTAAGCCTTATGAGTGTATACAATTAATTAATAAACCTCCTTCTTCATTTCGTGTAGTGGTGTGGCTCACTTAGTGTTAGAGTTTTCAGGTCGCCCTAAGGCCTCTAACTTGACCTAACGACTGCTATCCGAGATAACAACCGGGACCAACTGCATTGCGTGCCTTCCGAAGCACGGAGGAGCTCGAGAAAATGAATTTCTGCCACACAAATTATCGGTCATCCATCTAAGTAATGACCGCGCCAAGCGTTGCTTAACCCGCGCGACCGTTCAAGATCGGCTGGTACAGCTAGGCCAATGAGCTCCTCCTGATTACTTAACCTTTTGTTCCCGGCATAGAATAAGGTTACGCCCTCTCTTCCCGTGGGTGTCGTAAAAACTTTGAGTTCTCCCCGTGCGGTGGCGGGTAAACTGCTTGGTCTCTGGGGTTGGTGTCGGGCAGGCGGCCGGCCGTAAAAATGGACAGCTGGATACCTGGAATAACACATAGGCTACTTCTTATCCCGATGTTCCCGCGGGAACGGGACTTACGCGGGTGAAACCACGGGGCGCAGCTAGTTATTATATAATAATAATAATTTAATAATTTTTCTTTATTTCAGAATATTAATTACATTCCATTTGTTAGTATGAAACTTAAAAATTAAAGTTAGTAGCATTTAAAAATATATTGAAAAATGTCATAATAATTTGATTTACAATTTAGTCGTACACCAGATTATTTCCCGTGATAAGGATGTCACGAAAGTGCCTCTGGATCGACTCAAGCCTCGCAGCCACAGTTTTCCACATATAATCCACATTTAAAATCACTACATATTTTATAACAATAGTCAACACTATGGTTTATATTTATAACATTAGTGTAGATAAAAATATTTTTACCATGACATTTCATAGGTCATTTGTAGTTACTTACTTAGTGCCTACATAATTATCTTTTTCCTTGTTTACTTATAATTTATTTTAGTATGATTTACCTATTAATATTGATAATATTTATGTTTAACCTATTATTTGAAACAAAATAGTACCTACCTACATGCATGATACAACAACATACCTACATACATGATTTATAAGTAGTAGTACTTCTAGGTCTAGAGAAGCGTGCTACATCTTAGACAAGAATGTCAGGTAACATAGTGGGTCAAATCAACTATCAAATAAACGTGACACACCGTAGTATAACATACGGATTGACAAACTGAGTCATCAATTCTTATCTTATACTAGCAGAGTCCCGCGGCTTCACCCGCATAAGTTCCGATCCCGCGAGAGTTTTTAAAATTCCTTTTTTAGTGGATAGCTACACACCACAAGGAACAAACTCTCCAAATTCCATGTCTCTAGGACCAGCGGTTTGGGCTCTGCATTGATATATAGGTCAGTCAGGACATTGAATTTAATATACAGAAATACTAGTATGAGTATTAAAAACGAACTTGAATTTTTGTTCTAAAATTGAAATTAAAATCTTAAACTTGAAAAAACAACCATAAAAAACCTATCGATCAAACGTTCACGGATAATAACGCAAACAGACATGCAATATTTACATTTTCCACTGCCGGCCGACATTTCATGTTTTGAAATGTAAATGAAGTGACAATGTACCTATGTAAATATTGAGCAAGATTATTTGTGAAGTGAATTAAATTAAATGATATTATTATCGTCACTTTAAGTTGACCTTTAGTGTGTAAAGTCACCAATCGGAAGATCCGCTGCGGAAGTATCGGAAAATCCGCTGTAAAAGAATCGGAGGGTCTGCAGGGAAAGTTCTATGATTAGGCGATTGTTTCACAGGTTGTCTGATTCGCAATTTGTAGGTTTTTAATTCCATGTGTTTTTAGTGTGTATGTGTCCATGCGTATTTAATGCCTGAAGTAATAGACTAGGAGGGGGAAGTTGGTCATCTTACCTCATTAGTACCAAGTGGAGACTTATATGGCGGAAAGAGTAGTAAAAGTTATGCTTAAAAAACTCGGTCAGCCTCGAGTCAGCCTGGGCCTTCCCTACCCCGATTGATCCCCTAAAAACGGGCTGAGTTCAGACGGGCCCAGGCTGACTCGAGGCTGACCGACTTTTTTTAGCATAACTTTTACTACTCTTTCCACCATATTAGTCCCAACTTGGTACTCGATGAAGTAAGTTCCCGGGCCCGATTGCTCCCCTAAAAACGGGCTGAGCTCAGACGGGCCCAGGCTGAATCGCGGCTGACCGAGTTTTTAGGCATAACTTTTACTACTCTTTCCACCATATAAGTCTCCACTTGGTACTAATGATGTAAGATAACCAACTTCCCCCTCCTAATCTTACAACAGAGCAGAGAATACAAAACTGCTCTACTTTTTCGTCTTTTTTATGCTGCAAACTATTATGCTATAACAACCACTGCGTCCCAGCATGTCTTTACAAATACTTTTTAGTTCAGATATGTAGTTTGACAATTGTATTAAAAAGCTACTAACTTTCTGTCGCGGATCTTCCGATAGGTGACTTTACACACTAATTGTCAGGTAGGTAAGTATGTATCCCCTTATCAGTAAACCTATTATTACTTGACTCACTAACCTATGGGTCGTCGTAAGCGTCAAAATGACTTACGTTTTCCATTCACACGTTGACTCGGAACGTCAATATTTATTTAACCAAGCAGCATTCATATGAAAGCGAAAATAATCTCAACAAAAACCAGATTCTAACAAGTCACTCCTTAACAAAAGAAAGATTCACTCCTCAACTAACTAAGCTTTGAATAATCCTTTGAAAACAAAGTAAAAAAAATACCATAAAGTCGTATCTCGGGAACTTTTTCAATATCCTCAGTAACAATGGCCTGGCGCTTCTTTTTGTACGCATAGCAAAATAAATCCCATATCAAATTTCTTATTGAATACCCGTAACGATTTATCCATCCTTTTAATCGAATTATACGCATTAGAACGACCACCCGGCTAGATGTGCGATATAAAAATGATAACAAAATGCACTTTTGATAACCAGTGTGCGCATCGAGCGATTGGTAGCGACAGTACGGAAATACTCCGTATCGTCCCATATTCTGGCACATCTCTGTGTTTTTGGGCGAAATGGTGTCGTCGAGCGTTAGGGCGAAAGTCGATATTCGTAGTGTGTGAACGTCGCTTAGGAAGGGCGGCCGTCGAGTAAGCTACGGGCCACGTGCACCTCGAGAACTTACGCTTAGTTCTTCACGAACTGTGTGGGAGGTTAGTCCGCTACATGAATATAATGTTACTTCAATGTCATGCGCTATGAACGTCCGCGAAAAAGCGTCTGTCGCTTACGCCCAGTGACGTTTGTGTGAGTGAGTGAACTCCACGTGATTTTGACAGTCGTAAGCGGTAGAAAAGCCGGCTTGTTTTTTTGTGGTGTTGTGCGAAGCCTAAAGTGACAGAGAAAGTGTTTTTATCGCGATAAGTTTTCGAATTTGAGTTGGGATTTTGCGATGTTATTATAATAGAAAAAAGAGCTTTTAGGAGGATGAAAATGAAGATTTTTTGTGGAGATCAGCTGACGATGAAGAATATTAGGTAAGTAGGTAACTGTTTATTTAGATTTTTAGTCTAAATGTTACTAAATGATTACTTTTTTACCTCAAAAATCGCGATATTGTTATCTTTTGCAAGGTATTTAAATAGAGTTGATTGACTCGTTTTATCAACATGAAATAAATTATGTTGGTATGTTAATTCAAATCACAACGACACTGATATAATATCTACCATGATTTATTGACACTTCGTTAAATATTACAGTCATAATTATTATGTCATCTTAAGTAAGTATATCTGCCATCAACACAATTTATAGGTAACATAGTGACATCGATTTTATGTCAAGACCGATTTTCTTTTTCTTTTCAAGTATTCCAACCCCTTGTGTGTTTCCTTGTTTAATTTTTAAATAAGGCTCCTTCCTGTCTGCCGACATTTATTACCTAAATTCATTGTTTATGTATAGAGGTGTCTTTTGCGCATGCCCGTTGCTATGTCAACAAACTTCGTAGGTAAATATGTAGGTGTGTTATGTATTGTGCGTATGTGTGGGTTTGTATGAATTTTAATGGATCTGTCGAGCCCGGAATAATAGTTCGATGAAACTATAAAACAATGAACGATCTTTGTTGGAAAGTAATTAATGATTTGGTAATAAATTCAAAACGGGGAAATTAAATGTTGTTTTTGAATTGAAATTTTAAAATTGAAATTATGCTATGACTTCGGATTATTTTAATCGTCTTTTGTTGTTGTTTTAATTGGATCTATTTTGCTTTCGTTTTGATCGGCTTTAGTTTAAGTCATATTTTTTTTAGTTTATTTCTAAATGTTTATAGTTTTTTTTTAATTATTTTATCTATTTTTGTTATAGTCTATTTATGTCAATAAATTGTCTAATCTTTAAATAATTGACATAAAAAGAAACAAAAGTCGTTCAAAATATAAACTTCATTTTTAGTTTTCTTCAGTTTTATCAAAGGGTTAAAACGTAACCCTATTACTAAGATTCCGCTGTCTGTCTATATGTCCATATTTATTTTTACCACTGGCGCCATTTGGTGGCGCAAATCATAAAAACAAATGCTAACGTTGTCAAGGTTTTTTTGTAAAGATAAAAGTACGCAACCCTTCGCACGCGAGTTCCACTCGCACTTGACCAATTTTCCTTAAAAGTATACCTATCAAACATTTTCGAAGCGATGTGTGCCAATTAACAAAACATTTCGACTACTCTCTGACCCACTCACTTTACGAATTCTAGAGCATCGGAAACGGAAACCAGGCGGGAGTAGTTACATCCGAACGAGCTTTGTAATGCAATGACTTATTGACAATCGAGTTTGCTCTTCATGTATAGGTTAAACCCACAATAGAATATTACTAACCCACTGTAGAATATTACTAACTCACTATAGAATATTACTTAGCTGTGCTAAATTCTAGAGTGTAGAAAGAGAATATAAGGTTGGCACCGCAGAGCTCTGTTGGCGGATCCCGGGGCGGGTTGTATGTTTGTGAATGTGATAGTGTTTATATTTCGACTACTACTCTGACCCACTCACTTTACGAATTCTAGAGCATCGGAAACGGAAACCAGGCGGGAGTAGTTACATCCGAACGAGCTTTGTAATGCAATGACTTATTGACAATCGAGTTTGCTCTTCATGTATAGGTTAAACCCACAATAGAATATTACTAACCCACTGTAGAATATTACTAACTCACTATAGAATATTACTTAGCTGTGCTAAATTCTAGAGTGTAGAAAGAGAATGTAAGGTTGGCACCGCAGAGCTCTGTTGGCGGATCCCGGGGCGGGTTGTATGTTTGTGAATGTGACAGTGTTTATATTTCGACTACTACTCTGACCCACTCACTTTACGAATTCTAGAGCATCGGAAACGGAAACCAGGCGGGAGTAGTTACATCCGAACGAGCTTTGTAATGCAATGACTTATTGACAATCGAGTTTGCTCTTCATGTATAGGTTAAACCCACAATAGAATATTACTAACCCACTATAGAATATTACTTAGCTGTGCTAAATTCTAGAGTCTAAAAAGGGAACTCTGGTGGCGGATCCCGGGGCGGGTTGTATGTTTGTGAATGTGATAGTGTTTACATTTCGACTACTCTCTGACCCACTCACTTTACGAATTCTAGAGCATCGGAAACGGAAACCACGCGGGAGTAGTTACATCCGAACGAGCTTTGTAATGCAATGGACTTATTGACAATCGAGTATAGGTTAAACCCACTTTAGAATATTACTAACCCCCTGTAAAATATTATAAATATAAGACATTCAAACAAACAAACTCTTCAGTTTTATAATATTAGTATAGATTAGTATAGATATCAGCAAAGTCTTTTATGACCTATCTAAATATTTTGATCATACTTGAAAATAAATACCAAAAGTTTGTCGTGCTGGTATAAATATTGGATTATAATTACTTAGATTTATGTAACTTAAGTATTTATATACCTATTTTTATACTACATTATTGTATGGTTCATTATTGATGGCAGGACGAGTTGGACTCGCACAATAGCGACTGGGCTCAACTTGCACTGGACAGGGAAGATTGGAGAGAAGGGAGGGAGGGAGGCCTTTGCCCTGCAGTGGGAAACAATAGGGTAAAAATAAAATAATAAATAATAATTTTATTATTGTATGCCCGAAACGAGTAGACTGTGCACTAATATAGTACATATTTAAGACCAATGTACCTACACAGTTAGAACAATAAATTATTCTTATTCTAATACTTAGCTGTGCTATATTCTAGCTAAAGTGTAGAAAGGGAATGTAAGGTGGGAACCGCAGAGCTCTGGTGGCGAATCCCGGGGCCAGTCGGGTGGCGTTGGGCGGGTTGTGTGTTTGTGGGTGTACCTAATGGTTTTTTTTTATATTTGTATACAAATTTATTCGAACAGACAGATAGAGTTACTTTCGAGGATTATTACAGAATAGGTTATTGTTCAATAGTAAATATGCGACAATGTAAATCACATGATTATACTGCAAAAAAACCACGAGTTTCTTGTGTCTTCTTCTCATTGGAGGACGCGTTCTGAAGACACATTCAATTACATTATATAATTGACGTTTCAAAATGGTATGTTAATAATATCGAAAATAATATAAGACGGTGCTAGTACCTAACAATAACGAATAGGTATAGGTTGGGTATTCGCGTCTACGATCTTAACAAAGGGACACAAATGTCACATACAACTTTAATATACAACTGACATTAAGGTTTAATGTCGTTTTGTATGATTAACAGTAGGTACACTCACGGGGTTTCCTCAGACAAAAGTTAATCGTTTATAGAAAAGTTTTAAAGCCTCATAATTTAATTAAATTACCAAAATGTAGACCTATCCGTATATGTACGTATCCGTATATGTATGGCTTGTAATATACAAGCCAAGTTACTTATTTCGGGGAAAGATGTCGCTGTGTTACTTAGCGTTACAATATCTCAATAGATATACCTATTACAGAATAGATGTACAGCAATCTTGTAGCAAATAGATATACCGTGATTCATCTTAGATCGCAACTATATGACGAAGATCTGGTTTTACCAATTATATCATTTTTATTTTTACGTAGAACATTGGGGTCTTCGAACTGAGATCATATGAAAGCACTAGCAGCGTCCCGCGGGGTTACCCGCTCAAGTCCTGATCCCGCGGGATTTTTCAAAAACCCTTTCTTACACATCACAAAGAAAACAATCTCCAAATTGTATGTCTCTAGGACAAGCGGTTTAGGCTCTGCGTTGAAATATAAACTTAGTCAAAGAAATAAAGAAAATAGTCTCAGTCAATCAGTCGTGCACTTGTATGACATTGAATTTTATCCAATAAAATATAGACTGATTATTATTTTGATTAGGTATTATTTTGATTTTGATTTATAAGATTGGATTTCTGTTGTTACTTTAGTTTTTTCTAGTTTTAAGGAATAGCTGTTGGATTTCCAAATAAATAAATAAATAAGATTCATTAGCCAATTTACTCAGTTCCGAAAAATTAAAAGCTTCCAATGTGTTAAATATTTCTTCTCAAACAACAAAGAATTTCATAATTCCGCTGTAATTTTATGTAAACGCAATGCTTTGTTTACAAAAGTATTCACTAATTAACAAGACCCTCGTGAATAAGCAGGTATTATGAGCTTGTTATTTCAAGAGGCTTTTTCACAGTACACATTTTTTCGTGTATTGTGTGCAATTTTTAACAGACTTCAAAAAAGGAGGAGGTATATATGTATGTATGAATGTGGATATGTCCTTGCCGTACTTTAGAATATTAAGTCCAATTGCGATAATTATTTTTTTATTTGGAAGGTGAGAGTCCCGAGTTGGTCCCATAAAATCTGATGATGAGTATCTTCGCAATAATCAGCAGAAAAGCATCCCAGAATGCACTTAATTACTACTCAATGGACGTCTACGAATAGAATCGGCTCATAAAGAACTAGGGTACAGATTAATGGAGCACCAAAATCCACCTTCTCATCAGAAAAGTCCTATTTTATGCTTTTTGTAGTCGGTATTTATTTTAAAAAAATTGTAGAATTTTAAGAGGCCTCGCTTTTCTTTCTCACTGTGAAAGTACTCAATCGACTTTTCGGCCTCAAAAATTCGATTGTTACTTCATAAAGTGAGTGCTAAGTGAGTTTCTTTCGAGAATCATTAGTAGTTTCACACCTGTCTGTTCTCACGTTTGCAATTTATTCGTGTCATTATGCGGGTAGGAAAGGAAATAATGAAATAGTAAATTTTCTTTTTGTTTTCGATGTTAACAATAAAAAAGGTTGCAGAATGCAGGTTTATTATATTGTGTTGTTCTAGGCATCTGGACAGGATACCTGGGTGGTCTTCTTCTTTTTGTGTAGAGGTGTGGCTAACCTAGTGTTAGAGTTTTCAAATCGCGCTATGACCCCTTTCATAGAACTGGGCTGGTCTCTATTAGAGACTAGAAGGAGAAAGGTCACCTGATGATGATCCATTTCAAACTTGTCTCTGACGGACGAGTTTCACCAGTTCTAAAGTCAAACTTTTCGGAATATTACTCACACACCTTTAAAAAAGATGTATCAACACTCGAACCTCGTTGTTAGAACACCCACCTTTTATACCTACCTTATTTCAGAATCTTAGATGAAAAATGTAAACACAAATCTCATAAGTGCATTTATTTGAAAGTGACAGCTTTTTATTTAGTTTTTCCTTTAATATTGGCAGTTATATTTTGTTGCATAAAAGGAACATGGCATGTGTACCTATGAGGCAACACCTCTATTAATAATAGTAGATGGGTACATAATACCTCAATGCCTATGACGAATTAATTTTCTCCTTCGTCTAAACTGTCTTTAGCAACATGTTACTTTGCATTTATTAACATCAGTCAGTACTCCTTTATTCGAAGAATAGGAGCTTGATTATCTCACAGTTTTCAAGCTACACCGCATCGCAATAATAAATTAAAGGACAGGTTTTAAAGGAATCTCGAGACGATCCAATCGCTTGGTTATAAAAATAGAAGAATGCTAAGATTGCAGAGTAAGCTCACTTTATTTGCGGTAAGCCCGAGTTAAAATTGCAAATTAAGTTAGGTACCTACTATGTAGAGTAGGTAGGATATAATAAACGGTCTAGGGAAGAATTTGGACCGTTGGGTGGACGAACGGAACGATGATGGTTAAGTTTTAATATAACAGGTCAAGTGCGAGTCGGACCATTATCTATTTTACTAATATTTCAAAGAGGAAGATTTGTATTTGTGTGTGTGTGTGTGTGTGTGCGTCTGTATGTTTGTGTGAATAAACTCAAAAACTACTGGACCGATTTCAGAAATTCTTTCACCATTAGAAGCTACATTCACCCTGAGTTGTTACTCAGGCTATTTTGATCCCGATATTTTCACGGGATCGGGACTTACGCATGTGGCCGTAGCTAATCACAAATAAAATTAAGTTTGTCCCATGGGAGCCCCGCTTAATTTATTTTTTATGTTTTAGTAATTTGTTGTAGAATTTATATAAAAATAAACTATCTCTAAACTAAATAATTCCTTTCATACCTACTTTATTTTCCTAAACTATCATGCCGAGAACATGTTGACCTACCTATTTCTTTACTAAACCCATTTATTTTATTTATATCTTTAAATTATAATAATATTTTGAAATTTAGAAGCAAAGAGAAAAACTTTTCTAAAACTAAATCGACTTTAAAAAAAACCCTTTTTTGGGTCGCGCAGTCGGGTAAAAAGGAAGATTTTATTTCAGTTGTGGCTATTTTATTATTCGCATTAATCCCGCGCACTTAAGACAGGTCAATTCCTAGAATTTCCTATGGCAAAGTGACAACCAAAATTGTTTTCGTTTTATACTTCTGTCCTATCCGCTTCGTTAAAACGTTACGCTTGTGAAGTGTCTGTGAATAAGCTTTGCGCGCGCGCATAGCGTCGCCTCTTCGCACTGTATGCTCATCTGTATTAGTAGAAATGGCTGTAAACGTGCCAGTTTTAGTTAAAGTTAACTGAGTTGTAAGTCGCCCTAATTTACATTAGCCAACTACTTTACAAAATATAAGTAAATATACCTTCTTACTTATAAACGATGACTAACTTCATATAATGCTTGTCCTTTACTGTGACATGAAGTTTCAAAGTTAACAGACAGTGACAGATATAAACTTAGTCATCGTTTACAAGTAAGGGGGTTAACGTGTACTTTATATGTTTATATCATTTATTGAGAATATAGGACGAGCGGTGTTGGTCTAGTGGTAGATACCCCGGCTTTCATTCTGAGAGTCGTGGGTTCGAATCCAGACCGACCGCGCACCAATGTCTTTTTCTTTAAGAAAAAGGTATGTGCGCTAATAACATCGCTCTTACCGTGAAGGAAAAACATCGTGAGGAAACCAACATGTCCTAGGACTCACCACGGTCCGAAGACATGGGATATTCAGTGTTTTCTATGTATCATATGTATGTATTTACAAAAAAAAAAGTATAATATGTAGTATATCCGTTGTCTAGTACCCATAGTACAAGCCTAGTGCTTAGTTTGGGGCTAGATTGCGCTGTGTGTAACGTCGTGCAATATTTTATTTATTTATAGGTATTACATTGGTGTTATAAAATATAGTTAAGTACAGCTACATTCGGCCTTTTCGGCGTTTAATATTATTTGGAAGGTACAGACATTGTTTATATGTTACATATGTTTATTGGTAAATACAGTTGGTAAACAAACAGCAATTGATACAGCCCGCTGTTCTTCGAACAACACAATAAGCCCATCCTATATCAAATTATAGTCCATTTGTAAGGTTAAATACAACTAATGCATATGAACTGTTAGATATCATTCATTGTTAAGAGAGATTTGAGATTGTTTTACATTCTTTAACGTCTCTTCGTTAAGGGGACAGTCTACCTGCTCGTTTCTCTATACAAACTTTACAAACGTAGTCGACTGTTTCCTCCCTGGATAAAGATATTAGAAAAAATATGTTTATGCCATAAGTCCTATATCAGCCATGACCATGCCCCTACGTTTTGATTTTTTAATTTTTCTAATCTTTCTACTTTTTTTAAATATTCTAAATAGAAAATTAAAAAAAAAACAAAACGTAGGGGCATGGCCATGGTAGATATAGGTTTTATAGCATAAACATATTTGCTTTAATGTCTTTATCCAGGGAGGAAACAGTCGACTACGTTTGTATGGAGAAAGAGTAGGTAGACTGTCCTCTTAACGTCTATTCGTTAATGGAATCGATTATGCGATTGAAACTTAATCTTGATTTACTATTTTTGATTGCGATTGGGAGATAACTTGAGGCAGTTAAGTAAGGTTTTTAATTCGATAGAAAGAATTTGTTTATGATAAAAAACTTGAACTTAGTAGTAGTAAGTTTGAGCTTAAAAGAGATTAACTTTTGTAGTGCCGATTTAAGTTTAAGGGTTTTTATCTTTAACAGTTTCACATTATGAACTGTTTAATACATTTAACCTAATCTATCCGAGATACAAATTAATGACAGCAGCCAAATGATCTGCTTCTTCAAGTTCTTATTGCTATCAATTATAACCGTCCACATAGGAAACGTAGGTGTCTGTAAACAACTAAACACGTGATACTGAGGTGCTAAATAAAGCCTCTGTAGTACGACGGGCAGTGGACCACTGCCCACCATTTACGCGCTTTTTCTAAAATAAAAACGAACCTACCTACTTTTGGTAAATATTTTAATATTTCTCTTTGATCGGACTCGTTTTGACATATTTGTCTTAAAACTACACCAAAATGTAGGAAACAATGTCACCTACCTACAATCCATACACAAAAAAAAGTTCTACGACATTCCGCCATGAAATAATCAACAATTTTCGATGAGCCCGACAGGGATTTTGAGTTTAGCGGCTATAGGGCTCTTCAGAGTCAGCTGTACCATCCTATTAGGCACTTGTGAGTGTAAGCCCTGTAGTGTAAACAAACCGACTTACTTGAGCTTTGCCGCCAAGAGAGAAATACGTGTGGTTAACTTCTTGTGCCTTGTTTGGTAGAGTTGTTTATTATTGATTTGTCAATCAAGTAGTTATCATTTCATAAAACTGTGAAGTACTATTTAATTGCGTATTCTTGGGTAAACTCGTTTATTGTTATCAATCTGTCGAGATAGTAGTATAGGCAATTAAACACTCACCTATAAATTTATGGAAAAAAAGCTCGTGGGAGCTTCTCTGGTTACCATCTACAATCATAAGCAGTTAAGTGACACTAAAATATATAGTTAAACGATCTGTTCTTCTGTCTATTAACAAATCGACAATGATATAAACCGCTCGATTCATTCGAAACACTAATGATAACGTGCAATAAATCTTTAAACTCAATTGAACCCACGCATTTCAATTTAAAGACAGAAATATTTCCACTGAACTATAATCAACGATTCAAAACGTATGTTTAAAATGAAAATATGATTGCAGATTGCGTAAAGATTTAGCTGGATTATTTTTTCGTTGTCCCTGATCCAAATCCCAGATTCTGAAAATCAGTTTGAAGAGAGCTTTAAGATTACAACTTCAAAAGTAGGAATAACCTATTCTTGGATAAAGTGTAGTCCCAATGCAGATGCGATTCCGAAAATCTCATTGGACACAGTTTATACTAAGACTCCAAAAGTTGGGATAACCTATACCTAGATAAAGAGTAAGCGCAATGCAGAAAGATTATCACGCACTCCTGACTTTGGCTACGTTTACGTAGCCTCACTCCGCTAAGTAATTTTCACCGGAACTGCGCTAAGCGAGGCTACCTAAATGGAACGATTCGATTTATTCTTAGCAAACACACCCATGGCATCGTTAAATTTAATTGGTAGGTAATAGTTAATATTTCGTTTTTAGTTTCTGATTGCTCTAGGCAGTCGTACTAGAAATAATTAAATCGTAAAACACAGACAAGGGCTTTCCCTTGTCTGTGTTTTTCGGGTTAATAAATTCATCGCTCGAGACGACGGGAGCTCGTGTTGTGTAGTTGGAATTAGCGTTGGGGTACAGACTCAAGTTCATTCCTCGCTGCGAGTGAATTTGTGAAGACGTATTTTCCCTTAAAAATATTTCTAGTTACTTATAGTTAAATTAAGATTTTCAATTTAAAAAAAGTTTTTATTTTGTAATCGCCTTCAAGAAAAAGAGGTTCTCAATTGGACGCGTACATGATATTTTAAAGGCAAGATTCTTATTAGCATTATATCTTGTTCATCAACGCATGGATGTTATATTAACTACCTTAACTAATCGGTCGTGTTACACCATGAAATGTGTGTCTCGCTTCCTAGCCTAGTGATGCAATGTTTAAATGTTCCCTAGTTTGTTCTATTTAAATCTCTAACACAAAGTGTCAAGGTTGATAATCATTTGTTATGAACGAGGTGATAATCACCTAATTCCGTTCAGTTATTAGGTGTGGAGCGCGTTTTATGAAGGTGGAGTTTTTTTTTGTTGGACGGAAAAATGTTTCCTTATTTTCAATTTTTGTAAGTACGTGCTTCTGTTTACAGATGCAGCATTTTACTATATTTTTTCTCTAAAACAATAATGGCAACCAAACTGGATATATACTACCCATTTTTGTTGGTTCGCAAAAATTAATCGTTTCATTTTATTTATTTACTTTCAAGTGTTAGAATCCTGGTTGTGATTCTTGGTCATCATCATCAATGTAAATTCGTACTTTATTCAAGAGTTGGATACCCCATGACTACGAGAAAAAGAAAAGAGTTTGTATGTCGAGTATTCTTTGTGCAAGGAGTTTGTATTGAGTATTTTTTGCGCAAGGAGATTGTATAAACATTGAGATGTAAATATATTGATGTGTTTTAAATTCAAACATCAAAATAGTGATTAATTTATTATTTTTATTCACTGTTTTTAGTCAATAAAATAAGCTTTTTAGAGTGGGCATGGTATAAATATTAAACATAGTGGCTAGAAAGCAAATTATAGGTTTTCCTTTTTAAATTTAAATTGAAAAGCTCAATTGTAGTTACCTCAACTCCAACTTTAAAAAGCTTTAGTGAATACAATCTGAGTAATAAATAGGTAAGATTGTTAAACTCTACTGTGGATATCCACTTTTGTTGTTTGGTTGTACATAATCTCAGCAGCTTTTTATTCTAGTTAACTTCATTACTTCTTCCAGAAACCTTTTAAATCCAAACAAACCTTTGTTTCTCACAATGTCACAAAAAATCTAATTTAATCCTATAAACAAAATTTATGTCGGTCACCCACCATACATAATCACAAACACATTTAGCGATAATTAATGTTGCGTAACCCACGCTTAATTTGCCATGTAACTCAAGTAAATCCCTGTTGTGTACATTGCGTAATGAGAAGGGTTCCCATACTTTAAAGCTGGGTCACACTGAATGCGTGGCGTGGCGTGCGTATGCGCGTGACTCTTTCTCTCTCTGCTTCCTTCTTTTTTGGGCTGCTCTGGCCTCACAGTCGAGTAAACTGTAAGCTGTAACTCATTCCCCCAGTGTTTTTTATCCTTTTTTTTTATTGTATGAAACTGACAGAATTGCTTGATGAGCTTGTGCTCTTTCACAGAAACGTGACGTGTAACGTACGCAGAGCTGAATCGACTGTCGATGTGTCCTCCGTGTTTGGGAAGGCTCGTTATTTCTGATATCAAGTAAATCTGAATCTGAAAACTAACACTAGGTGTGCCACACCACTATACGAAAAGATAAGATCGACTGCCAAAGCAAGAATGCACATGTGACCTCGCTACATAGGTATTAAAGTCATGATAAGGAACCTACGTAGGTATGTGCGGTATGTAAGCTGATCCGCTCTTGCCAGTGTTACAAGGTTTATGCACGAACAATGTACTTAAATACAACACGCCACGCAGACGCAGGCCACGCGTTGGGTGTAACCCAACTTTTACTTGAGGTCGTTTGAAGATCTTTGATATGAGCAGAAGCTCGGTTAGTAGGTAACTAGTTAGTTAGTTAGGTACTAGACTAGTTTTGTTAGTTAACGTACCTACCTACAACGTGTGTTTACCTTTATTAGGCCCTTTAGATTGTACAATGTGACGAGGGTAATACTAGCCCTAATCTAAAATGGGATTGTTTGTACCCGGGCACCTAAACGAACTTCATTTTTGACTGTTTTTTTATTTGGAGTATTCGGAAGCGGTTTTTTAATAATTGTTAATGACAACGAAGATACTAAAGTTTTCTTTTCGAACTTAGTACTTTCTTGCAACAAATAAAAGAACAGTTTTAGAAGTTCTTTATTATTATTTCTAACCTAGTTTTTAAAAACCCAATGCTAACCTATTCTAAGACGTAGCATGATTTTGATTATTGATTAGTCATTAGCCATAAGCCTGTTTACTAATAACTGTGTTGATTTGTCCTTAATGGCTGCACCTGCTTTCGTACCTATACCGCAAAAGCTTAGCTATAGATACAGACCAGAAGCAAAGTGACAAGACGTGGTCAAAGTTTCCCAACCACAAATTTAATTCTTTGCGTGGTGCCATTATTTTAACTATTTTGTATTTTAACCATTATTTGGATAGATTTTTCTTTCGTTGAGACGTTGAGCATTGAAACAATGCTAAAAGTATAATAAACACCAAGCGATTTAAACCGGAAAATGAGTTTAATTCCATTAATTGAATATTGCTTCTAAAAAATAAACTAGGTATTTCGTTTTTTTTTATATTAAAGTAAGTACAAAATATTTACTAATCGCTAAATCAAGGATACCTACACAACAAACAATACAAATTTTTGTCTAGAAACTAAATTGTCATCAGGTCAAAATAGTTCAAGCAGTTATCCAGCTACTTTCCCAATACATTCTTGCATAATTATAGTAACGTAGGTACATATATATATGCAACTTAGCGTTGAGCATGCACTTGCATTCACAATTGACTATTGTCATGTTTTGCATTTATTAACACTGGGACCCCTTTAACTGCGTCTGCGACGGTTTAGCATTCAATTTGTCATCTTTATTGTTGTCTGCCCTTTGTATATCAGACTAACAAATCTGTCATATCGGTTTAACGATATCGCTTTAAAATTTGGTGTGAGAAATTTAAACAAAATATAATAAGTGTTTAGGTAATAAAAATAGTAATAAGTAATAGGTACTTACAAAAATATTAAAAATATATTTTAGCAAAAACACAACGCATGGTCGACGCAGTGCGGGATTCGAATCCACAACACATCGACGTCATCGCTTAGCGTCGTCCATGCGTTGTGTTTTGTGCAGAAGTATTTTTCCTTTAAAATATTTCAACGAAACCCAGTGCAGGCTTAAAAGCACTTAACATAAAAATTTGAATACATTATAGTCCAAAAAACATGTAATGTAATATTAATATTATTAACGAGTGTCTTCTATCATTATGTTTGTACAAAAATGCATGTATAATATGAAGGTTCCGAACCGGCCGGCGACACATTAACTTTCTTAAAGGTGCAACAGAGATTTTAATTCTCATGAAGTTTAAAATTTTAACTAGAAACTGCCCGTCTTTCTCGTTTGGTACGAACATCTAACAATGTGACGTTACATTGTTTGACATTAACGTGTACGATGGCGTCTCGTCATAAAGATAGTGCACGTACAGTCAGCATAGGACGAAGCAAGTTTTAAAAATTAAAAATATTGTGTTGTCTAACATAGTGAGATGACATTAGAAAGTCTTGTCCCCTCGCGACCAAAACCATAGGAACATGGTTGAAACGTCGAGGTGAGAAAATAAATAATAATATGCGGTTAAGACCCGGGAAAATGTAACTATGTTAACAAATCGTAAGAATTTAAAAATATTATAGTTACATTTTACCGAGTCGTAATCGCGTATCAGTCTCCTCCAATCAAGACTGTTGTAATGTTAGTTGAAACGTCGAGGTAAATAAATAAAATATATGAAAACGCGATTAAGTCCCTGTAGAATGTGCTAAATGCGACAATGTAAATAACATGATCATAGCAATAAAAAAACGTTTCTTGTGTACTTTTTTTATTGGAGGTCGCGTTCCGAAGCCACACATCCTAAATTATTGTAGTGTTTCAAAACGGTCATATGAATATCTTATTGAATAAAACAATTGAGTTTTGTGCCATTGGGAAGTACCATTAGATCAACCTACACATACAAAGCTTTTTCACTCTTTTGAAAGCGAGTAGGATATAGGTATTGTGAAAACGCTGAATAGCGAATGAAATATTGGCTATTCACTAAATCCACGCTAGAAGATAAACATCGTCAATACAAGAAAAGTTCGTGACCCTATCACTATTCAATATCTATTCTTATCCGAACGTCGCGTATAAAATAAATTCACGCAAACAGTTCCGACGTGACGCCAACACAAAGAGACGTTAGCTTTTTTTATCACAAAAATATTTATAAAGACGAAAGTTTTGTTAGAGTTTTGTTATGCTGATAAAATTGTGAGCAAAACGTAATATGATATTTATTTAAATAACATACTCGTATTCGTAGATACCATCTAGTACATACAAGTTTCGAACAAAGCATTGAATTTTTGTATGTGGAAGTCGCTATCTTACTCTGCTTCATAGATCAGATCTATTGTACCAAATTATCACAATTTATGTTTAAAAGGAATATGAAAAATATACATTAAAAAAAAACTTATATACTAAAATTAATAAATAATTATTATTATTATTGTCCAGTATCAAGAGGTCTATTAAGCCAACACGTCGAGGGCCTTTTCAATAACAATTTTACTCGCAAATTATGAAGTGAACACTAAGCCGGCGATTATCTCTGTCTGCACTATAAAATGCAGCCAAGGACAACCACTGAATCGGATAAAACTATTGAAAAATAAATGGATGAAAACAACATGGGCTAATAGTGATGTGATGGTAGTGGATTGGCCACTGGGAGTTACTGTGGTTATTATGGCGCCTGCTGTAACAATGTCCTATAAACATGTAGAAATGGCAGACGGAGACTCGCCAAATCACAAACTGGGCCACCCTAATCAGCTGAGCAGCAAGGGAGCAACAGGCACGTGAGAGGTTGAAGGATGGAGATACCCCCCTGGAAACGTCGAGGCAAGAATATAAATAATAATACGCGATTAAGACCCGGTTAAATGTAACTATTTAAACAGAAGTCCGAGAAGAGACCTGTTAAAGGTTTCGAAACGTTGAGTGTAACTATTTAAACAAATCCGATGTCCGAGAAGGGACCTGTAAAGGTGTCGAAACGTAGTACAACGAAACAAAGTAATACGCGATTAAAACCGAAAAATGTCTTTAATTTCAATCCAATATCGCGAAAACAAAAGAAAATCTAAATCGTATTAATTTAAAAACTTTATTAAAAAGTAATTTTCATCTTCCCATAATTATGTTTCAAGTCAATAACTATTACTAAATAATAATATAAGTACCTACCTTACTATGTGTCTTCATTATTGACACAATTTCAATTCTAATTCTAAAACAAATTTCACTCCTGAAAATCCACTTCCAATTTCCCCCTACTATCCACAAACGAGGTCAGTGTTCTAATCTCATGCACCCATGTGCAGTTGTCGCGTACAGTTTATGCAACATTAGCGACAATAATTACTGGCGCATTAAACTTTCATTTGGCCAAACGAAACTGAGCTTTCGGTTCAACTCGGTTTGGTACCATGCTGTATTTAACGACAGACTCGTTCTGAGTTGATAGATGTCAATACGGCTGTTCAAGAGTTCACTAAAAAAGAAGACTAAAGACAAAGGCGAAATAGGCCAGACTATGAAACTAGTAAACTTTAAATATATAGGATCGTTATTATTTCATTTACTTTTCTCTTCCTGTAGTCTAATACTGGCTGGATAGGCAGTTTTCTTCTCCTTTTCGTGCGGGTCGATTGGTGTGGCTTTACCTGAAGTTTTTAGGTCGGCTAACTTGACCTAACGACATGTGACAACGAAACCGTGTTTGTAAGTGCTATGTCTACGCATCATAAGATTCAAAGTAAGCTACCGCTCATGCTCATGTTTATAGTGGTAATTTGTATGATAATTGATAATATAAGTAGATAGGTGCGTACTTTAAATGTTGATTGTATTATGTAGGTATGGTTATAAAAACTACGATTTGTTACATTATCCTGACTAATAATTTCATTCAAGTGGAAGGTACTGTTTATTTCGTTATAACGCCTAAACAGTTAAAATAATTTTGATGAATTTTGCTATATAGATAGATGGAACTACCAAGTAGGATACTTTTTATTTTAATATAGTTTTACATTAGTTAAATAAATAAATCAATATTGCACGACGTTGCACACAGCGCAATCTAGTCCCAAACTAAGCACTAGGCTTGTAGTATGGGTACTAGACAACGGACATGCAACATTATAATACTTTTTTTACATATAATATGTTATATGTAGGATAGACTTTATTCCGGACGTACACGTGAAACATAAGTTGTAGAACACGATTTGAAATTGAAATTATTGTGGACAAGCAGCCACAAGGGCTTTATATAGAAAAAGATTTATGATATCTTGTTTAAAATGTTGTAACACAAAACGAACTATTTCGTTTTTGTATATTCTCGTGAGAATGCTAAAGTATAACGAATGTTCTGAAAACATCGGGCTAACATCATACGTTTTCATCTTCACTGATTTATTCAGTTGTTTCCGTAACATATTTTCATCTATGCTTAGAGGAACAACATCGTAATATTCAGTTTCAGATGTCAAAAGCGACAAAGTACGGACATGCCCCTTCGCGTTCGATGCCAAATGGTTATAAAAACTTCAGTTTGGAATTTTTGAATATAATATTAAGAGGAGTATTAACGCCAACGACCTTGAAACTGAAAATCCCTGTCGGGCTCATCGAAAATTGTTGATTATTTCATGACGGAATGTCGTAGAACTTTATTTGGTGCACAGATTGTAGGTGACATTGTTTCCTACATTTTGGTGTAGTTTTAAGACAAGAACCTCCTATTGGTGCAAAGCCTATCCAAATTTTAGACAAAAAATGGTTGATTTGGCTAAAATGTCGATAGGCTTCAATACGTTTCGACATATTTGTATGGAAACTGCACTAAAATATCGGAAACAATGTCGCCTACAATCTGTACACAAAAAAAAGTTCTACGACATTCCGTCATGAAATAATCAACAATTTTCGATGCGCCCGACATGGATTTTCAGTTTTTCAGTATAGGGCCCTTAATAAGATGTATCTAAACACAAATCATAATTTAGTAAAGAATGCATCCAAGAAGATAAACACGGATTATTTATATGAAGTAAAAATGGGAATATACTCGTAGCTTAAAATCTTAAATTATTTTATCGATTTTAAAAGGAATTTTGATTAAATTTCCATGTTGGAAAACCAATATTTTGTTAATAATAAATTAAGTACCTAGTAGCCCATTGCTTTTTGACTAAAACCTTTATTATTTGTTCCTTTATTTTTTTGTTACATACTTTAATACTTGTTTCTATAATTAAATACAGTATATAGAATACAGAAAATTTTGATGTGTGGCCGCACCAGGACACCACACGCTACCACTTGGAATCTAGAAACCTCTGGTGGTGACAACTGACGAAGCGAGCGTCAATCGTGTGCGGCGAATTCATATAAAATGTGTGAAAACTACCGGAAAAGCGTCGGTCGTGGTGTTTTGTTGTCAGAATCGGTGGCCCGTTTGTACCCATGCGTAAATTTGGTAATTGTATTGTAGGTACGTCAAATGTGTCACACACAATACGTGGAGGAATCTCCTAAGTTCTCCCCCTACCGCTTCTGGGTCGCGTCTTAAGAGCAAATCCAAGCTCCACATTTTTATTTAGCCATGATTGGCCAGACGCTTGGTAAATAGTAATGAAGGCGGCGTATACTACTTCATTTTCGTGAAAACGTCGCCGTAAGAATTCAAATTTATCGTACGTTGGGCCTGAGATGACTCAGACAGTATGCCGGTTACGTGATAAGAATTTGTTTTACTTTAGATTTTACACACGGTAGACTTTACAGTTCGATAGTAGGAAATATTCGCAAACGAACTATCTTGCTGGCTTACGGACTAAAGACATGTCCATGACATGACATGTCTGAATTTTTAATTTCGGTACTGATTTTAAGTACCTACGCCGCGGACTTGTATGAAGCTGTTGTTCTGTTGGATTAGATATTCGGTGGTAGTATAAAATCCCTTGGACAAAAAGTCGTACATCGTCTTAGGTGTGTAACTTTCAGATCCCCTCGGTCGCGTGAAACATTGCCGTCAATGATTGTGTTGCTATCCTGTTTATGGCACCCATTTTCCAAATTAGGGGAAAAACGGAGATAAATTTTACAAAATTTATTTTGTTTTAGATTAAATTCCGAGAGCGTTTCTAAGGACAATTTTAATGAATTCCAAGACAAGTCAGTATTTATTGTCGAATAGAACTAGATAGAAACTGTTGTGAGGAAACCAACTATTCAGTTTATTGGAATTCTATTTGGGAACAATGCACCTCAACACTTAAGGCAAAGAAGACAAACGATAGTTTGATACATACAAGTAAAACTTCGTCTCCCTCGACTATTTACCACTTCGCACATTTCCTATGACTAATCGGAGAAAGTCCTCAACTTTAAACTTTGAGTTCAAAACTCATTTAACGACTAAAGTACTTGAAAAGTAATTTTGATTCACACTGGCAATTTGGAAGGGATTAAACGTAGAGGTTTCAAGGTAGTTACATAAGTACCTACCTACCTATTCGTGTATTTAAAACGTAGGAACTTAGGACAACCTATATGTAAATAGGATTAATGTTAATGAACTTATTTCACCGCCTCCCATGGTGATCCTTATAGAGGGGTTAGGCATTAAGACGCCACGGAAGCCTACTCCGGATTGGCTAATGTCCTAGTCTTCGGACTACGGCGAGTCCCAGGACATGTCGATTTCCTCACGATGTTTTCCTTCACCGTAAGAGCAATATTTTTAATGCAACAATAATGACCAACAATGTCTTTTTCTTTAAGTTATGACCGCCTGGATTCAAATTCGGTATCTGCCACTAGACCAACACCGCCTTTAAGACATACAGTCAAAAATTTAACACCACTTCCCAAGTTATAGAATAAAATGAGACACTTTACTTTACTCATTACCCGGTACACCATTTAACCCAAGCGGCCCCCTCAATCTCTTGTAACACTTTGATATTCATATCAAGTATTCATCCCTTAATAATTCTATTTGAGTTAATATAAATTCTGTGCACCCTTGAGACGCATAAAGTTATAACAAGCGGAGTTAACGGTGCGGATGATCGCGTCAACGTGTGCCTATACCTTTCTTAATAGGAAATAAGTTGATTAATCAAGGATATTAAGACACTCTTGACATGGTAATGGTGTAAATTTAGGTACATTTTACCTAGTAAATACTGTTATGTTTCGTACTTCAGGGATTCTGTACAAAGTCGCAAGTGAAAGTGATAAAATTGAGTAAAATTTGATTATTATTTAAATGTGTTATCGTATTTTACAAATAAAGTTTTAGATTTTTCTTCTGTTTTCGCGATGTTAAATTGAAATGAAGATATTTTTCGATTTTAATCGCGTGGTGGTGTCCTGGTCCCTTCTTCAGGAATGACTGAGATGACACACATCTAAGTCAATCCTGAAGAAGGAACCTGTAAAGGTCTCGAAACGTTGAGCGTTGAAACAATGCTAAAAGTAATAAACACCACGCGATTAAAACCGAAAAATGTCTTTAATTTCAAATAAAGTTTTCACAAAATTCATGTACCTGCGTACGTTTTTTTTTACAAGAGGAAATCTTCCTATGTACATCAGGCTGCTCTCGGGGGGAGCGGCTCGGTGAGTAGGGGGTCCCCCTGGCCGTAGATGGCCAGGGTATACCCACTAAAACCCCTTGGTGTCTTAAATGCCGCTGTGCAAGACCAGAGCCGGAAACTGCGGCGGTTCTGCTAGCTCTGGCGGCGGGTGGTCCCGTAAACCATTACGAGTAATAGACCAGGGTCGATAAAGTTTGAAAAAGAATTAAATTATAGTAGAATGAAACCCATTGGAAAAGGAAGAGACTATAACAAAAATTACAGGAAACATAAATTACGGGCGATCTGAGGTCGGGAATAATAATACCTACCTACTACTGAAACTTAAAGAATCATCAATGTAGGTAAACAAAAGCATGTCGTTTACATTTTATTTTGAAGCTTGACACTGAAAAAAATAAATTTAAAAAAAAAAAATGCTTTTAAAGCATTCTGCATTTGCCAGGATCCTGAATTTAGCTGAGCATCTTTTTTTGTCCCAAAAACGAAAAATATTTCAATTTACACTTTTCATTTTGTTGGGCGATGTGTTCTCTACATAAAGCCAATGATTAATTATTATTGAATAGTAAATTAGCAGTAAGCACTTATAGATAAAGTTGCATCTGGTCGAACACTCATCGTCATTAGCAGATACCATTCTAATTTGAACACTGTTGTTCAAACGATCGAGTGTTTTAACTTCCATTTGAATATTGGTAGGTACCATTCAAAAAGTAGCCAATGTACTTGGTTGTTCTAAGAATTATTTAACACTAGCTGTGGTCCTGCGGTTTCACCCGCGTAAGTCCCGATCCCGTGGGAATACCGGGATCAAAAGTAACCTATGTTACTCAGGGTGAATGTAGCTTTCTAATGGGCAAAAGAATTTTTGAAATCGGTTCAGTAGTTTTTGAGTTTATTCATTACGAACATACAGACACACACACACAAAATACAAATCTTTTCTCTTTATAATATTAGTGTAGAAGTGTAGATGTAGATAAGGTAATAAATATATTGGTAGATAGGTAGGTACCTATATAACTTCCCAAATTACATTACCTACTAACTTCTAATGAGAAATCGGTAAGAAAAAGACTATAAAATGTAGTTTTCTAGACGTCGCGTTGTTTAGAAAAAATAATTTAGAGTTCTAGACCATATGCGAAATTACCATTGTAAAATGGACCGTTTGCTCAACTAAACTATTCAACATTTTAGTGGACCTATACGAACTTTACCGATCGCAAACAAATCATCAAACATTCATCTAGGTATAAAATAAAACTACATATCGCACTGCTCTAAATACATGCATTTCATGCTCAACTAGCTGCAACCCGCGGTTTCACCCGCGTAAGTCCCGATCCCGTGGGGTTTTCCAATAACCCTTTCTTAGTAGTTGCCTACAAATCACAAAGAACACACTCTGCAAATTTCGTGTCTGGTTTAGGCTCTGCGTTGGTATATTTTTGTGTGTGTGTCTGTACGTTTGTTATGAATAAACTCAAGGGTACTTTTGATCCCGATATTCCCACGGGATCGGGACTTACGGGTGCAACCGTGGGACGCAGCTGGTGTATAGATATGTGCTAGAAAGTATTCAAGCCTGTACGTTTAGATTATCTCTTTATCTTCTAACTTAATCTTACGCAGAAACTAAAACACAAATCATCGAAGATGACTCAAAGAAAATGAAACTAAATAGGATTACGGAGTGAAGGCGCCAAGAAAACACTTTATTCAGTCGCTTGAATAAATTGAGATGTATTTATAACTGTGACTACGGGTTTAGTTAACTAAATTGAAGTTCCTAGTATTCTGAATTAGTTTAGTTTAGTGAAATAGGGTAAGAATGAGTTGAGCTAAATCAAGAAGTGAGAATATAGTGTTTCATTTCGTGAGCGTCGATTTAATTAAGTTCCTTTGCAAGTACTTATAAATGGATATTTTAGGACATTGCTCAGACAGTGATAAATAAGAAGGCTTGTACTATGGTGTCCGTGTAACTTATAGAAAATATATACTCATAATTTTGCTTTTAGTAATTAATGAGTATCTATCTGTAAAGTGGAAGATCTGCGAAAAGAACTATATGCGAATGGACCATTTGAGAAGTTGATTATTTCACAAATTTCGATTAACTTCCTTTGCTATAAACTATTATACCTAAATGAATATTGTAGGATATTGCTACTAGGTGAGCCACTCCACTATATACGAAAGGAAGAAGAAGGATATTACTCTCAGCAAGATAAATAACAAGGCTTGTATTTTATGGTGGCCAATGGATACCATAAAATGCACATATAAAGTATAAAAATTAACTCATAATTTTGCTTTTGTTAATAAATAAGTAGGAACCTGACAAAAACATATTATTATTTAACTTTTTTTACTTACCAGAGACAAATATGTGTTTATCAATATTTGATCCACGATGGAAATCAAACTTGCTTTTTTTTGTGTTCGCTCAATGATGGGTCACACTACTTTTCACCTTTATCTTATCTGCTTTTTCCATAAAAAGAATCTTAAATCTAAATTTAATGAGTGTGTAACTTACCTAATATTTCACAGGAACTGTTTACTCTAAACAAACATTTACTTTTTAGTGCAAAATAGTTTAATGATCGTCATCAAACATCGAATACCACCTGGCTAAAGTTTTATGTATCTATTTTTTAATCACAAACAGGTCAATGCTCCAGCGAAGTTCAATTTCGCACATTGACTCCGTGTAATGAACTATGAAATCACCAAATTTTTCACGGAATCACAAACGACTTCTCGACGAAAAGGTGAATTCTCTAGTGTAAACAGTAGCGGTAGCGAAAAATTAGATTTTCTTAAAGCCGTCACATACAAGCAGGTTTACCTGAAGTTTCGCCTGATCAGGCATAAATCCGTGCCGTGTATATAGAGCAATTCAACCACATCTGCCTCACCGGATGGACTGAACTGAATTATTCCTTTAGTTTGCTCTTTGTCCGTATTTCTATAGCTTTTATAAATTAGAAGCTGTAGACTGTAGACAGTAAGTAGATAAACTATTTAAGTGAAAACGACTCACTGGTGCACGGTAAAACTCGAAAGAGTTTTTGAGGCACCTTTATGCATGTTCTCTTTTGTTACATTTTTTTTGTGAATAAATAAATAGTCAGTAGGTACAGGGTAAATATTTGGATTTATGTAAGTTTGGATGAATGTTTGTTGGAGGTAATCTCTGGAACGAGTGAACCGATTTCGATGAAACTTGATAGTTTTTATACATTGAATTTTTGTGAGTAACATGGACAATATTTTATTACGATATTTAACCATGATTTAGACTTATACGGGTGAAACTGCAAGGCGATGCTAGTCTGCTGCTATAATCGCGTTTTTGCCGTGAAAGTTTAAAGTAGTTTGGTAAAATACACAGATATCGGAACATAAATATTTTGATAAAAGTTGCTTACACCAATAAACAAATTTAGATCAAAAGATTTAATAGAAGTAGGTATACGGTAAATATGTCGATAGACTAATCGTGGTTTGAATGATGATTAATTGATTATGAAGAAAGTTTTTCAAAGTAACTAAACAATACGTATTTAGATTTTGATCGAAGATAAGCTTAGACAATGTTCGATTACTCGTTAATACGTGCTTGTTGATAATAAAATATCGATTATTATCAGTATAGAACATACTGTTAAGTTAAATGACATTAACATGGATAAATAGGTTAGATAGGTAACTACTATGAAGAGCTAGCGTTTATGGAATACATACAAAACGACCTACTTACATATAGTCGTATGTCTTGACTGCTATTCTGAAGATTATGCGTTCGATTCCCGGGCCGACCGAGCAACAATGTCTTTTGTCTTTGTCATTAATCTTTGAATCCAGCCCTGCGTCTATCGTGCGTTGTGTTTTGCAGAAGTATGTCTTGTTCCTTGCGTTTTAAAGTTTTGTGCTCCGTCGCTCTTACGGTAAAGGAAAATAACGTAAGAGAACCCACGGTTTGGTTGGCTTCAGACCTATAATAAATAGATCAGTTGTTTTCTCCAGGCATGCAGTATTGGTATAGGTGCTGGTTCAAGCTTTAACCTAACGATGTCCCGGGTACTAACAGCATCATAAATGGCGTGGATTAAAACTTGCTTGTGCTGTAATTAATCTAAAATAAAATAAAAGTAGTTTTTTTTTATTTCTTATCTCGACGTTTCGACTATGTTACAATAGTCTTGTTCCTGAGAAGACTGACGAAGTTGTAAGAAAATAGATAATACGCGATTGAGGCCCAATAAAATGTAAAATCATGATCAGTTATCAATCATGAGCTTTCATCAAATCGTTACGTTACCTAAATAATGATGAAGTAACAATTTATTGACCATCCCACGCATTTTGTCGCGATGTCAAAATATGATTTCGGAAATAATAAATTACCTCAACGTCGAGAGAGAATTTCAATACCTACCTACCTACAGAAATAGAAGTAACGATCCGTATCTTACTATTATTCAAAAAACCTCCTTAAGTTACTCAATATTTAATACTTAATATTACTGTTATTACTTGGGCATTGGTATTATCGCAAGATTTTTTTTGATGTACCTAAGTAAGTGACTTCTTACAGCTGAAATGATGATGATGAAGTAGGTATACCTACCTATATTTTCTGGGAAAAAGAGAAATTCATTGGCGATCGATCTATCTTGAATGCTTAATCAATCAGTCAGGACATTGAATTTTATATACCTACATAGATTTTTTTTCTGTTTTCGCGATATTGTATTGAAATTAAACACATTTTTCGGTTTTAATCGCGTGATTCAGGATAGACTGAAGGAAGATGGGACCCGGAAAGGTCTCGAAACGTTGAGCGTTGAAACAATGCTAAAAGTAATAAACACCACGCGATTAAAACCGAAAAATGTCTTTAATTTCAATACCTACATATATATAAGAATTTCCATTGGAATAATCTATTTAAATGTTTAGGGCTAAGTTACTTTAATACCACAAGTAAAAAGCGAGAAGGCTTTCAACTTGTGGCAAGCTTGTTGCCCTAACGTTCGATCCTTTGAAGTTCAATCATAATACGATACTTTTACGGAATAACATTTACCTATGTACTAATGGTGTATTTGTAATTCGAAACCTTTGATATAAAACATAGTGTTTTGTGTACCTATTCCTTTCTCTATTTCTATTGTACATTTCTTATGTAGGAAGAGATCATATCGAAATTGGATTATGTTCGTATTCAATGAAATGTTTGCCTTTAAATAAGTCTGTCAGATGTATTGAGTTTCTAACTTTTAGTATTATGTAGGTACTGTAGAGTAGGTATTTAGTCTACACATCTACACTTATTTATTTATTTAATATTATAAATATAATATTAAATAAATATTTAATATTCTTCCACCAAAAGATAGCGGGGAGTATAGGCTACTTTTGATTCCGATATTCCCACGGAATTGGGACTTACGCGGGTGAAACCGCGGGACGCAGCTAGTATAGAACAAAGCTACCCTATCTCTTCCATTGGGTGTGGTAACAAGCGACTGGGAAAGAAATCTGGAAGAGACTTAGCGAACCTGGAGCCCTCAAATGTGACAAAGCATTTCCTAGTAAGGAATCGTTCCTCTTTTTTTTTTAAGGAGGCACACACTTTTAGCGTATAGCGTATATATAGTATAATAGCGGACACATATAGCGGGCAAATTATGCCCGCTATGCCCACACCTATGGGATCGATTAATAAGTATGATTATTAATTAGTAGGTACTTTATAGAAATATACAACAAAATCAAATACAAATATGCAAAGCCAAAATAAGGGCATTGAGTTACCACGACCTTACCTACGAAGCAAAGCACGAACTTGCTAATAGGGTATAGTCAGTCTAAACAAACAATGCACGTTCTCCGTCAAAACATCCATTTTCATTGGTGAGCTACTCCACAACTTGCAACTTTTGTTATAAACGAGCTATACCACAGTGAAAACACCTCATAAAACGGTCAATTCACGTTTAAAATTAATGAACAAACTATACGAAAGCAATTTGCTAAGACATGTTATTAGAGTTTGAGAAAAACCGTAACGTTTAATGAATTCACTTTGAAATAATCATTTCTAATATCTAGTTAACGGATACCTTGTTAAGGTAAATTACAATATTCATTAAATTGTTAATGGGTTTTCAGGGATTGTATACCTAGGTGCCGTAAATATATCTCGAGCATGTACAAATAATTTTAAACTTGAAAGTCAGACCACAATGCATGCAATGTGTGCTCCTATACCTAGGTACTGAAATAGTAGAAAGATGAATAGAGTAGATGCTATATACATAGATACACAACATATGATATAAATGATGAGGAGCTCTTTGGCCTTCGGTCCCCATTGTTATCTCTGATAGCAGTCGTTAGGTCAATAGAGGCATTAGAGCGACTTAAAAACTTTACCGACACAGAAGAAGAAGAAGAAATTGACAGCATCCTTTAAAATATGAGGAAACATCTTACAGATTGTGGACAGCAATTTAGTTATGTAGGTACTTTATATGTTGAGAATGCCATTTTCAGCATATAAAGTATAAATATATACCTACATAACTAAATACTTATAATTATTCGAAACCTCGAGTCCTTTTTAATGCAATCAGTAAAGTTAATATTACTGACAAGCAGAGTCCTGCGTTTCACTCGCGTAAGTCCCGATCCCGTGGGAATATCGGAACCAAAAGTAGCCTATGTTACTCCTCAATAATGTTGCTTTCTATTGGTGAAAGATTTTTTGAAATCGGTTCAGTAGTTTCAGAGATTACCCGGAAAATATATACATACATAATTGTTACCAACGTTACCTCTTTATAATATTAGATTGCAATAAAAATTAATAAAATAAGTCGCTTCAAAACATTTATTGCTAACTGCATAACATAATCAAACGAAATTTGTCGATGTCTTCGACAAAATCTTTAAATCAACAATAAGATTGAATCATCCCGAGATTCGAACGCCGTCCTCTTCGGAACAGAAGTCCGAATCTCTATGGCACCGGCTAACGAGGCATTAGAAAGTCACTCGAAATTAACTAACACATCTAGCACTATGTGTAGGCATGATAGTCCGGGATCCCTGAAACAAATTTTAAATTGTTTACTATCAACTTTGTAGATACGGTACATTCTAACATTGCGTATTCGAAAAATGAGCTAGAAACATCTAGGTACATGCATTTTCATAAAATTATTGTTTTTAAAAACATTTGTCTTTACGAATGATTCAGGCTTTGTAAATAAGCAAAACGGCATTCTTATGGATCACGCGGCAACGGTTCGACATACGACTGAGGCTAGTGCGTCAGCTAAACGCAGTTTTATCGTCTCATTTTCCAAGACTAGGTACCGTATCTTAGACTATCAAGCTAATTTTTCGTGAGTAATGGCTTGTATCGCCACGAAAATTTTTAGGTTTACCTGCGCCTATAGTAGATGTTTTACATCAAAACAGCAAATTTCTCCAGTAAAATAAAGCATGCATGCTTACTATCTTAATTATCGTCTGGCTAAGGAAAGTGTTTGAGATAACAAAGTTGACCGCGACGAATGCAACCCAGGTGACACGATATCTCGGAGTAATGGCTACCCTAATTAGATAGCAAGTGTTAGGAGACCAAGAATTTAGAGTATTGATGAGTTATTTTGTTTTGACCGTTTTAGATGGAAATATCTTAGTGACAATTTTATTTTAAAGGATTTTTTTAATTTATTTCGTATTTTGTACGCATTTTGTGCAGGCCACAAGAACTCTTTAATCTATACATAAATAGTGTGTTTTGAGAATGGTAATTTAAGCCGAAAGGAGGTTCAAAATTCAAAGTACGAAACAAATGTTATTTTACATTTAATGCTTTTTTCGAATAGGTTTCAATATATTTTTATAAATAAAATGAAAAACAGTTTTTAAAAGTAAATTAACTTTACAATCAAAATTTCTAAAATACATTGATTTCCAAAAGTCCAAAACACAACTTGATATTTTTAAATTATTTAAGTGAATTGTAATGTGTATTGTTTGTTATTGATCTCTTTTAACTAGTCTTTAAAAAAATATTTTATCTATCCATTTTTAGTTAGCGATGTATTTTTACCACTAGCGCCATCTACTGATGGAGTGATAGACTTAACGTTCGCGGATTGGTTGGTCTAGTGTTCATTTTAGGGTTCTATACCCAATTGTCATAGTGCTACGGAACTCGCACTTGGTCGGTTTTATTGGTTTTCGTGTACGTCAGGTAAAATCCGAAGAGATAATTTTTTATGTCTACAATAAAAACAGGTGTAACTACAATTAAAAAACTTGTAACAATTAACAAATTAATTGACCAATATTTTAATTGAGAAAGGGAATAAATTTATAGGCCGTGTCGATAAGATTTATCTTTTTTTCTTGTGATTAATTGGTAGCGAGACCAGTTGAACCAGAGTTCAAGGGAGCGTGGGTTCCAAACCAGAGTTTATTAGTTAACATGGTAATAATTAACTAATTGGACTAACTTTTTAATGGAGCTTTCTTAACTTTCAAACGAATAAACCTGATATTAAGCAAGTGCAAGTCAGACTGGCGCACGGAGGGTTCCTTACCATTATCACAATAAACTACGTGTGTCGTTGCCCCGCTTAAATATTAATTTTATAAGTTTTGTAGTTAGATTTGTTGGTATAACGGCAACAGAAATTCTGTGAAAATTTCAACTGTCTAGCTATCGCAGTTCATGAGATTCAGCCTGGTAACAGACAGATGGACAGTCGGGACTGAGACAAAGGGTCCTGTTTTTAGGGTTCCCTTTGGGTACGGAACCCTAAAAAGTAAAGCTCAGTCACCCACCACGGACTTAACAAACAGCCGCATAATAATAATTGTATTTGACATCTATTTTTGTATTTTAACTGTGTATCATGAATTAATAAATGAATTGAATTGAATACGGGGCTATTATTAGCTACCGCCAACGCGTCAGTAAAAATCGTGAAAATCCTATTAATTTTAATAATTTTAACACTATTATTAATTTAAAGTAGGTATATTATTAATTGTTACTTGTTGTAACTTTAGTTTTAGTGTGTAGTTTTAGATTTTTAATTGTAATAAGCTAAAACGCTACTTCTATGAAAGTGGCGATATTGTTTTGTATTACAAAAAAAATAAAAAACACTGTACTAGTTATTGTTTATTTACACAAGTCGAATTACAACAATGAAAATTATTCACTTCAAAATATTATATCGTTTGACCTACTTTGGCTGTAATTAACTCGATAATTAAACCGATTATATCAAAATAATAATAGGACTAAAAAGCGAAATGTCAAAACAACACTCCTTTGTCAGCGCGCCAAATTGTCTGTTTTACTATTTATAGTAAAACCAAAGTGCGTATATCAGTGTACAAAAAGACATAGTAGGCTGACTCGCCTGTTATTCTTAAAATTTTGCGTACCTAAACTATAGACACTTCTGGAGTGGTATTTTTAAACTGCCACAAAACTAATTCGCGTACGAAAGCCTAATAAATAGATGCGCGGTCTCACTCACGCACACACAACGAGCGAGAGCAAGCATGCGGAATTCGAACTTCCGCATACGAATTTGATTCCTGTGATTAAAAAATACGGGTATTGTTACTTGTGTCTAATAAGCAAGCTACCAATAAATATTTTGATAATTTCAAATAACCAGGATGAAATTAACCCCGCGTCTGCGCAACAGCAACAATAACATCACCATTTGCGTCAACATTATTTGTGTCCAGAAGTTGTACCTATTCTTAACCGGTAGAAAACTTTTTCGTATGAGAAAGGCTAATTAATAGATGAGTGGTCTCGCTCACGCACATACACAATGAGCCAGAGCAAATATGCGCAATTCGAACTTTCGCAAACGAATTGAATTCCAGTGGTTCAAAAATACGGCTACTCGTCGCCGATCAAAAAGATTTCAGTATCGGTAACTAGGAACTAAAAGTGGTCAATTGAAGTCACAAGCAAAATTTCCTTAATGTTGTAGGTTTTTTATTGCTCAAACTGACAATTTGAACCCTGTGTCACGCACACCGATATCGCCGCCACCAAACACAGCAAAGTAACTTTTTAGTTGTGATGATGTAGGAAACAAAACAACACGAAATATACGGATGGAAAGTACCTCTTTATTATCCGCAACGCGTCTACTAACACTATATTTTAATCCTTTAACATGTCGACTGTGCTGAGATACACAGTCGAGGCGCGCGGATTATGCGCAGTCAGCCTACTGGAGAAGGGAACATAGAATAAACATTGTTTATTCTATGCTTATGTTGACTATCACGCGGTTCTGTCGGCTCATTAATATCAAATAAATCATTAATGGATTAGACAAATCTCTTGCTAAGCTTTTTATATTAATTAGTAACGCTAAATGAGGTTACAGACGAGTTTGATCTTTGAACAGTGGGCGCATTTCAACACCACTAGAATTCATACCGTGTAACTGGGTAGTATCTTGTGCTCTAATAGAAGACTTTATTATAATAGAAGTATGATTTTTAAGGGTATCAAGGAACCTAAACTGGCTAGGTCCCGCGGTGTCACCTGCCTTAGTTGACACCTGAAATTCGGTGCCAAACTTGGATCTTCCTCGTTGCTTCCAAATCTCGTAAAGAGTTGTTGTAAAATTGTAAACCGCTGTTTTACTATGACTCTCTTAATTTGACTTAAAACTATCTGCATACGTATCTGCAAATATGATAAAATACTTGATACTGGCTAATTCCCAAATGGCCATGAAGAAAATTCTAAAATATTTCTTATTTCTCTATAAATATGTAACAACGTAAGGTCAACCTAGATACACCCAACTATAAATATAGCTATATTTTTATTAGGGTAGGTATATACCTATACTTTACCTACTGCTAATCTAGTAGGTAGGTAGGTACGTTTGTTTTCAGGATTGTAGGTAATGCTTCACAATAAACAGTGGTTTCATTACAAATTCAAATTAGTTGCATAGACGATTACTGTTTAGATGACAAGACAAATCGTCTACTGCCAAGAGTGATGCTAACAAATGAAATTTCGCTTTCAGTTCAGATTCTGGACACGTTTTGTATTACTGAATTGCTTTAAAGGACATTGTTAGTTTTCGGGACAGGTAAGAGGAATTCGATAGACCAAGTAATTAAATTTTTTAGGTCCTCATCTTAGGTCGTTGAACGTGAACATAATAGGCAAACAATCGCTATTTACATCGATCGTCTTTTGTTTTTATTTTTTACAAGCTGCACCTTCGCGGTTTCGCCCGCGTAAGTACCGATCCCTTGGGAGTTTCCAAAACATCTTTCTTAGTGGATACCTCAAAGATGCCACAAAGAATATACTTTCCAAATTTCATGTCTCTAGGACCAGCGGTTTGGGCTCTGCGTTGATATTATAGTTCAGTCAATAAGTCAGGACATTAAATTCTATATAATTACTAGCTGTGTCCCGCGGTTTCTCCCGCATTAGTTCCGATCCCGTGGGATTATTTATAATCATCATCATCATATAAAGAACACACTCACCAAATTTCAGCCCTCTACTATCAGCGGTTTAGGCTGTGCCATAGCCAGTCAGTCAGTCAGGACAAAGCATTTTATAGATATAGATGACTTACTAGCAGCGCTCCATGGTTTCACTGGTGTAACTCCCAATTTCGTGGGAATATCGAGATAAAAAGTAGCTTAAGTTGTAAAAGCATATTGTAGCCAAAATGATTATTCTTTACAGTAAAGGTGCCTCGTTTCTCTCGATCATACTATGACACAATGCTTTCCCAACCCAGTTTTGTAACACTTTATCGTCTCAGTAAGCAGATTAGGAAACAAAGCTCCTCTTTCTTCTAAGAATGCTCTATATCGCTCTTCCAAATACGAAATAAGGAAGTTTTCTTTTCACAGCTAGTTAAAAAGACATAAACTTGGTTATAAAGAAGCGAAAGCAACGCAAAGTGACGTGTGGCCGACGAGGTTGATAGAAATGGCGAGAGGCACGGACGTGGCGGCGACTTCGTGGTAAAAAGGAGAATTTGTAGTCTACATCGATTGAAGTAAACTGAGGGGGCATAAAACATAGATTAAGACTTTCAAATCTTCTATCTTCTTTTATTATAAATTAAAGATTTTGTTTGATTGTTTGTTTGAACGCGCTCATATCAGGAACCGCTGGTCCGATTTGAAAAATTCTTTCAGTGTTGTATAGTCCATTTATTGAGAAAGCTATATTATGATACTTTTGATCCTGAAATTCCCACGGGATCGGGACTTACGCGTGTGAAACCGTGGGACGCAGCTAGTATGTTATAAACTAATGACTGCGTACAAACGCTACTGTATAGAATATTGAATGTCTAGTCTATCACCAGGCTATATGTCATGAACAGTGATAGCTAGAGAGATGATGTATTTCCGATGCCGCTGTAACAACTAATATTATTTATTAAAAACAAGCTTCTGGGTTTCAACAAGCTTTCAAGAAGCTTGTTTTTTTTTATAATGGTACGACACCCATGCGCCTATGGTGCGCGCGTCTGACTCGCACTTGACCGGTTTTTGACATCTACCTCAGGCCATAATGATTCAAATTTGCCACGTCACTAGTCGTCTCTATGTATTTTATGCATCAAACACCGACTAATGTTAGACAATATTCTCACATGCAGAAATAGAAGATGTTGATGATCGCTTTCGCGAGTTCAACAGCATAATGAATCATACGCATTGTAATAACAAATAACAAAAGAAGATGTGATGCGTATCAAAGTTTGGTTCTTTGCTCTTTGTCGCTAATTTGAAGTTCAAACAAAGCTTAAATTATTATTGTAACAATGATATTCTTTACACCTAATTTGGATAATTGCGCAGTATTATTAACAGATATTAAAGCAGTTAACAAACATACCTACATACACATATATAAATGGCTAAACTGGTATCCACCAATCAGGACAAAGCGGCGGTTTAGGCTATGCGGTGGGATCATAGCACACCCTTAAGAGGAGTATATACGCCAACGACCTTGAAACTGAAAATCCCTGTCGGGCTCATCGAAAATTGTTGATTATTTCATGACGGAATGTCGTAGAACTTTTTTTTGTGCACAGATTGTAGGTGACATTGTTTCCTACATTTTGGTGTAGTTTTAAGACAAGAAACTCCTATTGGTGCAAATCCTATCCAAATTTTAGACCAAAAATGTCTGATTTGGCTAAAATGTCGATAGGCTTCAATACGTTTAGACATATTTGTATGGAAACTGCACTAAAATATCGGAAACAATGTCGCCTACAATCTGTACACAAAAAAAGTTGTACGACATTCCGTCATGAAATAATCAACAATTTTCGATGCGCCCGACATGGATTTTCAGTTTTTATTCAGAATAGGGCCCTTAACCGCTAATAGAAGAAAGCTGAAATTGAAATTGAGAAGAAGGTGTCGCGAGAAAACTGCGCGATATAACGCAATCTAGACCCGGGTCTAATAATAATGATGGACGGAAATCGAGTAAACATAGTTACATTTTCCCGGGTCTTTATCGCGTATTATTTATTTTCTTACCTCAACGTTTCAACCATGTTACAATGGTCTTGGTCGCGAGGGGACACATGTAACTATGTTTACAAATCGTGTGAATTTAAAAAGTTTATTGGAAATCGAGTAAGTTTAAAAAGTGTGAAAGAAAGTATTTTTTAAAATTCTCACGTCATCGCCACATATGCGTGTGAAACCGCGGGACACAGCTAGTACAAGATACCTACGCGTGAAAACATAACCCTTCCTGGGCAATCGGGTAATATATTTAATAAGGCATCTACAACAATTTAATACCAAAATAGATGCTACCTAACTATACAACATACTACTACTTAACTACAAAATGTAATTACACACTCGAAGCAAAATAACAATAGCCCCCAAGATCTCCATTCATTCTTTAGTAGGATCTAAAAATAAAACAATTGCGATACGACTTCTGCCAATCAACCATCGGCATCGATCGCATATTGACGAGCAAAGGTCTTTGACTCTTCGATGTTCTTAACAAAGTCTAGTTAAAATTTAACTTATTTTTCGCATTTAGTCGCGTGGTGTGGACAATTCTAATGAAGAGACCTGTAAAGATAGTTACATTTTCTCGGGTCTTAATCGCGTATTGTTATTTATTTTCTTACCTTAGCGTTTCAACCATGTTACAATAGTTTTGGTCGCGAGAGGACTCAGAATATGTAACTATGTTAACAAATCGTGTGAAGTTACAAAGTTTAAACCTGTAAAGGCCTCAAAGCGTTGAGTGATGAAACAATCTAAAAGTAATAAACACTACGCGATTGAAACCGAAAAATGAATTTAATTTTAATCCAACATCGCGAAAACAGAAAAAAAAATAAAGTCTTGTAAAGCTGAGTTCTAGCAAAGTTCTAGTAAGGTAACTCAAAAATGCGTAGAAATAAATTGTAGGCTAACTGACGTTTCGGCCGAAATTTTTTTATGCGATTTGTCCGAAATATTCCTTTTTTTCTTTGCATTTTCACTGACGTTTCGACCATTTTTGAATGATTGGCATAGAGTTGACTCGATCTAGATGTGGTTGGTCGTCGCTACTGTTCTCCTAAATTCTTCTATATAACAAAAATTAAACTTTACATTTAGCGGTTGACCACATTGGACCAAGTTCAAATGAGTCCAGGACAATGGTCTGTTAAGTTAGAAAGTAAGTAGATACGTAAAGATGGAGCAAGATCTGGCCCATCTTTGTTATTACTAAAGCCTAAATTTGATTATAAATATATTTTCTACCCTCATATAGACGACTAGAAGGAAAGACACGATCTTATTTTGTCTCTAAGCTAATAAAATATTTCACATTTTGGAGCACAGTTAAGTTAACTATTTATCTAAAACATGTGTGTATCAAAACCACCCTTAGAGATTTATCGCATTAAGTTATGGGCATGATATAGATTGGTAGGTATAATATAGCTGCCTGTGATCAGCGAACCAAAGCTATTGTTTTGATACGGAACCTATGAATAATTTAAACTTTACGTTTCGATTGATTTACCGAAAGATTTACATAATTTTGGGCTTTGTAAATTTGAGGTAAACCTTGAATATAAATGTACAAATTTACCTATAATTCGATCGTGATATTTAAGACTTAAGATTGCGATAATTTTATTCGTGAAAAAATTAAGTGGGCGCTCTACAAAGCTCTGCGAAAAATAATAAATTAGGTATATGAGTTCGCAATAACGATAATAATATATTGGCCATTGGAACTTTTTAGAAAATGGATTTTTCCATGTTTTGGATATTATTTTCTACTAAACATTATTTCTAAGTGTTAAGGTACGACACTTAGGAAATACTGCTTATTTAAAAAAAAGTTTCAAAGAACAAATTGTTAGTACGCGGCTGGACTTAACCCGCGACTACTGATTATCCGAACCAGCACGATACCCGCTACGTTTCGCAAAAATGTTTGAAATCATTTTTTCTAAAAAGCAGTATTTTTTGCATGTTACGGGTTATTTACATGTTTTATTTATGGCCAAGCCAATTTGACTGTTTTCCAAAGGATTTCCTATTAGTTTTTCCGTAGAGCTTAAAGACACCTGATTTAACTCCGACTGACCAAGAATTTAGGATAAGTAAGTGTGCTTATTACCCAGATAAAACTGGATACTTACCTACATACATACTCTCGAAAAACATCACCCTCCTACGGCAGTCGGGTAAAAAGTAAAACTAGACAAAAAAACGTCCAGAAAACAAAATGTCGTCATTGAAACGTTTTAAAAGCCACATAAAGTATAGGATTAACTGCAAAACCTTTATAGGTCAAAAACGACAAACAAAATTGTCACACGCAGTTTACCACACTATCAAATTCTAAATAGGTAAATGACAACTATCTATGCGATATAAAACAGACCACCCAAGCGACTACGAAGTTTCAATTTGATTCTGCAGACTACGAATCATTTATCGGCCGATAGTTGACTCATATGATGGTCCATTTTGAAGTAAGTCACTTGACTCTTTCTATTTTCTCATCTTTTTCTACAAGCTATCTAACATTTATGATCTATTAGGAGCACCGCGGTTTACCCGCGTAATGTAAGTCCCGATCCCGCGGGATCTACAGGACCAATTTTCAACCAAATTAGTACAGCCGTTCTCGAGTTATAAATGGTGTAACTAACACGACTTTCTTTTTATATATGTAAATTAGCATCACCGCGCGGCTTCACCCACGTAAGTTCTGATCCCGCGGGAATATCAGAATTAAAAGTAGCTACGTGCTCTTTCTGCTATCCAGGTCTTATCTACATACCGAGTTTCATCGCAATCGGTTCAGCGATTTTTGCGTGAAGGAGCGACAACATATACCCAATCTTTCGCCTTTATAATATTTCTATAGTACGAATAGTTTATAGGATAGTTTAGGATTAATTTACAAACATTACAAACAACCACTGTGAGGATGCATAATACTTGCTAACATACTACAAATTAGTAAAATATTAATACTATTTCTTTAGATAAAATCTCAAGTGCTCACAAATCTATTTAGTAGATATAGAAATTGCAAGCTACGTTCTGATATACCTAACTTTTTTACTAAGGTCCTTTCTGAGTCTAAAGATAAATTACCTAAACTATCGACCGACAAAAGTCTTCGGTTTAAAAAGGTTCTAAAAACAAACACGAGTGCCACTGAAGTGTGTCATTAGGATTTATATCTATTTTAGTTTGAGTTGCCGATGTTATTTTTGGTTCCGCCGTTACGTTGGACAGATCATCGTCGATCACAGTTTATTGGTAAAACGAGAGTGTGTAGGTGTGACAAGCTAGCAGTCAGTTATCATACTGAGGTTCAGTTCAACCAAACTGGAATAAGCCAATTTTACGCATAAATTGTCTGTTGCTCGAGACTCTCGAAATGTTCAATGAAAAAAAAAAGTGTGGCACTCGGAGACTGCCGCGGTAAAGCTATTGCATAGCATTTCATATCAACTTAGGCAATTATAATTATTTATGTAGGCGGAGTGGAAGGTGTTAAGTTTTATTTATGTTACGGAATTTCTTGATTCGGTGGCCGCGCTCAAAGCCCGCGATAAAAGCTATGCAATAGCTTAAAAAGACAATTTTTGTGAAGAATTGCTTTTTCTAGTTTGGTCTAATCAAACCTAAGGCATTATTCGACCAAACTAAAATAAGCAAATCACAATTCTCCGCAGAAATCGCCATTTTTTAATGGAACAGCTCGAGTCTCTCAAACAAAGGACGATTTATTCTTAGAATAGGCTTATTTCAGTTTTGGTAACGCGAACCGTATATTAATCAAAGTAAAAGTGTGTGTTTGTAAATAAACGAGTATTCTTCAGGCAAAAACTACTCCACCGATGAAACTTGATAAGCAGACAGCTCGGGCTCCGGGAGATAGATAAATAAATCAATATTGCACGACGTTACAAACAGCGCAATCTAGTCCCAAACTAAGCACTAGGCTTGTACTATGGGACTAGACAACGAATATACTACATATTATGCTCTTTTTTTAACCCCCGACGGAAAAAGAGGGGTGTTATAAGTTTGACGTGTCTGTGTGTGTGTGTGTGTGTGCGTGTGTATCTGTCTGTGGCATCGTAGCTCACGAACGGATGAACCGATTTCAATGTAGTTTTTTTTGGTTGATAGGTGACTTTACCGCGAGTGTTCTTAGCTATGTTTGATCAAAATCGGTTCAGCCGTTCATAATATATGTTGGTTGAAGCTCGGAAATATAAAACGAATGTTTTCAAATATGCCCGAGTGGGGCATATTTGAAAACATCAAATAAAAGAGCATGACGTCTTGTGACAAGAATATGCATGTTTAATCAAAATCGGCTTAGCCGTTCAAAGTATATGTAGGGTCAAACTCGGAAATATTAACCGAATGTTTTCAAATAGGTATACCCGAGTGGGGTATCAAATGAAAGGACTTAACTTTTGTGACAACAATATGCATGTTTAATCAAAATCGCTGTTATAAAAAGGGTGAAATAAAAAAATTAAATTTAAAATTTAAAAAACCCCCGACCTAAAAAATGGTCCAAGTTAAAACAAAATTAAACTTTAAAAAGGCAAAAATAATAAGCCGAAAACAAATTTCATGTCTCTGAGTAGGTATGTGGTAGGTACCTTACGGTCCCGCGTCGGGGGACGCGGGAACGTGAGATACTATGCACGGGTCGGTTACCATCAACTTCTGTGACACACCGTAAGGTACCTACCACATACCTACTCAGAGACATGAAATTTGTTTTCGGCTTATTATTTTTGCCTTTTTAAAGTTTAATTTTGTTTTAACTTGGACCATTTTTTAGGTCGGGGTTTTTTTTTTAAATACATACCTACATAATGATACATAGATCGGAATTGGAGTTAACATTCGATCCCGATCTAGATATTCCCACGGGATCGGGACTTACACGATTGAAACCGCGGGGGACAGCTAGTTGAATAATATGTAGGCTACTAAATAAACAGTTTAATTATTTAGTCGTGAGAAAGCTGTGAATTGTTACTAGTATTCATGTACCAGTAACAATTTACGATTTCTTTGTTAAGCGACTTCGAAAAAGGAGGAGGTACTCAATTCGATCCGTATATTGTTTGTAAGTATGGAGGTGGATATGTTTACACCGTAGTTCGGCATATTATGATTCCGATTTCTATAATTATTTTTTTCAACTGAGTTTTAATTCAACTCCATTTCAAACCTCAAAATCAAATAAAAATGTATATGTCGATATTACCTGTTTATTCGCTACTTTAAGCAAAAACCACTGGGCCAATTGTGATTAAACTTTAGCCCTATAACTGGAGGGCTGGAATAACTGAAAAGCCCCATGGGTTTCTTGTGGTTTCTTCTCATCGGAGGGTGCGTTCCAAAATCACGATTAATTCTTAGTGTGTTGTCATACTCGTACATCGCTGTCAATTAATAAATATTTGCTGTGTGTTGTTCACAGAATTGATTTATTTTATTTCTTGAATTTTGTAGATTACTTTTATCATCCAAATCCCGGCAATAGATACGCGGGTAACACGCCACAGGGCGCAGCTAGCAATGTATAAACATGTTAACATTAAATCTCCCACAATGGCTTTAGCGCGTGATCCTGAGGTTTCTTGATAAATCCAAGCCGAAGCCTAACAAAATCTATTACTATTATAAAGCGAAAGAGTTTGTTTGTTTTTTTGTTTGTTTGTTTGTTTGAACGCGCTAATCTCAGGAACCACTGGTCCGATTTGAAAAATTCTTTCGGGGTTGGATAGTCCATTTATTGAGGAAGGCTATAGACTACTTTTGATCTCGATATTCCCACGGGATCGGGACTTGTGCGGGTAAAACCGCGGGAAGCTGCTAGTAAACAAATAAAGTTCAATGACACCTTCTTTTAGACGAAAATAAATTATTTTATACATCTACGGCTCTACAAAGTTACTTTATATGACCAAAAAAGTTTACGCACAGCAAGTTATTAGTCTTTATAGGGCTTAAATTGCGTAAATAAGCCCTAGGGTTCAAAGTAATTAAAATTTGGAACGTTGAAATTCATGAAAGCGTGGTAGCATACGGCCATTTCGAACTGGCCACCTCGACATAACACTAAAAAAGTAAAACCGGGTTCATTTTCTTATATTTTTATTTTGATGGAAGGTAAGGCAAATTTTTTTAGATACTAAAAAGCCCTAACAGTTTATTATTTATTATATAAACGACTGCTTCTCACTTATCCCTTACCAAGACATCTTTAGAAAGGCAGACAGCTAAATAAAATTATTCTAAATTTTTCCGGGTCTTCGCGTGGTCTCCCGTCCAGACCAACACCATTGTAACATGGTTGAAACATCGAAGTATGAAAATAAAAAAGTAAAAATCACCCGATTAATACCCGGGAAAATGTAGGGGAGAGTGGGGGAAACACGAACGCGGGGTAATCCCGAATCCAACGGTTCTAATGTGTTAGAAGCAAGTAGCCAGATTTTATTTGCCGCTATTTCGGAAATCACGCTACGACTAGTGCCAGTCAATGACACGAAAGATGCGAACGCACGTACTTGTCAAGGTACGCAGTTTTCAATATTTTGCATGTTTTTGATATATATTTTTGGTAAACTCAAGTTGTTGTTGCTTTATTTCTATGTACAATGGTAAATTAACTTTTACTTAGTGAAATACCTACATATTAATCAGCTAAATGACAATGACGCAATCGGCAAAAGACATTACTTAATCTATTTTTTTTACTTAATTTATTGTTTTTGATCCAGCGGGGCAAAGGCGAATACTCCATGTGGGGCAATCTCGAACATCCGGCATTACCCCCGCTTCCTTTTGTTAGTTCCCCGTTTTTCTTATTTTATTACTGTTCTAGATGCCCCGTTATTACAAAAGAAAGACCAACCCGAAGTGCAGTCTTGAAGATTTCAAAAAGGCTGTAGATGGTGTTAAAATCTAAAAACTCAGCACGCGCAGAGCAGCAGGATCTAATAATGTCTCAAAAACAACCATTTTTGACCAAATATATAGATTCCCCTGGTGAAGACTGGATTTTATGCTACACGTGTAAAAATGGACTTACGAGAGTTGTACTGCTGGAAAGTGAACATCGTTGGTTATAAATGTGATCACTATCATTATTAATGTTAGTACGTAATTACCCCACTTGGTGTTCGTGTTTACCCGACGTCTGTCGGGCAAAGCCGAACACTAAGGGTTTCGTATTTTAGTCAAATTATTACACTTTTTAAAAGCAATATAAATGTCCATTAGTAAATTCGTTAGACAGATAAGTAAACTTTATAGTTAAAAAAATATATTAATTCTATGATCAAAATCTACTGTTTTATTTAAGTTTTCCCTTAGGTGTTCGCGTTTCCCCCACTTTCCCCTATAATTATGAGTTCCAATCGTGAAGTTCAAGCTAAATAAATATTTCGAAACTTTCCCCCAGCATTGTAACAATAGAGTCTACCTTTAATTAACGCAACACTAATACTCAAAGAAGCTTAGTATGTTAACTTCTAACTACAATAGACCTATTAATTAAAGTGTTATCGTTAAACGTAATAAAACTTCGAAATACAAAGCGGAAAACAATTAAGCAGTTTTAAAGATCGATGCGATTGAAGTAACTTTGGAAAAACAAACTAGAACAAACGGGAAATAAACTCGAAACTTTTCCCGTATTTTGATTGTAATGTTACAATATTGAGACGTAACTTCTCTAAGAGATCAAAGACTTTGTCACTGATTTGCGGCTTTGAATTATAAAATAGAATAATTTATAGGACTCATTTGAATTTCGTCATTTAAATCTTTTAACTTAGGATATTTTTTTGTATCTATTTCTTGGCTCCGTACAATGGATGAAATTAATCTATATTGAAATCGAATCTGGGTTTTAAATCAATTTAGGCCACGAAAAACTTTTCTCTACAACTTTTGAAATGTCTGAATTCTTAAATTCCTGAGTAAATTATACAATATTCATTGTTTTTGTACAAAATTTTAAAAGTAGGTACTAGGTACCTACTGTTAAAATTTTGTTAAAAAACAAACAACAAACAGGTTTTTAATGTAGTGCCATTACTTTATTCCGATCATAAAAAAAAAACAGTAAAACTAAAACTTTATAGAATTAGAGACATTTTTCGGTTTTAATCGCGTAGTGTTTATTACTTTTAGTATTGTTTCATTGTCAATGCTGAAGAAGAAACCTGTAAAGGTCTCGAAACGTTGAGCGTCGAAACAATGCTAAAAGTTATAAACATTGACAATGTCTTTCATTTCAATACAACATCGCGAAGACAGAAGAAAAATCGAAGAAAACCACCACCCTCATGAGACATCGTTCTCATCGCTGACGGTATTTTCCAAGACATTCGCTGAGACAAGCCACTAGGCCAGTAGCTCGCTAGAACTCTCAAGCCCTGAGATCTTTGGCAACCTCGATTTTAAACTGAGTCACAGAATGATACATATTTCCTAGAACGTAAGACAAATGAAAAATGGAAATGGAATGGTTTGGAAATGAGGTCCATAGCAAACGTATATGGTTAACCTCTTCAAGATTGACGGATGACTCCAATTATCTTCATGATATCAGCTTGAGCATAAAGTACTTCTTAGTGCTGTGGTATCCGCAAACGATAGTATTAATCCAGATCAATCGTATCTAATGAGGAACAGTAACTAGTTCCATACACTGTTCGGTATGTTTTGGTTTGAATAAAAATGGATAACACAGAAAACGAAGCTTTGCCTAATCCCATCGTCAGCACAAACTGGAGTTAACTTTCAACATCGTCCAGTAATGCCGGTGCCAGACATAGCTTCACATATTTGAACAACTGTTTGAAGACTTTGCAAAGCCTTTGAATAAATAAATAAATGTCTGGCGCCGGCATTTGCAAAGTCTTCGAACATGTGTCCAAATATGTGAAGCTATGGCAGGCGCCCCCATAACAGTAGGTACTATCAACAACAAAAGTGGGTATCCGGTTAGCCGAAAGATTCGTTTGAACCGAGCGCCGAGCGTGAAATAAGCATATTATACACACATTAATATAGATAGATATATCTGTAAATATAAAATGTGTGACAATTATTGTGTATCTAAATTTCAACTCAATGCGTAGGTAAGTGTTTGGTTAGCATAGCGGTCTTATTGCATTGATGTTAATAGAAAAAGCAATCCGTAACGTGATTTACCTTGCAAGCGAATTAAGACCATACGGTGTATACCTACTTTTGTTGTTGATAGTACCTTACTCAGATAACTGCCCAATAAAACGTTTTTCGTCCCTTCAAATAAAGATTGACGTTTTTTTGATCGAGACACGAATATAAATTATCAAACAGTGAATAGCACTATGAACATAGTAAAATAAGAAATGGAATAAAGCAATCCTTGCACTATCACAGGTGAATCGTTTTATATGTCAGTGAAGTAACCTAAATATATAAATTCAAGTCGCAATTCGAAGAAAGAACCCGTTGGAATCCCGCCAGGTCTGCGGCTGTAGACGTTGAGGAAGTCGTTTTTGTAGTCCCGTCTTTCCTTTTATAGTGCTGCAATTATTGTATTTATTTTATGGGTTTGTGTGTGAAATTTTTATTGCAGGACTTTGAGTAATGTCGCTTTTTTATTGACTGTACAGTCGGCCGCAGTGGTGCGTATTTATTGTTAAAAGTTCGAAAGTTGATTAGATTAATAATATACATACTTTTTAAACTTACACGATTTCTGTCTATATTAATTTAAGAACTTCGGGTCTAAATTGCGTTATACATAACTATATTTTTTTAGTTATCTCGACACCGGCCGTGGCCTCGAGAAGACTGACCGTCTGACTGTCTTCTCGGGACCACGACCGGTGTACCCTGTTTGCCGAAACGTCGAGGTAATTAAAAGCATAGTTTTCTATAACGCGATCTAGACCCGAAGTTCTAAAATTAATATAGATTAATAATGCATAATATTATGGGATTTTTTAGATATAGGTAGGTAGATGGTGTTTATCTACCTTTGAAATTACATTTTTGTTTCAGGTATTAAGATACCAGATATTTAAATGAAATGCTAGAAATACATATATTACACAAAAATGTTTGTTTGTTTGTTAACATGACAAACTTTCATGCAATGACACTTAAAAACTGTATTAACTTTTGTTGTCTAATGCAATATAATCGTAACAGCCAATAAATTTCAGAAAACTGACACGATCACTCCTATGACCTATGCAACGCGACGCGCGGTAATAAATACCTAATTGACAATTGGTCTTTAGTATTGAAATTTAGGTCACCCTCCACGTATTAATTTATAGCCAATCTAAACCTTTTGAATCCATAAACGACACCTATAACTCAACTGTATCGACATTTAGAAAGCTATTAAACCCTTTTAACACTGTTTATATTCAGCGAGATTATAATATTAACATATTATACACAACAGACCATTTAGTAAAATCACAAATTGACCACACGCAACTTTTATGATTTACTAGCTTCGCCTCGCAGTTTCACCCGCGTAAGTCCCGATCCCGCAAGAATCGATATTCTTACGGGATCAGGACTTACGTTCCCAACACGTAGGCTACTGTTTTGTCCCGATGGATAAAACAGTAGCCTATGTGTTATTCCAGATATGCATATAGATGCATATCAAGTTTCATACCAAGTTTCATTGCAATTGGTTCCATGCACAATCTACAGGCTATGGGATCCATAGACACTCAGTGTGACTATGGATCACAAAAAAAGCACTAAACTTTTTGTACTGATGTTTATTGTTCGACGTGGTTACATATAACAAGTACAAATTTTACAGTTATGTTATATTTGCTTAAAGTTAAAACTGATTTTGTTATCAACAGCTCATCAAGCAACAGGAAAATTTTGTCGGTCATCGAAATGGATCTAGAGTTGCTAAGTCCATACGGGTACCATATTTTATGATACCGAGGAACTAATTTGGATTTTTAATTTTAATTATTTTAGTTAGTTAAGAACAAATTAATACATTATTCAAATTCAATCATACACAATCACAATACAAATAAAACAATGCTAAAATTAAAAATATTTAAACTAACTAAAACTAAACAGTAAAAAATAAAACAAGAAAACCACATCTTAGTTTAGTTAGTTTAGTGTATAATATGATGGTGTATTGACTATTTACTTGTGATGTATTTACAGAATCTCATATTTTTAATAGGCGTGTGAATATTCTTTAAGTTATAGTTCTTTGGTAATTATTTATACCTAAGGATGCATTACGCATCTTTACAAATAAAGAATCATGAACTACAAATATTATTAAATAACGGGGTATTACTCATGTATTACTATGTTTAAATTTGTGTTAACGGAACTCTATAATATTTCGCCAGTAATTTCAACTGGATTGTTCAGTATAGCGAACAAACATTTGTTAATATATTTGTTGTGAAAACAACCATGTTAGGCTCTAATAATGTACCTAAACACCTTGCCGCGAATTATCAGTAGCAATATGAAAAAAAGAGTTGTTCTGTCTGAATAGCGCCTAAAATATCATTAAGTCACGGGTACAAAATGGTCCCTAATAAACTTCCTACGCTGTTGATTTGCTAACTTCACATTAGAATTCAAAATGGACATCTTAAGTGTTAATAGTGACCGCTAATGGTTAGAAAATATTGCTAAGATAAGCTTAATCGCTGTTTATTTAAAATATAGACCTTTTTGGATTCAAATGACTTTATTATAAAAAGGGTGACGTCAAAAATAATTAAGTTGGTATGTTTTCTTTTGTTTTAGGTAAAACAGAGGTCATCCCACTCCAGTGTAATACATCGATACCATAGGTACTGGTCCAGCTTACTACAAAGTTCTATCTAAGATCAGCCAGACTTGGTTTGTAGTGTATTGTTCAAGGTAAAACAGAGGTAATTCCACTCCAGTGTAAGACATGGATAGCGTAGTTATCTATTCTAAGTAACTAAAGGGTACCTAATTCATCCAAGATCAGCCAGACTTGGTATGTTTTATACTGTTTTTGGGTAAAACAGAGGTCATTCTACTCCAATGTTCAGGGTTCAGTAGTTATCTAGTCCAGCTTGCTACTGGGTTCGTGTAGACACTAATTTCATCACCAAGATCAGACTTAGAGTAAATGATTAATCCGTTCTAGATATCCTACTTATGTTAATAAATGTTTGCTTGTTTGGATGTTTGTGATCACGAAGGAACGGCTGCACGGATTTATCGGGAATTTCACTTGTTAGATGGATTAACACATTATAACCCAGTATTCCAACGGGAAGGAACTAAGCGGGTAAACCAGCTGGACTCAGATATAATAATATAAGTACATTTACCTGCGCAAGTCCCGATCTCGTTTAAGTATGGGATAAAATGCGATCCATATTAGGGTAGACTGGGTACGATTGTGCCTCAGGACGAAAGTGACAGTCGCTATATTATCGAAACTATAAGAGATAGCGTGGGGGGTGCAAAGGAATAAAGGAGCGGCAAGAGCATTAGATTACGTGTCACAGTATTGCGTCAGCCACCCTGCGACTTTGACGAGTGTAGGAGACAATATTATTTTTGGTAGTCAAAACTAAGTTTTTTTGTTCGTCTTATTTTTGTGATTGTGTCTTTATAAAAATAGGTACAAGTACGAGTGTTTTACCTAATTATGAGTTAAAAATTAGCAACTAAATATCAGTATATGCTATCTACGTAAATAGTTTTGTATTTTTTTGACGCTTGCTTTTTTACGAGAGAGCATTTTGGGGATAGTTGTGCCATTGTTGCTGGGTGCGGTTGTGACTAAGCCAAGCGTATTATTTTTGCTTTTTGGTGTCCAGAAAGCGCACGACCAAAACCGATTAAGGCAAGGCTAAGGCTATATACGCACTTATTAGTCGTGGCAAAGGCGTGTTGCTGTCTCATCCCGAATTCCGTCGACATAACCATACAATATGTGACAGTCACAAAGAAATTCGCGACGTTACGACGACGTGCTTCCGCCACAACTTATCAGCACCCGAATAGCTTAATATAAGCCAGCATCATGACTCATACATACATGTAAAAAGCAGCACTTCATTGCGCAGTGCTGCAACCAAGATAATCGAATGTCTTTATCAAGGTACATCCGAAAATGCAATGAAACTGGCGCGAACATTAGAGAATTTAGATTAAAGGCAGATTATCTTACATTAAAACCATTTCGAAGTTATTTTAGTGTATTTTTGTATCTGTCACAATTAACCCCAGGCACTGTCACAACTGTCCTTGGGGTCAGGTCGGTTGTGACATTTTTCTTTTTTTTTTCAACTTGCTCCTGTGAGCTAACCGTTGGACTTAGGAACATAATCTTAGTATCCAGATGTAGCCAAATGTTTATATTTTTATATAAACGTTACTTCTTTTACGTAAGTATCATATTTTCAGAATTATGGTCGGTCAAATGAAAATTGACCCAACCGTACCCAGTCTACCCTACTCCCAAAAAAATGCAATGTATCTTCATGTCAAATTACATGAAAATGGGACCGCAGTGGTTTCTGGCATTTGCCTCAACATACATACATACATACATGTTGCCAACGTTACCTCTTTATAATATTAGTATAGATCCGAATCCTTTAGCAAACTTCACGTCACCAAAATGGACCTCCATAATTCGATACAAATCTTTTCCGCAACTCACCCTAAAGTCAATAAATGTAAAATTTAAAGACTAGACATTACAGACAAAAAAAGAAGGCTTACTGAACATTATTGAAATTAGTTCTTTTCTACCTTACGTCGAACCTCACATTTTCATTATACCGTACTTAGCCCGTAAAGCCTTCACAAAGGCTTTGTTCGCTGAAGTCTTTTCAAGCGTTACGGATACAGGCTCACCATCCTAATTTACATACAACGGGGCTGAATAAAGTACAATTAAATTCGTGTATTTTATACCTATAGGTATATTTTTATATGGTTAGTGTTAGCTAGTTACTTACGTTAAGTAGATAGTCTCGGTTGTTATCTCTGATAGCAGTCGTTAGTTCAAGTTAGTCAAGAGACTTAAAACCGCCCTAAGGCTTCTAACTTGACCAACAACTTTGGCTTGTTAGAACACTAGGTGAGTGAGCCACAGAAGAAGAAGAAGATAGTTACTCTTTAATCTTTTTATGTGTTAATTTAGCTAAGTTTTGTTTTGTGATTAAACTGTCCCCTCCGTCTGGCATAAACTTTTTTGTCATAAATTCATAAAGCATAAAACGTAACGCATAAAATTTATACGCATAATATTCATAAACCATAAAAACTTTTCCGGCATAAAAAAATTAGGCATAATACTCAAAACGCATAAAAATTTAAGACACAATATTTTTACGCCAAAAGTTTTTTATGCTATAATCGTTATGCATATTTATCGTTTTGCCTGTTTATAACAAAAAAGTTTATGCGAAAAGGAGGGTGCTTCACGCTTTCTGTCCCTATGTATGCTTAGATTTTTATAAATGCGGAACGAATTTTGATTCGGTTATTTTAATACATAGCACCGTGCGAATCCGGGGCGGGTTGCTAGTTCCTATAAAGGCGGGGTTGAAACCGCTGACGTTTAAATAGATTTAACAGAAATTGCTTAGGTACCTACGCATTATTTTAAAGTAAGAATTAAAAAGCTTTGAAGAAATTAATAAAACCTTAGTATTTAGTAACGTTTTATATTCAAAAGCCGATTAAATCTCTCTTGTGTTTGAATTTAATCACACAGAATATTAAAGCAACATTAAAGTACAGTCGATTTTTTAATCCCTTTTAAAATAATTATTATTAGTACAGGTAGGTGCATATCTATAAGAAAGAGCTTTAATAGTATTTTCTAATAAAATTTTATGTCATTAAATTTATCATTACAAATTCAATAAAAAAGACACACATTATTAATATTGATAATGTGTAAGATCGGTGTTGGTCTAGTGGTAGATACCAAGACTTTCATTCTAAAGGTCGTGGTTTCGAATCCTGCACGACCACGCATTTATGTCTTTTTCTTGTGAGGTAACCTACCAGTTATAGGGATAGTTGCGGAAACACAGTAAAAACGAACTAACTAACTCATATTGCCAATGTAAAAACAATAATCTACTTAATACTAAAAAATACTTAATTTGAACCTGAATGCGCTATGTGGTTACAAACAGGCCTTTCCTAATTCATCATTATCTACAAGACTACCCAGTTTCAATTACCTACAAGTTTCTGAAATTTCCATACCGATTAAACAGCCTTCATCTTAGTTCTTACCAACTCTCCTATTGTTTATCGCTCAACGACTTGAGTAGAAGTGAATCTCTTTTTAATGAATACTTAGTTCCCTTCATTTGCATGAATTGTAACGTTTTCTTGGAGGAGACTTTAACAAGGTAAAGCAAAAGGAAAGCTGAGAGTTCTAAGTAAATCTTATAACTAATTTCCTTGTAGTATACTGGCTGTGTCGCGTGATTTACTCGCCTTTTACTCGCGTTTGCTCAGTAGGAAAATTATTTCAAAGATTTTCTTGGAATATTGGGGACCTATTTTTCCTATAGAATCGTTGATTCAGAAACGTCTTCGTTCATTTTCTAGAGAATGAAAAAATTAAGTGGCTATCATATGTAGGTATTGTCGTAGGTTTCCACCTATCTAGGTACACACGAGTTTCTTTTTATTTTTTAAAACTCATTTATTTTGTATTTTGTACTCTACAAATTGTTATGACCATTTGAAAATTTAACAAAAACTTCCTTAATTTTACATAATAATATGTGTTTCTCTTAAAACACACTTAGGTATATTATTTATCACAATCAGCTCAATATTTTTAAGTAGAGAGTACCTATATACTAATCTTCTTTATCTATAAAAGCTTTGTCCTGACTGATCAACACACAGCCTAATCCGCCAATAGTACAGAGGTGAAATTGGCAGAGTAAGTATGTTATTTATGTGATGGACACAGAATTTTTGTTAATTCTTACGGGATCAGGACTTACGCGAGTAAAACCATGGACCACAGCTCATACACAATAAAATTAACAGCAAACAGGATGTCATTAACATTTACTATCATTAACACTTCACTGACCTTTTAAGTAGGTATACCTGCGTAAAGCCCAACACAAAACGTCCATCTATCAAAATCGACAACTATTTGCGATACAGTTTTACAAATAAATACATAGTGGTCCGCTTTATTCAGTTGCAACCGATAGAGTTGACATAAATTATTCAAACCGAGCTCTGCGGTCGATAAACCCAGACACACTGAATAGGGAAACATTACGGCTTATTCATGTACAGGAATACACTTAATTTTACCTGTGAAAGGTTAATAGTAGTTGTAACGTGATATAAAATTAGGTGAAACGAAATTATATCATCTGAAAGGCATGATATAATAAATGAAATGCGTGACAAGGTCGTGCAGCTTTTCGTATTTGTATTTTTACTACACGATACAGGCTTTGCCTAGTGTAGAATCTACCGTTGATAATTATGTAATATTATTAATTCTTTGCTATTTTTTTTAATATGCTTTCCAAAAATTTGCACCCGACAGGACTTGAACCTGCAACCTTGACATTCCGTGTCATGCGCTAGCTAATTTGTATTTTGTAGGTATAATTATTATTTTTTCCTTGTCTTGAAGTCTTTTATACAAACCAACACGACTATAGTCATGATTGTACGAGTAGGTTTATATAAAATTATGTACATATTTTGTCTGTATAGTAGAGCCTAATCTATAGTTTATCTGTACCGAGATTACACGAATAAGCTTTCTGTTTTACATTTGATTTCATTATCGGAATGGACTTGTTAGATGCGTTAATTATAAGCGACGCACCGACAGACATCGCGATTCGTTTTACATTCTCTGATAAATCGAGCTTCGTACCTCGTATTCGTGTTTATCCAGAGTACTATCTATAAAATGCATAAGTAACTCTGTATTTTTAACCGACTTCCAAGAAAAGGAGGAGGTTCTCAATTTGTCGCGTATGTTTTTTTATGTTAGTTGTGCTCTCCGCAGCCTACCAATGTTTTTTTTTGCAATAAATAAATTCTGTGAACAACACTCAGCGCCATCTAGCCCCGTGGTAAGCGACTAAGCTTGTGTTACGGTGACTAGCCTTTTTTTTTTTTTTTAACGTGGGAAAATCTGAATTAAGACCATCAGGCCGCTCTCGGGGGAGAGCGGCCCGGTGAGTGGGGGTCCCCCCGGCCAAGATGGTGTGCGGCCGGGGTATACCCACTAAAAACCCACGGTGTCCTTCTCGCCGCTATTGCCAGAGCTCGTCGGAAACCTTACGGAGGAACGTCGACGAGCACGGTGACTAGCCTATACTATACTTATATTTATTTTTCTTTTGTAAATACATACATATTATACATAGAGGGACACCCAGACCAGACACAAATATTTATTTTTAAGCATAAATACTTGCACCCGGCGGGAATCGAACCCGCAACCTTCTGCATTGCAGTCGCGCTTTCGCACGACGCGCCACCGAGGTCTTCAAAAATAATCGTAATAAAAATAATAATAATCGTATTTTTGAACTGAAAACTCATTTGTTTCTTATTAGATCTTCTTTTGTTTAAGTTTCGATCTTCTTTGTCATCGTTTCCAACTTCTTTTTAGTTTAGATCGTTATTTGTTTTCGTTTCGATCGACTTTTGTTTCTTTTTTTTAGTAAATGTTTACTACCCTAATTAAAGGGACAAATGGGAAGCACCTACCCAAAACTAAACAATCTTTTGCGCATACGTAGGTAGTAGGTTCAGCGATTTAAGGAAAATTGTATGTACCTAGGTTTGCAATTTTATCATCTTCAATACTCTTAATATCATCCTCAATCCATCGTGAGGTTGCCTAAAAGATACCGCTTTAGGCCTATTACGCCACTTTTTAAATACAAGAGTTTGTTTTTAGTGTGAATGTTCTTCTTGATCTAAATCTCCCATATATCGCATAAAATAACTTTTATTAACAACATTATAGTTTTCATTCATTATTTTGTCACGAAATATATGTAACCAATGCTCTTTGAGTCAATTAGTGCAACAGCGAAATGATTTATAAACCAAAGACAATTTCCTATCGTTTCCTGTCATAATATTCAAAAGATATCTATTTTTGTTAATTATGTTGTTCTCCATAAATTAATTTTAGAATGACATATGAGAAGTTTAATCAGGTAGAAATTTTTATATGGTGGTAAAACTTTATAGTTTTCTTTTAGTTAAGTTTACAGCTACAAAAAAAAATGCTTGGGCATTTTGGAAACATGAACACGTTAACATCTAGTTTCGTCTCTTGGTTTAATTTGCGTAAGTCTTGATACAGTGGGAATAATAATATTTTTTATTATTTTACTGTGTGTTTGTAGCTGTGGATGTCTTTAAATAAATAAATAAATATCATCACTGTTAATTACAATTAGCCTTATTAATAAACGTGGAGTAAAGTCGGAGTACCTAGTGAGAATATGCTTTGTCTTTTTCCGTGACAAGAACTTTCAAAGTTGACAGACAGAAACAATAGGTGGTAAAACTACTCCGACCTGATTCCACGTTTATTAATAAGGCTAAATCAGTTCAGAAATTGATTGTTATTAAACAACACTAACGCTAGGTGAGCTACATCACTATATATACAACAAGAAGAAGTTTCGATAGAGTCATATTAATTAACTACTTAGAGTAAAGCCTATCGTAATAGATAAATTATATATTAATACATACATTGCTAGGTACTAGGTTTATACTAACAGACTCTTAGGTATATTCTTAATGTTATTAAGAGGATAGTCTCCATTCTCTTTCTCCATACAAACGTAGTTTAAATTTTCCTCCCTTGATAAAGACATTAGAGCAAATATGTTTATGCCATAAAACTTATATCTGTCATGACTATGCATCTAACTTTTTATTTTTTTTCATTTTAATATTTTTTATTATTATTTTAATTAGAAAATAAAAAAAAATAAAAAGGTAGATGCATTGTCATGACAGATATAGGTTTTATGGCATAAACATATTTGCTCTAATGTCTTTATCCAGGGAGGAAAATGTAAACTACGTTTGTATGGAGAAAGAGAATGGAGACTATCCTCTTAAAAGATTGGAAAAATATTAAAATTTAAAAACAAAACTTCAAATAAGGTAGGTAAAGTAATTATGTTACAAAATGGTTAATAAATAAAAAAAAGAAATTCTACTGGAATTCTAAAATTAAGCCCAACCGCAAGTAGGAGAGAGTGTTTACTTATACAGAACGACTTTTTAAAAGGGGCACTTTTAAGTCTTCAGAATTTTATTCAAGGTCTTGCGGCTCATTCGAGTTGACATTAAGATTCAGTTACATCTGACAGTCTTAATTATTGTGTTTAAGAAAATACAGTTTTATAAACACCATCCAAAAGTTTATAGTAGGTAAATCAATGTTTTATTGAAACAAACTATTGAATTTTGACACTGTTGTAACTATTGTATTTTTACATATACATTTTTATATATATAGCACAGATTCCCGCTGTTTCACCCGCGTATGTCCCGATCCCGTGGGAATATCGGGATCAAAAGTAGCCTATGTTACTCAAGGTGAATGTAGCTATCTAATGGTGAAAGAATTTTTGAAATCGGTCCAGTAGTTTCGGAGATTACCCCCAATATACATACATGTTACCAACGTTACCTCTTTATAATATTAGTATACATAAATTCGACTATCAAAGTATTAATAAATAAAGAAATATAAATTAATTGTATAATAAAAGGAGTTTAATAATAATCGAAAAATATTTGACCAAAAACTTTAAAGCAAAGGTAGCTAAATAAATATCACAGAAATAACTTTGTATTTGAATCTCAGAAGTTCAATTTTAACTATAAGTAAAAAAAAGGATAAAGCTTATTATCTTTACTTAACTTTATCTCTTTATTAGGATTTTATAGTTATTTGTAGGGTAGGTGAGCTTAAAACGACGAACTCGACCTTAAAACCTCACCACCACTACCTCACCAGATAATAAATAATAAAAAAAATGGTTCTTTATTCAGATAACTTAACCCAACACAGAAATTATCTAATGGAAAAAAACGGGACCTTATTAATGAGTTTTTAAATTAAAATCTTCATAGCATTAAATTGGCGCTACGCCCGTCAGTCTCAATAACTATTTCATACAAAACAGCCTATTCGCTGAATTCATCAGAACAACATCCTCTACGTTCACAAGCAGACAATTATATCCAGGAAACATTCAATTACTTTCGATCTTAGCACATTCCCGCTTCATATACCGTCGTGTGTGTTTGGCTATTATTGTCGATATTATATTTTCCGACTTTTGATGAGATTTATGCCTGTTGCTAAACGATTTTACTCGATAACAGAGTTGACCTGGTTTCTTAAATAAAATGTATTTTTGTATACCTAGCATAATTTTAAGATTTATGGTTCTTAAATAGGTAATTGGTTATCCAGCGACAAATAGACTATTTGACAGCTTCGGTATAATAACTAAAGGTACGAGTTGGCAACGGGCGACATGAGGCGGCAGCGGCGACACTACTGGTTTCTATGTATTTCTATGAAACTCCCTACGCTCGCTCTACGACGCGTCGCTAGTTTTATGTCGCTGACTACGTGAGGAGTTTCCTAGAAATACAAAGAAACCAGTAGTGTCACCGCGACACGTCGTCCGCTGCCGCCTCATGTCGCCCGTTGCCAACTCGTACCTTAATTATAACTTATCATTTAGTACGGAAGTGGTCAAATGCATACTTATCAAATTTTAAAAGACACCAACTGCCTCTTAAAATTCTCATTTATCAACCGTCTAGTAAACATTTAAAACACCAAACTTCCTCACTTTGTCCGGTAACGTGGTAATGTTCAAAGTAGACTGACAGTTGAATTTCCACCGGCTGGCTGTCAGTTTTTACGGAGAACAAAAGCCGTAGTTCATGATAGAGTTAACAAAAACAATGCTTGCCTTTGTACGAACACATTTTAGTTTTAGGCATTTCTCACGGCTGAAAATCCACTCGCGTCGTAGGTACAGATATTGGCTTGTTGGCGATAAGGCCGCCAGACTTAGTTGTGCCGCTTGTGCCCCACTTTTTTTTTAAGATATAAGGTTTTTTATGTGATATGTTTGTAATTTGTGTTTTGGTACAAACAAAGCATTTATCTATTATTTTGTATGCTTCAAGCAACGATTATTGTTATCACGTGATTGTTGAGATTCTGGCTCTACGTCGCGAAGCAGAGCATGCTTCATCTTATACTACTTCATCACTTAATGATTATTACATTATTATTATTGAATGTAGGTACATTTATGTATAACAAAATCACTAAAACATTCAACAACAAAATCACAAAATCATCTAGAAACCTACGTTACGAAGTAAACACAAAATCTACATTAAATTATTAAACTACCCAACCATTTTCTGACCATCGCAAAGTTAGCACTCAAAATTATTTATTACGATACCTACGAGCATAGAGCGGAAACGCATGAAATCCTAATTGCCATTACGATGATACATGTGCCGAATTCTATCTAAATTTAGTTAGTATTTATGCTGGACTGGATATTATGATATATACCAGCACCTATTAGACCTATATTCATAGATACTTAGCTAAAAATATACTCATTATACCTACTAATGGAATTGGAAGCTAGTAAATGTGCGTGCGATGCGATGCGATGCTGATAGGTAAACGCTTAAGTGCAATACACACTGAGCCCGCCAGGCCGCCGACACAGCCCGCCGACACAGCCCGCCGACACAACCCGGCGGCCTATATGAAAAGAAACATGTCGCCAACATCGCCCGCGCGTGTTGCCCGCCGCGACGTTGGCGGCTTGCGTACGCCTGCGCTCAGTTACCCGGTGACACGACAAAATTTTCCGACTTGCAATAAGTGAATAAGTGAAGCGCAGCGTTGGACGTCCACCAACGAGATGGACGGACGACTTAGTTAAGGCCGCGGGTTCACGATGGATGCAGGCCACTTATGACCGAAGCATCTGGAAATCTATGAGGCTTATGTCCAGCAGTGGACTTCTTACAGCTGAAATGATGATGATGATGAATAAGTGAAGCCGCCAACTAGCCCGCCGACAAAAAGTTGCCAACATAGGTCGGCGGCCCGGCGGGCTCAGTGTGTATTGCGCTTTAGATAGATATTAGATAGATAATTTTAGATTACCGCAAAAGAAAAGTAAATTAAAAAAAATAGTAAATAAGAAGCTAATTTAAATTGCCTTTTGCCGACTAGTTCGTTTTAAAATGACCGACTACTCGACATAATTCGGAGATTTTTCCTTCGGTTAAGAAATCTTTAACAAAAAAAAACGAAATAAAAAAACGTCCCAGCAATGAAAAAGCCATCAATAATGACAAACAAAAAAGAACAATAAAATTAAACTTAAATGTAAAAATACCTTTTTTTTCTCAGTTCTAAGCAACGCGGCAAATAGAAGGGTGAACAAGTACCATTCTGTTTTCTTTATGGCTCGTTAAATGATAATAAATGGGTTTAATGATATTATTAAACAGACTTTTCTGGCGTGTTAAATCATTTCTCGAAACCCAGAAACCTTTGTAATACTAACCCTGTTTGTAATTACATTTTGTGTGGATGTTTTTGGTAGAAATTAGCCCAATTACCTACAACATTAAAAAAAATGTATGTTGTTTTTTGTAGAGATTAAACGAACATGTATGTAATGTTAACAATATAACAAGTAATGATGACGAATAGTACTTGTCGGTTTCTCGAGGATATTTAAAGTCCATTGGACACTTTCTTATGAAATAGTTTTAGGAATTCATAGATTGCACAGTAAGATTCTAATGACTTGATTTGGATTTTTTTATCGACCGTTAATATTAATAACAAAAAAAAATGTGTGGCACTCGGGGACTGCCGCGGTAAAGCTATTGCATGTCATTTTTTATCAACTTATGCAATTATAATTATTTATTTACAATACAATACAATACAATACAATATTTATTTATTATTATGAAACTTATTAAACATTTCCCAAATTACATTATAAAACAGTTCCACACTAAGCACAGCTTGTATCGCAGTAACCGAGATACCAATATAAAAATGAAGATGACATTTAATAATTATTCATATAAATATATACCTTATAGACTAACATACATACAGATAATATAAACTAAAATTAGAGTTTAGGGTTTTCTAAAATCGGACGCGCTTCCCTAAAGCGGCGGTACACAATGCCAGCCGGCCAGAAGTCGGCAGAAAACAAAACATCTTTCACCGACGCTGGGAACCGGAGCACGAAGGATTTAAAGTTGGTTTTCCTTTGCGATTCCAGTGCTTCTAGCTCAAAAACACCCGAGACCGGAGCAAGCTTGTTGTTGGTCTTGATATAATCTTGAACATCCTTGCTAGATGTGTTCTTGCAGAACCGCGACAGATACATCGATATCACTGGTTCTGCAGCCTTCAGTGTGGACGAAGTAGCGGTGCCTCGATGATTTCGAAGTATCGAACGCCGTTTCTTTTTCTCCACGAGAGTGAAGCCGTTATCGTCTACCGCCTGATGTACAGGAGCTTGCTATTTATTTTGTACCAAGGCAAAATGGTAGACGAAGTTTTTTTCGTCACGGAATTTCTTGATTCGGTGGCCGCACTCAAAGCCCGCGATAAAAGCTATGCAATAGCTTAAAAATAATATACAACTAAAAAACAAGAATAACATTTCAAAATTAAATTAAATTACACCTAAAATATAAATATTACTATAAAAAACCTACACCTACTTACCCAGACCCCGAACCTAATTAAAAAGTTACACTCGGCACTTAAGACCCCGATTCACACCGCATTTCCCCTTTGAACTGCTATAGGCAACTTCTGGACCAAAAAAATAAGAAAGTGATACCATACATATGGCTTGAGAAAAACTACAAAAAGATACCTATAACGTAACTCGAAAGTAAGTACCAAATATATAACTGAAGTGTTTGTAAAATCAACAATCTTCCTACCTCTAGTAAGTTGCAATCACGAAGACACCCAATACCACGAATACCTACTTCCAACTTAGATAAAAACAAAAAACAGCAGATACGTTACCTAGTCTCGGAAAATGAGACGATAAAACTGCGTCTAGCTGACGCACTAGCCGCAATCGTGTGTCGAACCGTTGCCGCGTGAGCACGTGCTGTCACACTGACGTTATCTTTTTGAAATCCATATGAATGCCTTTTTGCTTATTTACAAATGCCTGAATCATTCGTAAAGACAAATGTTTTTATATACAATATATTTATTATTTATTTTTATTTTTAGCCTACTTTGTCCCACTGCAGGGCAAAGGCCTCCCTACGTTCACTTCACTCTTCCCTGTCCAGTGCTAGTTGGGCCCAGTCCCTATAAAACAATAATTTAAATACAATAATTTTATTACAATTCATGTTTCTAGTTTTTCGAATACGCAGTGTTAGAATATTCTAACATTGCGTAGTAGATAAGATACGGTATATTATACCGTATCTACTATTTTTGTTTTCATCTAAGACTTCCAATCGGTTTGTTCTAAACAAATATTTGCTTCGTTTACCACGTGCCGGGGACTACTTGAACCGAAGCGAGATGCCCTTTTCCCAACCTTTGAATTCACTTTCCACGTTTGCAAATACGGTAAACAACTTTGTTCAAGAGTCAATATTGAGGAGCCGAAAGTTTGATACAAATATTGAAATATTTTTACTCTTGAATATGAAATTTTAAATAAATAGACGGGTCTAGCTACGTTTTAATTTTGGGCTTCGTTTTGTTTTTTCGAGTCCTTAGTATTATAATTTTACGATTGTGTTTTGCCAATCCTTTAGTAGTTTTGTAAGTAACAGATAAACATACAACAATATAAACAGCGTAGCCCTACTGAGTTTTTGGGTTACTTCTTATTCTAAGATGGCTAGACTAAAAACTTTATTCTTAGTGTTTAATTACTAGGTAATAATGCTTTTTGAAAAAATCCTTTTAAGAACTTTAGTACCCGACGGGACTCGAACCCGCGACTACTGGTATTCCGTTCCAGCGCGATAGCCGCTACGCCACGAAAATCTATGTCGGGCGCATCGAAAATTGTTGATTATTTCATGACGGAATGTCGTAGAACTTTTTTTGTGTACAGATTGTAGGCGACATTGTTTCCGATATTTTAGTGCAGTTTCCATACAAATATGTCTAAACGTATTGAAGCCTATCGACATTTTAGCCAAATCAGACATTTTTTGTCTAAAATTTGGATAGGCTTTGCACCAATAGGAGGTTCTTGTCTTAAAACTACACCAAAATGTAGGAAACAATGTCACCTACAATCTGTGCACAAATAAAAGTTCTACAACATTCCGTCATGAAATAATCAACAATTTTCGATGAGCCCGACAGGGATTTTCAGTTTCAAGGTCGTTGGCGTATATACTCCTCTTATAAACGATGACTTACTTTATAAACTTTATGTAACCTTTGTCTTTTACTGTGACATGAAGTTTCAAAGTTAACAGACAGTAATAAACGTAGGTATTACATAAACTTAGTACTTAGGTATAATTTATAGGTAAGTATGGGGATTTGTGGTTCTTTATCATTTTTAACCAAATTGAAGAAAATATGTGGCTATTTTTACAAGACAGAGTTCTATAAATAAACTTAGTAAGTATATAAAATCTTTTATCAGTTCACGATGTTTTAGTTATCCATATCAAACTCAATGTTCCGTACAATAATAAATCTAATCATAGATAACTTCCTTTAGATTGAATCGACGAGTTCACCAGTCGCTAGTCGTCCCTTTGAAACATCGTAACCACTTTTGCTTATAAATATTTCGTCATGGTTAATTACTTGTGATGTCATCAACTTTTGTAGGTCGCGCCTACGATCTCTAGAATACAAGCTTTAATTTACTATTTTGATTACGTAATAAAGATGTTTTCATATATTTTTTAAAGATGTTTTGTTTAATTCAGCTTTCTTCCTTCCTTTTTGTGAAGTGGTGTGGCTCACCTTGTGTTTACAGCCTCTGACTTGACCTAACGACTTCTATCGGAGATAACAACCGGGACCAACTGCTTAACGTGCCAAGCGTTGCTTAACCCGCACGACCATTCGAGATCGGGAGTTGCAGTTAAGCCAATGAGCTCCTCCTTCTTCAATAAAATATTTATAATTCATCTGAATTACAAATATTTTATGGGTTGAGTAGGTATTCAATTTTAAGAACTTCTCGTTAAAATTTAAATGTGTGTAATATAATTTCTTCTTAGTAACCAATATCAAAACATTTATGCTGAATAATATAAATGTTTTATTCTGGTTCTGAGTGTTTCCACCTATATATCAATAATTATGTTAGTATTTGTTGTATAATAGTTGTCTAATACTCATAGCACAAGCTCAATGACTTAGCTTGAGACTGCATGGCGCTGTGTGTGACATATGAGTTTTTTTTAATAAACGAAAAAATGGGTGGCACACGCAAAGCTGTAAGCAGGTGGCGCTGGGGTCGGATGATCTTTTTTTTTTTATGATGGTCCCCCAAAAATGTTTTTTAATTCTTTCGGTCTGAGACCGATATGGCCAATATGGCGCCGAGAGTTGTAAAAAACACCTGTTTGACAGTTCTTAATTCAAACCTAAGATTAGTCGACCATCGCCCTCTGGCGGAATAAAAAGTTAGTGTTCCTCATTAAAACTATACTTACATGACCATTACATGTTTTTACTGACAAACAGATCCCTGACGGTTGCTCCTCGGAGTGGCCTGACGGTAAAATGAACCCCTATCTGCATTCCCAAAGTGGCCATAGTAGGGGACGCTATAACATATATAAATAGGCTTAAGTTGTCCGGGGTCCCGTTGCGCGACGCAAAGAAGGATTATATTAGTTAAATTCTGTCTTAAAACATACCAAACCAAGTACCTACAACAGTTTGCAGTAAGTAAGTACTCTGTACTAAGATTCTCCAAGCCCTGCTTTGCTTACAAATTCCCAGCTGTCTATCTCCCACACAGATTAACTAACAGTTAGTTATTGTTTAGCGAAGTTATTCGGGTTATCTCATCTCGACGTAACTCGTAGTTGGGATAAAGGTGCCGACGACGCGACGGGTGTTTGAGATCATAACAGACAATAAAACCCGGCCAAGTTCGAGACTCGCGCACGAAAGGTTCCGTACCACTATCACAGTTGGGTACGGGACCCTAAAATGAACACTGAACCAATCCGTGAATGCAACTCAAACGTTAAAATGTAAAATGTAAGCGCAAGTCTAGATGGCGCTAGTAGTAAAAATACATCGCGGTATCGTTGCGTTTTATGTCAAATTTCTCGTTTATTGTATGGGATCCCTTCTTAAATATTTGTTTTATTTCGTTTTTAGTATTTGTTGTTATAGCGGTAACGGAAATACATCATCTGTGAATATTTCAACCATCTAACTTTTACGGTTCATGAAATAGGTACAGCCTGGTGACAGACGGACTGATACCTAGCGAAGTCTCAGTCTGAAGTCAGTAATATGGTCTCGTTTTTACTCTTTGGTCACGGAACCCTAAAAAATACTTTTTGTTACTTGGTGGAGCTAAGCTGTTTAGTCTTACATTACAAAATCTTAGTAAAACAGTAATAAAATGAAGGAATGTTTCGCTTTGGAATTTTAGTGTCAAATTTCTTTAGTAGGTAAATATTTTAGATAAATAGATGTGGTTTACTTACAACTTTTATGACGTCTTGGATGTCGTGATAAAAATAATAATATATACCTATTGAGGTTTTAATTTAAATAAAATTATGATGATTATAAAAAGTTATAGGACGGTAAATAAAACAAAGTTATACAAATATACTAAACAATAACGTCAACGGACTTCGTATAAAATTGTGAAATCAAAATATTTTATTACGAAGAATTGAGAATTTCCTTCTTTTTTAAAGTACCTATGTTAATAATCTGTTATTTTCCTTATTACATTTATTAGAAAAATATTTTAAAGGAAAATACATTTTCGTAAATTCACTCGCTGTGAGTTTCAATCTCGCGTCTTTGGGTCTACACCCCAACGTCATTGGTGTCACAGACCCAAAGTCTGGAGGGTTACTTCGGTTCGGTTCGATACGACAACGATACTGTCATAACGATGGTTCTACTGTCACCCTACTATCAGAATGTGACAGTAGAATCATCGTATGACAGTATTGATGTCGTATCGAAACGAACCGCAGTAACCCTCCTGTGTTAAGTCGTATATTTATTGTAAATCAGCCTATTTATAATAAATTACATTTATATTTATTAAGATCTATATTAATAGTGGTCAAATGCTTACTATTGTGTTTTATAAAAAAAACTATTAAAACCATAGCCGGGTAAAAGGTCGTCAGCCGTCGTTTTTCGCAATAGTTTGTTCAAAGTTAACTAATAGATTTTCGGAAGTCAGACATGGCTATTTGATAGCTTTAGTATTTCCTGTAAACTGAATGGATTTAGCTTTCACAGAACAAATACCTAGCCACTCCTGGTTCTTTGTACCTCCCAATTTAGACCCTGTTATTTTAAAACCTATATTGTTTATAAATAATATCTTATCAAAACGTCATTATTTATAAGTTATAAAATTTACAGAGTAGGTACAATTAAAATAAAAACAAACAAATGTCAAATAAATAAAAACCAAAAAAGCCAATTAAATAAACCGTTATTAATCGGACCCGGCGCAAAGATGCCGAGGATGCTAGCAGCATTGCCTCTCTGTATGGCAATGGCCAACCTTTGCACCAAGTACGACCCCGAGCGGTAGTCAAGACCCCTATCCCTAAGACTGTGGCCAATTGCCTTGACAAACGCGATCGACTCAGTAGCCCAGCTGGCCGCAGTCTCGATCGCTTATCTAAATATATTTTAAGAAAAAATACATGTACAAAAACCAACACAAGGCGGGGCTCGAACCTCCATCTTACAGTTTTCATGACCAAGTGACTTAACGTTCGTCTACTGGCATCAGCGACTCACGCCACAGAATTTGAAAATGCATTTCACAGTTGAACTGCAGATTTTGCCGGTAGATGTCACTACGAAGCCTTACTCGCGAGAACACGAGAAGGTAGGTACTTTCTTAACTTCGGTTTAGCGGGAAGCTTACCCATGGCGTAGCGGCTATCACGCTGGTTCGGATAACCAGTAGTCGCGGGTTCGAGTTCCGCTGGGTAACTACTAAAATTTTTGAAAGCATTTTTTCAATAGCAGCACCTAACATTTACATCGAACGTTTGCGGCATTCCGATGGCATTGAGTTACATCAAATGATCAATTATTACACCCTAGCTAGATTGTTAAAATTTATTAACGTTCGCGTTGGTACGAACAGGTCCTTCTTACGTTGCATTTTTAACCGACTTCCAAAAAAGGAAGAGGTTCTCGATTCGTCGGGATATTTTTGTAGATGTATTTTCCCTTCAAAATATATCTCTGTAGAATGGCCAAGTGCAGGTGGAGCACTTATAAATAAAAGAATATTAATATCTTAGCTGTTGTTGTTTTTACAAAATCCAAAAGAGTCCCCTAGCAGTTTTACTACGAAAATAAAATTCTCCACTTATTAAATATTAAAAGCATCTCTTCCAGACGGAAACGTTGAATACTTTACAAAATATGTCCACAGCAGAAAATCTTTTACAGAAGTTACACTAAAATAGTGTCCACACTTTCCGTGACATTCAGGAGATTGCTTCGCTTATCTTATTGATATAGAAATATTTTCCTTTTCCGACTGCAGGAGATGGTCGGTCCGTGTATTAATAAAATGTCTAAGGAAGGTGACATTCTTTATTTATAAGTTTATACCTAGTAGTTTTCATTTGTGGCTTGTCACAAAAAATAAATTTTGTATTGGTTGCGGGTTCGATTCCCGCCGGGTGCAAGTATTTATGCTTATAGAATAAATATTTGTGTCTGGTCTGGGTGTCCCTCTATGTATAATATGTATGTATTTACAAAAGAAAAATAAATATAAGTATTATATCCGTTGTCTAGTTACCGTAACACAAGCTTAGTCGCTTACCACGGGGCTAGATGGCGCTGTGTGTTGTTCACAGAATTTATTTATTTATTTATTGTTTCTTGTTTCCGAGAAAAAATACATCTTCTAAAATTTGGTGTTTTTATATGTACCTATCTTGAAACATTTATTTTACAAATACTCACATAATAGTCTCTATACATAATATAATTTGGTAATGTTCTATTTGTAACGTTAGTATATTATTTTCAAGTAAAAAATACATGTTCTAAATTTCCCGTTATTGCGTATCCGTCGAATCGTGTTATCCAATCCCACCACAAGAGTTCTAACCAAGTGGTGATTCACCTTAACTTATAATCATACTAGCTGTGCCAATCCCGCGGGATTTACGGGATCAAAAGTAGCCTATGACTTCCCCAAGGTCCCATCTCTCTTTATACCAAAATTTATTAAAATCGGTTCAGCGGTTTAGCGTGAAAGAGTAACAGACTGACAGACAGAGTTACTTTCGCATTTATAATATTAGTAAGGTACTTTATGTATGATAGATCTATGAGTACCTACATATCTTCTACTATATAAAAATAAGTCGGGTTTTCCTTCCTGACGCTATAACTCCAGAACGCACGAACCGATTTCGATAATTCTTTTTTGTTGTGTTTGCTATTGTCAGGAGAAGGTTCTTATGAAAGAAAAAATGCTGAACCGATTTTGATGAATTTTGGTATGAAGATAGATAGCCATTTTTTTATACTAAGCGACAGGACAACGTCTGTCGGGTCAGCTAGTAGTTACTAAAGATCGCATCTCGGTCTCGGTATATTTTTTACGAGAATAACACTGGTATGTATAGTCAATTCTAAGTAATTACCTACCTCCTACCTGTCTAAGTAATGTGTCTGTCACATTTTCGCTGACGTTAAAAATCACTTGTAAGGGCGAGACAGGGCTAATGCCCTGGAACTGATAGCGTCAGTGATTGATTTGGCTGAGTACTTATAATAACTTAGCCAAAGTAATCACTTAGATTCGTCTATAAATACGGGTGTAAGTCTTTTTGCAAGAAAACTTTCTACTCATTCATAATTCATATCATTAATTTCAAATAAGAACAAATTAAATCAATGTCTTCGAAGTGATCCCATAAAAGGATCACATGTCCGACAGTAAGGTTTGTGAAACTGCGCTAGAAATGTGCAATTGCAATTCTTTGTATTGTTGTGTCTTGAGAGTCAACTCGAGAAAGTTTTACTAGTACGTTCTGCAATAACGATACTAAAACAAACAAGAAAATTGGTTTTTCACATCGTTTCGAATAGA